>JARQOC010000003.1:371708619-372023619 GCA_033576535.1 Allobates femoralis
ATCTATATCTATCTCTATCTATCTATATCTATATCTATCTATATCTATCTATATCTATCTATATCTATCTATATCTATCTATATCTATTCTATCTATCTATATCTATCTATCTATATCTATCTCTCTCTCTCTCTCTCTCTCTCCGGACGTTGGGACAAAGTGGCGGATGTGACGTCACAAATCCCTCCGGGAATTATATCTTAGATGGACCACACATTGCCTTCTATACAATATAGTGGGGCACACATTGCCTTCCATATAATATAATGGGCCACTCATTGCCTTCCATATAATATAATGGGCCACGCATTGCCTTCCATATAATATAATGGGACACGCATTGCCTTCCATATAATATAATGGACCACACATTGCCTTCCTTATAATATAATGGGACATGCATTGCCTTCCATATAATATAATGGGGCACACATTGCCTTCCATGTAATATAATGGGCCACACATTGCCTTCCATATAATATAATGGGCCACACATTGCCTTCCATATAATATAATGGAGAACACATTCCCTTCCATACAATATAATGGACCACACATTGCCTTCCATATAATATAATGGAGAACACATTCCCTAAGTTCCATACAATATAATGGGGCGGATGTGACGTCACAAATCCCTCCGGGAATTATATCTTAGATGGACCACACATTGCCTTCTATACAATATAATGGGGCACACATTGCCTTCCGTATAATATAATGGGCCACGCATTGCCTTCCATATAATATAATGGGCCACGCATTGCCTTCCATATAATATAATGGGACACACATTGCCTTCCATATAATATAATGGACCACGCATTGCCTTCCTTATAATATAATGGGACACGCATTGCCTTCCATATAATATAATGGGGCACACATTGCCTTCCTTATAATATAACTAGCTGTGAGCCCGATGCAAATGCATCGGGATTCTAGAACGTGCATTAATTTGATTATAGTAGTTATAGCTGTTAGCCTGATGCAAATGCATCGGGTATCTAAAATATGTTTATTGTTTTTTTAAACATTTTTAAATAATAATCGCATCATCAATAGCAATAATATAAGCCATAGCATTATTATTAGCAGTAATAGCAGTATTAATAGCATTATTAGCAGTATTATGAGCATTAATAACAGTATTAATAGCATTAATAGCATTATTATTAGCATTAATAGCATTATTAATAGCATTATTAGCATTAATAATAGCATTAATAACATTATTATTAGCATTAATAGCATTAATAATAGCATTATTAGCATTAATAATAGCATTAATAACATTATTAATAGCATTATTATTAGCATTAATAGCATTAATAATAGCATTATTAGCATTAATAATAGCATTAATAACATTATTAATAGCATTAATAGCATTATTATTAGCATTAATAGCAATATTAATAGCATTAATAGGATAAATATTAGCATTAATAGCATTAATAGCATAATTAATAGCATTAATAGCATTATTAATAGCATTAATAGCATTATTATTAGCATTAATAGCATTAATAATAGCATTAAAAGCATTAATAATAGCATTAATAACATTATTAATAGCATTAATAGCATTATTATTAGCATTAATAGCATTATTATTAGCATTAAATAGCATAAATAATGCCATTAATAGGATAAATATTAGCATTGATAGCATTAATAGCATAATTAATAGCATTAATAGCATTATTAATAGCATTAATAGCATTATTATTAGCATTAATAGCATTAATAGGATAAATATTAGCATTAATAGCATTAATAGCATTATTAATAGCATTATTATTGGCATTAATAGCATTAATAATAGCATTATTAGCATTAATAATAGCATTAATAACATTATTAATAGCATTAATAGCATTATTATTAGCATTAATAGCATTAATAGCATTATTATTAGCATTAATAGCATTATTAATACCATGAATAGGATAAATATTAGCATTAATAGCAATAATAGCATAATTAATAGCATTAATAGCATTATTAATAGCATTAATAGCATTAATAGGATAAATATTAGCATTAATAGCATTATTAATAGCATTAATAATACCATTAATAGGATAAATATTAGCATTAATAGCATTAATAGCATAATTAATAGCATTAATAGCATTATTAATAGCATTAATAGCATTATTATTAGCATTAATAGCATTAATAATAGCATTATTAGCATTATAATAGCATTAATAACATTATTTATAGCATTAATAGCATTATTATTAGCATTAATAGCATTATTATTAGCATTAATAGCATTAATAATACCATTAATAGGATAAATATTAGCATTAATAGCATTAATAGCATAAATAATAGCATTAATAGCATTATTAATAGCATTAATAGCATTATTATTAGCATAAATAGCATTAATAATAGCATTATTAGCATGAATAGCATTATTAATAGCATTAATAGGATTAATAGCATTATTAATAGCATTATTAATAGCATTAATAGCATAAATAATAGAATTAATAGCATAAAAAATAGCATTAATAGCATTAGTATTAGCATAAAGAGCATTAATAGCAATATTATTAGCATGAATAGCATTATTAATAGCATTAATAGCATTAATAGGATAAATATTAGCATTAATAGCATAATTAATAGCATTAATAGCATTATTAATAGCATTAATAGCATTATTATTAGCATTAATAGCATTAATAATAGCAGCATTATTAGCATTAATAATAGCATTAATAACATTATTAAAAGCATTAATAGCATTATTATTAGCATTAATAACATTAATAATACCATTAATAGGATAAATATTAGCATTAATAGCATTAATAGCATAAATAATAGCATTAATAGCATTATTAATAGCATTAATAGCATTATTATTAGCATGAATAGCAGTATTAATAGCATTATTAGCAGTATTATGAGCATTGATAACAGTATTAATAGCATTAATAGCATTATTATTAGCATTAATAGCATTATTAATAGCATTATTAGCATTAATAATAGCATTAATAACATTATTAATAGCATTAATAGCATCATTATTAGCATTAATAGCATTAATAATAACATTATTAGCATTAATAATAGCATTAATAACATTATTAATAGCATTAATAGTATTATTATTAGCATTAATAGCATTAATAATAGCATTATTAGCATTAATAATAGGATTATAACATTAGTTAATAGCATTAATAGCATTATTATTAGCATTAATAGCATTAATAGCATTATTAATAGCATTATTATTGGCATTAATAGCATTAATAATAGCATTATTAGCATTAATAATAGCATTAATAACATTATTAATAGCATTAATAGCATTATTATTAGCATTAATAGCATTAATAGCATTATTATTAGCATTAATAGCATTAATAATACCATGAATAGGATAAATATTAGCATTAATAGCAATAATAGCATAATTAATAGCATTAATAGCATTATTAATAGCATTAATAGCATTAATAGGATAAATATTAGCATTAATAGCATTATTAATAGCATTAATAATACCATTAATAGGATAAATATTAGCATTAATAGCATAATTAATAGCATTAATAGCATTATTAATAGCATTAATAGCATTATTATTAGCATTAATAGCATTAATAATAGCATTATTAGCATTAATAATAGCATTATACATTATTAATAGCATTAATACATTATTATTAGCATTAATAGCATTATAATACCATTAATAGGATAATATATTAAGCATTATTAATAGCATAAATATAGCATTAATAGCATTATAATACATTAATAGCATATTATTAGCTAATAGCATTAATAATAGCATTATTAGCATTAATAATAGCATTAATAACATTATTAATAGCATTAATAGCATTATTATTAGCATTAATAGCATTAATAGTATTATTAATAGCATGAATAGCATTATTAATAGCATTAATAGGATTAATAGCATTATTAATAGCATTATAATAGCATTAATAGCATAAATAATAGAATTAATAGCATATAAAATATGCATTAATAGCATTAGTATTAGCATAAAGAGCATTAATAGCAATATTATTAGCATGAATAGCATTATTAATAGCATTAATATAGCATTAATAGGATAAATATTACATTAATATAGCATAATTAATAGCATTAATAGCTTATTAATAGCATTAATAGCATTATTATTAGCATTAATAGCATTAATAATAGCAGCATTATTAGCATTAATAATAGCATTAATAACATTATTAAAAGCATTAATAGCATTATTATTAGCATTAATAGCATTATTATTAGCATTAATAGCATTAATAATAGGATTAATAACATTATTAATAGCATTAATAGCATTATTAATAGCATTAATAGCATTATTATTAGCATTAATAGCATCAATAGCATTATTATTAGCATTAATAGCATTAATAATAGCATTATTAGCATTAATAATAGGATTAATAACATTATTAATAGCATTAATAGCATTATTATTAGCATTAATAGCATTAATAATAGCATTATTAGCATTAATAATAGCATTAATAACATTATTAATCGCATTAATAGCATTATTATTAGCATTAATAGCAATATTAATAGCATTAATAGCATTATTATTAGCATTAATAGCATTAATAGCATAATTAATAGCATTAATAGCATTATTAATAGCATTAATAGCATTATTATTAGCATTAATAGCATCAATAGCATTATTATTAGCATTAATAGCATTAATAATAGCATTAATAACATTATTAATAGCATTAATAGCATTATTATTAGCATTAATAGCATTATTATTAGCATTAAATAGCATAAATAATGCCATTAATAGGATAAATATTAGCATTGATAGCATTAATAGCATAATTAATAGCATTAATAGCATTATTAATAGCATTATTAATAGCATTAATAGCATTATTATTAGCATTAATAGCATTAATAATAGCATTATTAGCATTAATAATAGCATTAATAACATTATTATTAGCATTAATATTATTATTTTTATTGAATAATTTATTATTTTTTATTTATTTTTTTATTATTTTTTAATTCTTTTTTAATTATTTTTTTTATTATTAAATTTATTATTTAGGCTGAGACCCAGTTCTCATTCAGGTCCGCTGGAAGGGCTGATCTAATTAGCATATATTTAATTTTTTTATTATTATTTTTATTGAATAATTTATTATTTTTTATTTATTTTTTATTATTTTTTTAATTATTTTTTAATTATTTTTTAATTATTTTTTTTATTATTAAGTTTATTATTTAGGCTGAGACCCAGTTCTCATTCAGGTCCGCTGGAAGGGCTGATATAATTAGCATATATTTAATTTTTTTAATATTATTTTTATTGAATTATTTATTATTTTTTATTTATTTTTTTATTATTTTTTAATTATTTTTTAATTATTTTTTTTTATTATTAAATTTATTATTTAGGCTGAGACCCAGTTCTCATTCAGGTCCGCTGGAAGGGCTGATCTAATTAGCATATATTTAATTTTTTTATTATTATTTTTATTGAATTATTTATTATTTTTTATTTATTTTTTTATTATTTTTTAATTATTTTTTAATTATTTTTTTTATTATTAAATTTATTATTTAGGCTGAGACCCAGTTCTCATTCAGGTCCGCTGGAAGGGCTGCTATAATTAGCATATATTTATTTTTTTTATTATTATTTTTATTGAATTATTTATTATTTTTTATTTATTTTTTAATTATTTTTTAATTATTTTTTAATTATTTTTTTTATTATTAAATTTATTATTTAGGCTGAGACCCAGTTCTCATTCAGGTCCGCTAAAATTTTATTATTTTTTAATTATTTTTTAATTATTTTTTTTATTATTAAATTTATTATTTAGGCTGAGACACAGTTTCCATTCAGGTCCGCTGGAAGGGCTGCTATAATTAGCATATATTTATTTTTTTTATTATTATTTTTATTGAATTATTTATTATTTTTTATTTATTTTTTTATTATTTTTTAATTATTTTTTAATTATTTTTTTTATTATTAAATTTATTATTTAGGCTGAGACACAGTTCTCATTCAGGTCCGCTAAAATTTTATTATTTTTTAATTATTTTTTAATTATTTTTTTTATTATTAAATTTATTATTTAGGCTGAGACACAGTTCTCATTCAGGTCCGCTGGAAGGGCTGCTATAATTAGCATATATTTATTTTTTTTATTATTATTTTTATTGAATTATTTATTATTTTTTATTTATTTTTTTATTATTTTTTAATTATTTTTTAATTATTTTTTTTTATTATTAAATATATTATTTAGGCTGAGACACAGTTCTCATTCAGGTCCGCTAAAATTTTATTATTTTTTAATTTTTTTTTTATTAATTTTTTTATTATTAAATTTATTTGTTCCCATTGAAATACATTAGCGGTGTGTCCGGGATTTTATGGCCGCCGACCTGGTTCTATTTGTCGGCCCTAAAATCGCGGAGACACCGCTAATGCATGTCTATGGGCAGTGAGCTCGAATTCTGATTGGTCGGCGACCAATCCGAAATCGGGCTCACTGCCCATAGAGATGCATTAGCGGTGTGTCGGCGATTTTAGGGCCGACAAATAGAACCAGGTGGCCGGCCATAAAATCGCCGACACACCGCTAATGTATTTGAATGGGAAAGGAGGGGCTCTTCTGATTGGCTGAGGGCAGTAGAGAGCGACCAATCAGAAGAGCCCCTCAGATCTCATTAAGATAGAATGGCGGATTTGTCGTCCATTCTATGTTAATGATAACTGAAGAGGACGTCGGAGCTGGAAGTTGGCGGAAAGAAGACAGAAGATCCCCGGGCCGGACGAAGAGGCGGAGATGGCGGAAAGAAGAGAGAAGACCCCCGGTGCCGGATGAAGAGGACGCCTGGGCGGACGGAGGACTTGTGGATGGGACGGACGATCAGATGATTAAGAAGGCATGTAAGTGATCGACGGGGACGTTAGGTTAGAGGACGGCGGGGGCTTCGGGTGTAGGGCTTTAGGTGTTAGCGAAAGCGGCGGGGGAAAGCGGTCGGGAGCTTAGGAGGTGTCGGCGGGGGCTTAGGTGTGAGGTAGTGCGGGGCGGAAGGGGTAGGTGCGGCTTAGGGGTAGGGGCTAGGTGCGCGGTGGGGGGGTAGGGCGGTAGGTAGTCGGCGGGAGGCTTAGGGAGGGGCGGGCTTAGGGGTAGGGGCATAGGTGCGGGTCGGGGCTGGGTGTGAGGGGTGCGGCGGTTAGGGGGGTAAGGGGCCTTAGGTGCAGGCGGGGTCGGGGCTTAGGGTGTAGGGTGTGCGGCTAGGGGGTAGGGGTAGGGTGTGCGGCGGGTCGGGGCTTAGGGTGTAGGGGTGGCGGCGGACTTAGGGGGTAGGGGCATAGGTGGGGGCGGGCGGCGGGGCTTAGGTGTAGGGTGCGGGGACTTAGGGGTAGGCGGTGGAGCGGCTTAGTGTGGGCGGCGGCTTAGTAGGGGCTTAGGGGTCGGGTTAGGTGGTGCGGCAGACTTAGGGGGTAGGGGCATAGGTGCGGCGGGTCGGGGCTTAGGGTGTAGGGGTGCAGCAGCGGGGCTTAGGGGGTAGGGAGCATAGGTGCGGCGGGTCGGGGCTTAGGGTGTAGGGGTGCGGCGGGACTTAGGGGGTAGGGGCATAGGTGCGGCGGGTCGGGGCTTAGGGTGTAGGGGTGCGCAGCGGGGCTTAGGGGGTAGGGGCATAGGTGCGGCGGGTCGGGGCTTAGGGTGTAGGGGTGCGGCGGACTTAGGGGGTAGGGGCATAGGTGGCGGCGGGCTTAGGTGTAGGGTGCGGCGGCTTAGGTAGGCTAGTGCGGGTCGGTTAGGGTGTAGGGGTTTGGCGGACTTAGGGGGTAGGGGCTTAGGTGTGCGGCGGGTCGGGGCTTAGGGTGTAGGGGTGCGGCGGACTTAGGGGGTAGGGACATAGGTGCGGCGGGTCGGGGCTTAGGGTGTAGGGGTTTGGCGGACTTAGGGGGTAGGGGCTTAGGTGTGCGGTGGGTCGGGGCTTAGGGTGTAGGGGTGCGGCGGACTTAGGGGGTAGGGGCATAGGTGCGGCGGGTCGGGGCTTAGGGTGTAGGGGTTTGGCGGACTTAGGGGGTAGGGGCTTAGGTGTGTGCGGCGGGTCGGGGCTTAGGGTGTAGGGGTGCGGCGGACTTAGGGGGTAGGGGCATAGGTGCGGGGGAAAGCGGCGGGAGCTTATGAGGCGGCGGGGCTTAGGGAGTAGGGGCATAGGTGCGGCGGGTCGGGGCTTAGGGTGTAGGGGTGCGGCACTTAGGGGGTAGGGGCGGCGCACTGAGGGGGTGGCTAAGAGCATGGGGCTGTAGTGTACAGCGCTATGGTATACTACAGTCCCATGGCCATACGCCTGTCAGGCCTGAAGCGTATGGGTATGGGACTGTAGTATACCATAGCGGTGTACACTACAGCGCTATGCGAGTCCCTGGTAGCTGTGGCTTTGTTAGCGACTCGCAATGCCCGCTTCGCGGGCATTGCTTCGCAAATCTGCAACGACTCGCAATGCCCGCTTTGCGGGCATTGCTTCGCGAGTCGCCGTGGTCGCTACGCGGCCACGGACAGAGTCCAGGAGATGAAACCTGGACTCGCTAACAAAGCCACCGGAAGTTGCGCCGCTCCGACGGAAGTCGCTACGGCAATTATATAATAGATGGGCCACACATTGCCTTCCATATAATGGACCACACATTGCCTTCCATATAATGGACCACACATTGCCTTCCATATAATATAATGGGGCACACATTGCCTTCCATATAACATAATGGAGAACACATTGCCTTCCATACAATATAATGGACCACACATTGCCTTCCATATAATATAATTGAGAACACATTCCCTAAGTTCCATACAATATAATGGGACACACATTGCCTTCCATATAATATAATGGGCCACACATTGCCTTCTATATAATATAATGGACCACACATTGCCTTCCATATAATATAATGGAGAACACATTCCCTTCCATACAATATAATGGACCACACATTGCCTTCCATATAATATAATGGAGAACACATTCCCTAAGTTCCATACAATATAATGGGGCACACATTCCCTTCCATATAATATAAGGGACCACACATTGCCTTCTATATAATATAATGGAGAACACATTGCCTCCCATATAATATAACGGACCACACATTGCCTTCCATATAATATAATGGAGAACACATTGCCTTCTATATAATATAATGGACCACACATTGCCTTCTATATAATATAATGGAGAACACATTGTCTTCCATCTACTATATAATTGCCGTAGGCATTTTTGTGTCGGACCCCGAAATCGCCGTGGCTTTGTCACTCTGTGACGTCACCACGGCGAAGCATTGGCCACGTAGCGGCCAATGCGAGTCGCTGCCCTGCGCGAGCAATGGCCGCGAGGCCATTGCTCGCGCAGGCTGAGTACGAGCACACATTCCCCTATACACAGTATACCCCTCCCGGCTCTCACCTGAGGAGCAGGAGATAAGGATGACGGCGAAGGCCAGCTTGGTGGCAGCCCCCATGGCTCGGGCTCAGGATAGATCCACAGGACGCAGTGATCGGAGCGGAGGCGGCGGTCACCACCCGGAGGGCAGAGTGAGGAGCAGCAGCAGCTGGTAGAGCGGCGCCCCCATGTCCCGGGGGCGGAGGACGGGGACGAGGCGCTCTGCTCCCGGGGCGGAGGACGGGACGAGGCGCTGTACTCTCCGGGGCGGGCTCCTGTGTGAGGCGGCGAGTGCAGGCCCGGCTCCCGGTCACTGTCTCCAGTGAGGCTGCTCAGTGTCCGCGCCTATCAGTCGCCTCCTCCTCCTCACGCCGAGTCCTCTCATCGCTGCCCATTCACTGCACGGAGCCCGGGATGCAGTTCCACTGATGGACGCTGGGGGCGCCAGAGAGACCTAGAGGAGGCTCAGGAACGTGTCTATGAGGCATTCACTGTTGCCCATAGCAACCCATCACCCTGCAGCTATTACCTCATGTTCTGTAGGAAAATTAGGCGTTTTATCCTCCAATTATGCATGAATTATGGGATTAACAGTACATAAATCCGCCTAACTATGTATTCAGAACCCCTATATCAATATGAGACCCCTAACTATGTATTCAGATCCCCTATCTATGCGAGTCGCTGGCCTGCGCGAGCAATGGCCGCGAGGCCATTGCTCGCGCAGACTGAGTACGAGCAATGGCCGCGAAGCGGCCATTGCGAGTCGCTGGCCGAAAATCGAACCAGAGGCTCGGCCTCAAAGTTAGCGATTTACCGGTCAGGTAGCGCGAACAATGGCCGCGAGGCCATTGCGAGTCGCTGCCTGAGCCGCGCTTCTCATTGGTCGGCGCCAGCAAGTCGTTACACTTGCGGCGCGCTTGCGGTAATCCCCATACAAAGTATAGGGGGACTTGCGGCAGATGCGGCAAGTGCGGTTTAATAAATTTAATAATAATAAAAATACTAACAAAATAAAAAAAAAAAAAAAAAAAATAATAAACAATAAAAAAAAACATAATACTAATATTATATATATATATACTATATACACCCCCCCCAAAAAGTATTCAACCCCCCAAAAAAGTATTCAACCCCCCCAAAAAAGTATTCAACCCCCCCAAAAAGTATTCAACCCCCCCAAAAAGTATTCAACCTCCCCAAAAAAGTATTCAACCCCCCCAAAAAGTATTCAAACCCCCCAAAAAGTATTCACACCCCCCCAAAAGTATTCAAACCCCCCCAAAAAGTCCTCACACACCCCCAAAAAATACTCACACCCCCCAAAAAGTACTCACACCAGCTATAACTACTATAATCAAATTAATGCACGTTCTAGAATCCCGATGCATTTGCATCGGGCTCACAGCTAGTAGATAGATAATAATTAGATATAAGATAGATGATAATAGATAATAGATAGATATAGATAGATAGATAGATAGATAAATAGATATGATATAGATAGATAGATAGATATAGATAGAATAGATAGATAGATAGATAGATAGAAGATAGATAGATAGATAGATAGATAGATTAGATAGATAGATATAGATGATAGATAATGATAGATAGATAGAATAGATAGTTTAGATAGATATAGATAGAGAGATAGATAGATAGATAGATAGATATAGATAGATAGATATAGATATAGATAGAGAGATAGATAGATATAGATATAGATAGAGAAATAGATAGATATAGATAGATAGATAGATAGATAGATAGATAGATATAGATATATAGATAGATAGATAGATATAGATAGATATAGGTAGATAGAGATAGATAGATAGATATAGATATAGATATATAGATATAGATAGATAGATACATATAGATAGATAGATAGATAGATAGATAGATAGATAGATAGATAGAGAGATATAGATACCGCTGAAAGTGAGGCGCTATTCTCATTGGTTGCTGTATGCTGGCGGCGACCAATGAGAATAGCGCCTCACTTTGAGCGGTAAATTTGAAACTCAAAGCGCCGTGGCCGAAAATCGAACCAAGGGGCCGGCCATGCATTGTTCGAAACACCACTATGTATCTCTATGGGAAGTGAGGCGCTATTCTCATTGGTCGCTGTGTGCTGGCGGCGACCAATGAGAATAGTGCCTCACTTTGAGCGGTAAATTTGAAACGCAAAGCGCCGTGGCCGAAAATCAAACCAAGGGGCCGGCCATGCATTGTTCGAAACACCGCTATGTATCTCTATGGGAAGTGAGGCGCTATTCTCATTGGTCGCTGTGTGCTGGCGGCGACCAATGAGAATAGCGCCTCACTTTGAGCGGTAAATTTGAAACTCAAAGTCGTCCATTATATCTCTATGGGAAGTGAGGCGCTATTCTGATTGGTCGCTGTGTGCTACCGGCGACCAATCAGAATAGCGCCTCACTTCCCATAGAGATATAATGGACGACTTTGAGTTTTAAATTTACCGCTGAAAGTGAGGCGCTATTCTGATTGGTCGCCGGCAGCACACAGCGACCAATCAGAATAGTGCCTCACTTCCCATAGAGATATAATGGACGACTTTGAGTTTCAAATTTCCCGCTTAAGTGAGGCGCTATACTGATTGGTCGTTGTGTGCTGAGCCTACCAATCAGCATAGCGCCTCACTTCCCATAGAGATAGATAGCGGTATTTCGAGCGAAGTATAGCCGGGCCCTTGGTTCTATTTTCGGCCACGGGTCTCGGCTTTCGTTGGTCGTCGCCGGGGCGGGAGACTCGCAATGGCCGCTTCGCGGCCATTGCTCGCGCCCCTGCAACGGCTCGCAATGGCCGCGAAGTGGGCATTGCGAGTGAGTCGCGTGCACGAACAAAGCCACTAACAAAGCCACGGAAGTAGCGCCGTGTGCGACGGAAGTCTCTACGGCAATTGTATAATAGATAAAAATGTCATGCCCTAAACCACTGCCACCATCAGGTTTTTAAGGACAAAAAATTAGATTCAAAATGTAAATCTCCCATAAGCAAGGACACTTCCTTAGTGACACACTTAACCAAACCCTGGATGAGAGGTGTATAACCTATTGCAGTGATCCATATAGGAAGGCTTAATTTTAGCAAAGGTAAACCAAGATTTTTTGCAACAATGGCATCAACAAAATTAGCTGCAGATCTACAATTTACAAAGGCCTGCGGACACACAGATCTTAATAGGTAAGATAAACAGACAAATAATAATAATTGTGCCTGATCACCAGTAAATATCTGGGTGCCTGGGAGGGAATCCTCGGGTCCATTCAAGTGGTTATGTTGCTTAGATGGCGATTGCCTAGGGCAGGAAGACCTCAGATGTCCTGACTTTCCACTGCGGTTAACCAAACTTTTCTTGTTTTAGATGCTCCCTTGATGTTGATGGAAGTTCACTCTATGCTCAGGAGAAAATCCAAGAGGTACTGCAGGTGCCTGATTGTATTCAAGATGCTGAATCTGCTCCACAAGACCATGAATATAACATGTCAGGTTTTTCACTTGATCCACTACTGCCAGGAGAGGATCGATTTAACAAGAAAAGAGCAATTTTTTTTTACAAGTTACAGGTCAAAAGGGAAATCCTGATCAGACTAAATGCAAACCACACCATGAGGTAGAACCCTGAGATACCCAGACACGCTTAAGCCCCTATAAAGGGATCTGGTTTTACTGCCAAGTCCAGGCGGTTGCTGGCAATAGATAGGTTGCAGTCCAGGTATGGAAAAGTAGCCACGCAGGGTCTACACTTTCAGGAGACAGCTGAATGCGCTTATCCATCAGGACACCACCAGCATAGCTGAAGACGTGTTCTAAGAGAATGGTGGCTGCCGGGCATGACAAAACCTCAAAGGCATGACTGGCAAGCTCAAGCTACTCCTCCATTTTTGAAGAACAAAATGCAAAAGGGTCCAAATCCCCTGGATGGCATGAATATTAAACTCTAGATAGTCCTGCACCATCCTTTCCAGTTGTTCACTAAGTGTCAATTATAAAAGGTTATTCCACTGCACACTAGAATACTAAGAATAAAGGAGACACTTAGCAAATATATTGGCCAATGTAGATGAGTCTGATAACCACATCAAGGTGCCTCTCAAGTATCGGGACCCTAACTTGAAATGAAACTATGTGCGATTAAAATCAGCCTGTATGGGAAGGTAGGACCCTGGCTGTAAAGGAAGGTGAATCTACTACGGCTAAGAGGCAGGGGTGCACAGAATGCACATTGTTCACAAACATTAGGTGTGCTGGTTAGTTTTTTTTGTTATTTGCAGTAACTTTTTCTATCTGTGCATCCCCACCTGTTAGGCTAGGGTCACACTAGCGTTTACCCTTGCGCTCAAGGGGTTCCATCTAAAACTTAGAATTTTTCAGCACTAGCGCAGTGTTACTGGAAAAGCAGACTGCATTAACACTGTCGATTCATTCCTATGGCAGACGGAATCTGAGTGCAGGTCAAATGCCAGCTTCTCACTGCTGGAGTTTCAAACCTTGTGTTTTTTACCAAGCGCATCACATGACGCGGGAGCACGCGGTCGGCTTTGATCCAGAAATTGGTCCATTGGGATACCCAGAGTGAGGGGGAGGATGATGAGGACCTCGCCGACGTTATGCCAGAGGATGTAAACCGTGTGTCTCATCCTGGGTCCCGTGCCAATCTGGAATCCAACCAAACCCCAGCAGACCAAGCCAAGAAATGGTTGGCTGCCTTGGGGCCTGAAGCTTCAAGAGAAGAAATGGCTGGTGTTCTGCAAGTAGTGTTGGAAGCTCCAGTTTCCTTACCACCAGCGCCCACCCCGATAGACCGCCACCAAGGAATTCACCTTCGCTACAGTGACATGCCAGTCATGAATGAATCCAACACTGAGATCGATGAACACTTGCAAAACTTTGAGATGATGATGAGAATGCACCAGGTGCACACAGCTGAGTGGCCCAAATATCTATGGTCAAGTTTGCCTGGTTGGGCCCAGGAGGCTGTCCGATCACTTGGGCATCAGGATTGCTTGGACTATGGAATTATTAAGGACACACTGTTGACCCTTTCTACCATAACTCCAGAGAGATATCGCATTAAGTTCCAGACTATGTCTCGCCAGGGTGTCTCCTATGTCGAATTTGGCAGTCAGCTCCGACGACACTGTAACCACTGGCTCGATGGTCGCGCTGCCCACTTCGCTGCTGCCCACTGGGATATGATAGTACTCGAACAGCTTATGGAGAAGATGGACCCGGAAGTACGAGAATGGGTGGCAGACTGGAAGCCAGACACCCCAGAGCAAGCAGCCCGATTGGCTAATGAATTTACAGCCAACTGACCCAGCTGGAGACTCAGTAGGCCCACCGATCCCAGGAGGTTCATCAACCATGGATACCAGTGACCTCCAGACTCCCGTGCTGGACTAACTCACTATGCCGCAGAAACCCCAACAGGGCTAAGGTTTACCAACAGGGCCCGTGACTTGCCTAACCCACGGCGCTGTTATACTTGTGGGCGCCTTGGACACATGGCCAAAGAGTGTCTTCAAAATTGGGTCCCTATGCCTGGAGCCCGTCTGCCAGCCCACCCAGTCAACATATTGTGACAACCATCCGCTGTGAAGCTGAGCTGCTGGTAAGGCAGCACCCCGAGAAACCCCGAGACCCTTAACCCCTATACAGGAATCTGTAATTATAGCGGAGCCCAGGGGGTAGCTGCCTATTATGAGCAACAGAGCAGGGAAGGTCGCCAGGGGAAAAAATCAAGACCCGAAAAACAAAGTCAGAAGTCCGAGTCAAAACCGAGAGGGCAGTGAAGGTACAAAATCATCAGGCAGTAGCAGAGTCGAGAATCCAGGCAAGGGTCAAGGGCAAAACCAAGAGGGCAGCTGAGGTACAAAATCGACAGGAAGAAGCAGAGTCAGAAATCCAGGCCAAGGTCAGAGACAAAACTAAACATACACTATATCACTGGGGAACCAAAACTATATCTGGCGGCCTGCAAGACAGACTCCAATGTATTTGAAGGGCGCGGTTACCTCCCGTAGGCTGGAGCTCACAGCCTGATGACCTCATCCGGACCGCCCCTAGATCCAGGCCAGATGGAGATGCACGACTGGCTCCACCCACGCCACCTCTGACAGAAGAACGCAGGCTGCGCCTAACGGACACCTCTGCAGGGCCCGCTCCTCTGCGACCAACACCACCCAGAGGGGAAACACAGTGGCGCTCAGTGACAGAGGCAGACGTCGCGGGAGCAGTTCCATATGAGGACAAGGTACTCCTGTCACCGGTGCCACCAGCCGAAGGAATCCGGCTCCTCCCAGCGGCCGAGGCAGGAACACCGGCCACCGAGTCCAATGGCAATGTGACACATATGCAGAGATGAACCAGCGATGCCTGGAGGATACTACCCCCAAGTAACACCAGTAGCTGAGGAAGTGATTTACTCGGTCCACACCCTACGGCAGGCCGGACACCGTACACCAGCCAACCTCAATTGCCACATCCAGATGGTCAAGGTCGGTGGAATACAGGCTCAGGGACTTCGAGATACAGGACCTTCAAACACCCTGGTTAGCCCAGATATTGTTCCCGCCGAACATCATTTACCGGGCCACCAAGTGACCATCTCCCTTGCTGGGGGCCAGCGACCGAACTTTCCTCTGGCACGCGTGCAGTTGGACTGGGGAACTGACCAGGGAGAGGTTGAAGTGGGGCTCATGGACGGCCTCCCAACCCCTGTTCTTTTGGGAAATGACCTAGGACAAGGATTATCCAGCCAGTTTGTCACCGCCATCATCCGCAGCCAAGCCAAGCATCACCCTTGTCTATTATATAATTGCCGTAGCGACTTCCGTCGCACACGCCGCTACTTCCGTGGCTTTGTTCGTGGGCGAACAGCGCCCACGCGACTCACTCGCAATGCCCGCGAAGCGGACGTTGCGAGTTGTTGCAGCAGCCTGAGCAATGCCCAGCTACAGACATCTGCACAGACAAAGCGACGGACCCACGTTGATATCCACCATACAAACATATGTAGTTAATGGAAAGATATCATGGAACAATTGGATTATTATTTTAAACTCTTAATAAATAAACTATACACAGATTCTAGAATCCCGATGCAATCGCATCGGGCTCACAGCTAGTTATTAATATTTTAGCTCATCTAATGATCCAGAGCAATGTTCCGGTAGAAAGCACAGCAAGACAGAAACAGTGGCCGCTATCAAATTTGCAGAACAGACTATCTGGTTGACCATGCACAAAGCACATGACGATAAGCACTTTAATTTTATAGAATAACACAAGTATCTTATGGATGTAATGCATAGCATTTTAAATGTATGACACTTCAGCACTTTAAGCACAAAAAAAACAAAAAAATAAAATAATGTGATTATATGATATGACTATGGTTTATCAATCATGGAACTACCAAATGGTTAATCTAGGGTATCCCCAATAGTAAAAGAAATTCTATTGACCCCAAGATTAGCATACATGGTGAGCGGTGTCGTTACCTATCACCATGTAATGCTGACACCTGACTGCAGTGGTATATACACTGTGGTTGGTGATTCATGGGCGAGGGTTAATGATAAGTACAATAGGGGAGACCAATAATGGCAACGGTAGTATTAAATCACATAAAATTAACATATAGTCTCAAAATAGATTTTATTATGTGCACATAGCACTTTCTGAACATAAGTGACCTGCACATACACAATTTTGTTCAATTTGCACAAACTACCGAGTGGACATTGATAACAGGCATGTAAACACCGCTAAAATGCAGGTGTAAAGGCACATAACACTAGTCGCAAGATGGCGGACGCCGGATATCCGGTATCGCCATAGTGACGGCAAACTACCCAAAATGCACTGCGTATGTGCGGGCGGTCTTATAGAGACGCTGTACACGTGCAATGGCGGCAGGAAAGCAAGGAGGAGAACTGTATACTGCATAGGAGAGGGCGGACCCGGTGGAAGCCACAGCTGTGCAAGGTGATGAATATCGATATGTAAAGCAATCAAATAAGTATTAATATGGAACAGATAATGTAAATATATGATGTGGAGAAAAATAAGGGCTAAATATCTATTATATATTTGCCGTAGCTGACTTCCGTCGGAGCGGCGCTGCTTCCGGTGGCTTGGTTAGCGAGTCCAGGTTTCATCCCCTGGACTCTGTCCGTGGCCGCGTAGCGGCCACGGCGTCTCCCGAAGCAATGCCCGCAAAGCGGGCATTGCGAGTCGTTGCAGCCTCGCGAAGCAATGCCCGCGAAGCGGGCATTGCGAGTCGCTGCCACCTACCACTAACCAAGCCACAGAAGCCCATACTACTGTAGTGTACACCGCTATAGTATACTACAGTCCCATGCCCATAAGTGCCATGGGACTGTAGTATACCATCGCGCTGTACACTACAGCCCCCTGCCGCTCTAAGCCACTACGCGCTGTACACTACAGCCCCCTGCCCCCGCACCCCTACACCCTAAGCCCCGACCCGCCGCACCTATGCCCCTACCCCCTAAACCCCGCAGCCTCCTAAGCTCCCGCCGCCAAGCCCCCACCCGCCACACCTAAACCCCTACCTCCTAAGTCCGCTGCACCCCTACACCCTAAGCCCCGACCCGCCGCACCTATGCCCCTACCCCGTAAGCCCCGTCGCACCTACCCCTATACACCGCTATAGTATACTACAGTCCCATGCCCATAAGCGCCATGGGACTGTAGTATACCATCGCGCTGTACACTACAGCCCCCTGCCGCTCTAAGCCACTACGCGCTGTACACTACAGCCCCCTGCCCCCGCACCCCTACACCCTAAGCCCCGACCCGCCGCACCTATGCCCCTACCCCCTAAACCCCGCAGCCACCTAAGCTCCCGCCGCCAAGCCCCCACCCGCCACACCTAAACCCCTACCTCCTAAGTCCGCCGCACCCCTACACCCTAAGCCCCGACCCGCCGCACCTATGCCCCTACCCCGTAAGCCCCGTCGCACCTACCCCTGTACACCGCTATAGTATACTACAGTCCCATGCCCATAAGCGCCATGGGACTGTAGTATACCATCGCGCTGTACACTACAGCCCCCTGCCGCCCTAAGCCCATACGACTGTAGTGTACACCGCTATAGTATACTACAGTCCCATGCCCATAAGCGCCATGGGACTGTAGTATACCATCGCGCTGTACACTACAGCCCCCTGCCGCCCTAAGCCACTACGCGCTGTACACTACAGCCCCCTGCCCCCGCACCCCTACACCCTACACACCTAAGCCCCGACCCGCCGCACCTATGACCCTACCCCGTAAGCCCCGCCGCACCTAACCCCCTACCCTCTAAGCCCCGCCGCACCTAAGCCCCTACCCCCTAAGCCCCGCAGCCTCCTAAGCTCCCGCCGCCAAGCCCCCACCCGCCGCCACCTAAACCCCTACCCCCTAAGTCCGCCGCACCCCTACACCCTAAGCCGCCCTAACCCCTAACCCACTACCCCACCGCCGAAGCCCCTACCCCCTGCCGCCCTAACCCACTACCCCGCCGCAGCCACTACCCTCTGCCGCAAGCGCCTACCCCCTGCCGCCCTAACCCACTACCCCGCCGCACCCACTACACTCTGCCGCACCTAACCCCTAAGCCACTACCCCGCCGCCGAAGCCCCTACCCCCTGCCGCCCTAACCCACTACCCCGCCGCAGCCCCTACCCCCTGCCGCCCTAACCCCTAACCCACTACCCCGCCGCCGAAGCCCCTACCCCCTGCCGCCCTAATCCACTACCCTCTGCCGCAACCCCCTACCCCCTAAGCCGCACCTAACCCCCTACCCCCGATTCCGCACCTAAACCCCTACCCCCCCCTGCCCCCTAAGCCCCGCCGCACCTAAGCCCCTATCCTCTAAGCCCCGCCGCCTCCTAAGCTCACACCGCTAACACCTAAAGCCCTACACCCGAAGCCCCCGCCGTCCCCTAACCTAACGTCCCCGTCGATCACTTACATGCCTTCAAGTCATCTGATCGTCCGTCCGATCCACAATTCCTCCGTCCGGCCAGGCGTCCTCTTCCTCCGGCCCCGGGGGTCTTCTCTCTTCTTTCCGCCATCTCCGCCTCTTCGTCCGGCCCCGGGGATCTTCTGTCTTCTTTTCGCAAACTTCCACCTCCGACGTCCTCTTCCTTCTCATTAAGATAGAATGGACGAAAATTCCGCCATTCTACCTCAATGAGATCTGAGGCCCTCTTCTGATTGGTCGCTGTATACTGCCCTCAGCCAATCAGAAGAGCCCCTCATTTTTTTATTATTTTTAAATTATTTTTTTTATTATTAAATTTATTTATTTTTTTAAGTGAGAGTGAGACACAGTTCTCATTCAGGTCCGCCTTTTTTTTTCCCCATTGACATACATTACCGGTGTGTCGGCGATTTTATAGCCGGCCACCTGGTTCTATTTGTCGGCCCTAAAATCGCGGACACACCGCTAATGCATCTCTATGGGCAGTCAGCCCGATTTCGGATTGGACGCCGACCAATCAGAATTCGAGCTCACTGCCCATAGACATGCATTAGCGGTGTGTCCGCGATTTTAGGGCCGACAAATAGAACCAGGTCGGCGGCCATAAAATCGCCGACACACCGGTAATGTATGTCAATGGGGAAAAAAAAAGGCGGACCTGAAAGAGAACTGTGTCTCACTCTCACTTAAAAAAATAAATACATTTAATAATAAAAAAAATAATTTAAAAATAATTAAAAAATAATTAAAAAATAAATTAAAAATTATAAATAATTCAATAAAAATATTAATAAAAAAATTAAATATATGCTAATTATATCAGCCCTTTTAGCGGACCTGAAAGAGAACTGGGTCTCAGCCTAAATAATAAATTTAATAATAAAAAAAATAATTACAAAATAATTAAAAAATAATAAAAAAATAAATTAAAAATAATTAATAATTTAATAAAAATAATAATAAAAAAATTAAATATATGCTAATTATATCAGCCCTTTCAGCGGACCTGAAAGAGAACTGGGTCTCAGCCTAAATAATCAATTTAATAATAAAAAAAATAATTAAAATATAATAAAAAAATAAATAATAAATAATTAAATAAAAAATAATAATTAAAAAAAAATGCTAATAATAATGATATTACTGCTAATAATAATGCTATTAATGCTAATAATTATGCTATTAATGTTAATAATAATGTTATTAATGCTATTATTAATGCTAATAATGCTATTATTAATGCTATTAATGCTAATAATAATGCTATTAATGCTATTAATGTTATTAATGCTATTATTAATGCTAATAATGCTATTATTAATGCTATTAATGCTAATAATAATGCTATTAATGCTATTAATAATGCTATTAATGCTATTAATGCTAATATTTATCCTATTCATGGTATTATTAATGCTATTAATGCTAATAATAATGCTATTAATGCTATTAATGCTAATAATAATGCTATTAATGCTATTAATAATGTTATTAATGCTATTATTAATGCTAATAATGCTATTATTAATGATATTAATGCTAATAATAATGCGATTAATGCTATTAATTATGCTATTAATGCTATTAATGCTAATACTTATCCTATTAATGCTATTAATGCTATTAATAATGCTATTAATGCTATTAATTATGCTATTAATGCTATTATTGCTAATATTTATCCTATTCATGGTATTATTAATGCTATTAATGCTAATAATGCTATTAATGCTATTAATAATGTTAATAATGCTATTATTAATGCTAATAATGCTATTATTAATGCTATTAATGCTAATAATAATGCTATTAATGCTATTAATAATGCTATTAATGCTATTAATTATGCTATTAATGCTAATATTTATCCTATTAATGCTATTAATACTATTAATAATGCTATTAATGCTAATATTTATGCTAATAATGCTATTAATGCTAATAATAATGCTATTAATGCTATTAATAATGCTATTAATGCTATTAATTATGCTATTAATGCTATTAATGCTAATATTTATCCTATTCATGGTATTATTAATGCTATTAATGCTAATAATAATGCTATTAATTCTATTAATGCTAATAATAATGCTATTAATGCTATTAATAATGTTATTAATGCTATTATTAATGCTAATAATGCTATTATTAATGCTATTAATGCTAATAATAATGCTATTAATGCTATTAATAATGCTATTAATGCTATTAATTCTGCTATTAATGCTTTTATCCTATTAATGCTATTAATACTATTAATAATGCTATTAATGCTAATATTTATCCTATTAATGCTATTAATGCTATTAATAATGCTATTAATGCTATTAATTATGCTATTATTGCTATTAATGCTAATATTTATCCTATTCATGGTATTATTAATGCTATTAATGCTAATAATAATGCTATTAATGCTATTAATGCTAATAATAATGCTATTAATGCTATTAATAATGTTATTAATGCTATTATTAATGATAATAATGCTATTTTTAATGCTATTAATGCTAATAATAATGTTATTAATCTATTAATAATGCTATTAATGCTATTAATTATGCTATTAATGCTAATATTTCTCCTATTAATGCTATTAATGCTAATAAATAATGCTATTAATGCTATTATAATAATGCTATTAATTATGCTATTAATGCTATTAATGCTAATATTTATCCTATTCATGGTATTATTAATGCTATTATATGCTAATAATAATGCTATTAATGCTATTAATGCTAATTAATAATGCTATTAATGTATTAATAATGTTATTAATGCTATTATTAAATGCTAATAATAGCTATTATTAATGCTATTAATGCTAATAATAATGTGATTAATGCTATTAATAATGCTATTAATGCTATTAATTATGCTATTAATGCTATTAATGCTAATATTTATCCTACTAATGCTATTAATGCTAATAATAATGCTATTAATGCTATTAATAATGCTATTAATGCTATTAATGCTAATATTTATCCTATTAATGGCATTATTAATGCTATTAATGCTAATAATAATGCTATTAATGCTATTAATAATGCTATTAATGCTATTAATTCTGCTATTAATGCTAATATTTATCCTATTAATGCTATTAATACTATTAATAATGCTATTAATGCTAATATTTATCCTATTAATGCTATTAATGCTATTAATAATGCTATTAATGCTATTAATTATGCTATTATTGCTATTAATGCTAATATTTATCCTATTCATGGTATTATTAATGCTATTAATCCTAATAATAATGCTATTAATGCTATTAATGCTAATAATAATGCTATTAATGCTATTAATAATGTTATTAATGCTATTAATGCTAATATTTATCCTATTAATGGCATTATTAATGCTATTAATGCTAATAATAATGCTATTAATGCTAATAATAATGCTATTAATGCTATTAATAATGTTATTAATGCTATTATTAATGCTAATAATGCCATTATTAATGCTATTAATGCTAATAATAATGCTATTAATGCTATTAATAATGCTATTAATTATGCTATTAATGCTATTAATGCTAATATTTATCCTATTAATGCTATTAATAATGCTATTAATGCTAATAATAATGCTATTAATGCTATTAATAATGTTATTTATGCTATTATTAATGCTAATAATGCTATTATTAATGCTATTAATGCTAATAATAATGCTATTAATGCTATTCATAATGTTATTTATGCTATTATTAATGCTAATAATGCTATTATTAATGCTATTAATGCTAATAATAATGCTATTAATGCTATTAATAATGTTATTAATGCTATTATTAATGCTAATAATGCTATTAATAATGCTATTAATGCTAATAATAATGCTATTAATGCTATTAATACTGTTATTAATGCTCATAATACTGCTAATAATGCTATTAATACTGCTATTACTGCTAATAATAATGCTATGGCTTATATTATTGCTATTGATGATGCGATTATTATTTAAAAATCTTTAAAAAAACAATAAACATATTTTAGATACCCGATGCATTTGCATCAGGCTAACAGCTATAACTACTATAATCAAATTAATGCACGTTTTAGAATCCCGATGCATTTGCATCGGGCTCACAGCTAGTAATGGTATAAAAAGAGAATTAGTGTGCACTAGCACTGTTTTGCACTAGAGGGCACTATATAGATAAAAAATAACTGAATGTGATAATTTGCAATTATGTGAGCATATGCAAATCAAGGGAATAAGTATCCTAGCCTTGTCATTGTATAGAGAAAGGGACAGGATCCCTAAACGTTGTCACCCTCCCACCTGATGGCCGAATAAAGGCGGTTATTTCACAAAGAAGAGTGCTGAGGTTCTTTATCTTGTATATGGTGCATCTATAGATATGATGAATCTATATATATATACACAAGTGTATAGATGCATCTATACACAAGTGTATAGATGCATCATATCTATAGATGCATCATATATATAATGTATATATACAGTAGATGCATCATATATATATACATATCTAATATATAAAGCGGAATGTGTGTGTGTATGTATGTGTGTATGTATGTATGTCCAGGATTGGCATCTACACCGTCGCGACTACAGCCACAAAATGTTTCACAGTCACACGTCTGGACCCCGAGAGCGTCATAGGCTATGTTTGTAGGCGAAATTTTAACCCCGCGCGTTCCAGTTCACCAAACAATTTTGCCCCTATCTACATAATGGGGAAAAAGTGAATGGAAAAGTGTTTGAGGAAAATCGACAGCTGTCAGCTATAGCCACAAAATTTTGCACAATCACACGTCTGGACCCCGGGAGCATCATAGGCTATGTTGTGAGGTGAAATTTTAACCCTGAGCGTTCCAGTTCACCAAACAATTTTGGCCCTATCTACATAATGGGGGAAAAGTGAAAGGAAATGTGTTGTAGGCAAATTGACAGCTACCAGATGTGAACAAGGGGGACTTAAAGAATGAGAGCGATGCCGCTAAAGAGTATATACCATACAGTTGCTAAAGTGGGGCCCCGACATAGGATAATCACCACACACGGGGATATGAACACACACACAAAATGCGCCTCGCACTACCACGTGCTTGAACACATATACCACCCTCAGCACACATTTCACCACACATACACCAACCTCACCACATAATCGCCCTAAAGCACACACAAGTCTGGTATTATCCTTCAACAATAAAAATCTGATTAATAAGCAGCAAAACTGCAAGATAAACAAATGTACCACATAGGAAATACGGCAGCTGTCAGTCACATGACCTGTCTATTATGTGTATGTGTGAGCTAATATATTCTGTCAGGAGGAGGGTTTCCTGTTGCCTGGGGATTTATCAGGCTGCCAATAGCAACCAATCACAGCTCTGCTTCTATTTTGCTACTGTTAATCTGAGCTCTGATTGGTTAATATAGACAACAAAGGACATTCTCAGTAAAGCTTCTGTGAGGTAATAGGATGTCTGTGAGGTAATAAGATGTCAGTTAGGGTGTGTTGGTGGAAAGGCTGATGTCAGTCACATTACCTCTATGTGAGAGGATATAGAAACTGCCAGTTACAGACTATTTTTACCACAATAATGCCTCATAAGAAAAGGAGTTCCTTGGCATGAATGTCAGCTGATGCAAAAAGAAAAGCTGCATTACGGGTGAGTGAAAAATGTGAAGACCGAGAAACAAGGCTGACACACATGAGAACAGCAGCTGCTTCCTCAAGGGCCAATGAACTTTCTGAGGAGAGGGAAGTGAGGCTTGCAGACATGAAAACAAGAGCTGCTTCCTCAAGGGCCAATGAACTTTCTGAGGAGAGGGAAGCGAGGATCCACCAAAGCTGTGTAATGGAACAAGACTCTTGATTAAGAACCTGTTTCCACATGTAATTGAGGCAACCATTTTGACAGGATGTGCCACAGGAGATGTTTTCATTCCAACAATTCCTCTTATTCGATCTGATTTGCCTTTTGATTTTAAACGCCTCCAGTTTCCTGTTCGACTGGCATTTGCTATGTCCATCAACAAGGCTCAGGGACAGTCTTTGAAAGTAGTTGGAATTGATTTACAATCTCCATGCTTTTCTCATGGTCAACTTTATGTGGCCTGTTCAAGAGTTGGAACAGCCAAAAATCTGTTCGTCTTTGCACCTGAAGGAAGAACTAAGAATGTCGTCTATCAAAAGGCTCTCGAATAAGGAGTAGAAGATTACTTCACATTACTTGGCCAATTTAGATAAATCTGTGTGGAATATCTGTCGTGTTGAAATATATGTTGTGAAATGCTTCTATTAGCTTAGTTTTTGCCTTTTAATAATTACATTTCTATCGATATGTTTTGTGGTTTTTGTGTGCTGAATACATTTTTGTTAACACATTCTATTTTGTTAACAGCAGTTATCAACCCGGGCGAAGCTGGGTGGTACAGCTTATATATATATATATATATATATATATATATATATATATATATATATATATATATATTATATATATATATATATATACACAGTCATATGAAAACGTTTGGGCACCCCTCTTAATCTTACTCTTTTTTTTTTGTTTAAAATTGTTTTTTTGCAACAGCTATTTAAGTGTGATATATGTAATAACTGATGGGCACACTAATATTTCAGGATTGAAATGAGGTTTATTGTACTAACCAAAAATATGAAATATGCATTATTTCAAAACTTGACAGGTGCAAAAGTATGGGCACCTCAACAGAAAAGTGACATTAATATTTAGTAGATCCACCTTTTGCAAAAATAACAGCCTCTAGTTGCTTCCTGTAGCTGTTAATGAGTTCCTGGATCCTGGATGAAGGTATTTTTGACCATTCCTCTTTACAAAACAATTCCAGTTCAGTTAAGTTTGATGGTCGCCGAGCATGGACAGCCCGCTTCAAAACATCCCACAGATGTTCAATGATATTCAGGTCTGGGGACTGGGATGGCCATTCCAGAATATTGTAATTGTTCCTCTGCATGAATGCCTAAGTAGATTTGGAGTGGTGTTTTGGATCATTGTCTTGCTGAAACTTCAGCTTTTACACTGATTCTTGAACATTGTTCTCAAGAATCTGCTGATACTGAGTGGAATCCATGCGACCCTCAACTTTAACAAGATTTCCGGTGCCGTCATTGGCCACACAGCCCCAAAGCATGATGGACCCTCCCCCAAATTTGACAGTGGGTAGCAAGTGCTTTTCTTGGAATGCTGTGCTTTTGTGGCGCCATGCATAATGCCTTGTTGTATGACCAAGCAACTCGATCTTTGTTTCATCAGTCCACAGGACCTTCTTCCAAAATGAAACTGGCTTGTCCAAATGTGCTTTTGCATACCTCAGGCGACTCTGTTTGTGTCGTGCATCAAGAAACAGCTTCTTTCGCATCACTCTCCCATACAGTTTCTCCTTGCGCAGTGTGCGCTGTATTGTTGACCGATGCACAGTGACACCATCTGCAGCAAGATGATGCTGCAGGTCTTTGGAGGTGGTCTGTGGATTGTTCTTGACTGCTCTCACCATTCTTCTTCTCTGCCTTTCTGATATTTTTGTTGGCCTGCCACTTCTGGCCTTTACAAGAACTGTCCCTGTGGTCTTCCATTTCCTCACTATGTTCCTCACAGTGGAAACTGACAGGTTAAATCTCTGAGACAACTTTTTGTATCCTTCCCCTGAACAACTATGTTGAACAATCTTTTTTTTCAGATCATTTGATAGCTGTTTTAGGAGCCCATGATGCCACTCCTCAGAGAAGATGCAACTAGGAGAACAACTTGCAAGTGCACACCTGAAATAGCTTTTGTCATGATTGGATACACCGAAGTACAAAGCTCAATGAGGTTACCAAACCAATTTGGTGCTTCAGTAAGTCAGTAAAAAGTAGTTAGGAGTATTCAAATCATGAAAATCAGAAGGGTGTCCATACTTTGGCACCTGTCAAATTTTGAAATAATGCATATTTCACATTTTTGGTTAGTGCAATAAACCTCATTTCAAACCTGAAATATTACTGTGTCCATCAGTTATTACATATATCACACTGAAATAGCTGTTGCAAAAAAACAATTTTATATGTACTTGTATTTGTACAGTATATATATATGATGCATCTAGAGATATGATGCATCTATACACTTGTGTATATATATATATATATATATATATATATATATATATATATATGCTAGCTGGGTGCCCGATGCACATGCATCGGGATTCTAGAAGAGCGAGTCTCTGACTCGCAATGGCCGCTTCGCGGCCAATGCTTCGGGCGTATCCACATGACCACGCCGACTCGCAGTGCGAGTGGACTCAGAAGGGGCAAAAAACCCATTCGCAATTATATAATAGATATATATATATAGATTCAACATATCTATAGATGCATAATATATATACACTAGATGGCGGCCCGATTCTAAAGAATCGGGTAGTCTAGAATGCATATATAGTTTATTTACTAATAGTTAGGGGAGTGCGGTGAAATGAATTGTGTGTATACAGGTGGCTCAGTGGGTAGCAGAGTATACGGTGGATCAGTGGTTAGCACTGCGCGGTGGCTCAGTGGTTAGCACTGCACGGTGGCTCAGTGGTCAGCACTGCGCGGTGGCTCAGTGGTCAGCACTGGGCAGTGGCTCAGTGGTTAGCACTGTGCGGTGGCTCAGTGGTTAGCACTGTGCAGTGGCTCAGTGGTTAGCACTGTGCGGTGGCTCAGTGGTTAGCACTGTGCGGTGGCTCAGTGGTTAGCACTGGGCGGTGGCTCAGTGGTTAGCACTGCGCGGTGGCTCAGTGGTTAGCACTGCGCGGTGGCTCAGTGGTTAGCACTGCGCGGTGGCTCAGTGGTTAGCACTGCGCGGTGGCTCAGTGGTTAGCAGTGAGTGCGGTGGCTCAGTGGTTAGCAGTGAGTGCGGTGGCTCAGTGGTTAGCAGTGAGTGCGGTGGCTCAGTGATTAGCAGTGACTGCGGTGGCTCAGTGGTTAGCAGTGAGTGCGGTGAGATTAGTCAGCGCAGCGCCGTGGGCAGAGTGGGCAGCGCAGTGCCGTGGGCAGAGTGGGCAGCGCAGCGCCGTGGGCAGAGTGGGCAGCGCAGCGCCGTGGGCAGGGTGGTCAGTGCAGCGCTGTGGGCAGAGTGGTCAGCGCAGCGCCGTGGGTAGAGTGGTCAGCACACACATACACACACACACATACACACACTCCGCTATACTTACCACCGACCCTGCGTCTTCCCCGCCGCCTGGTTCCTGAGTCGACATGTTGCCGCTCCCGGACGACTGGATCCAATATGGCGTCCGGGAAGTTTGGCGAGGCTGGAGGGGTGAGGATAGCGGAGGCTGGAGGGGTGAGGAGAGCGGAGGCTAGAGGGGTAAGGAGGGGTGAGGAGAGCGGAGGCTGGAGGGGTGAGGAGGGGTGAGGATAGGGGAGGAAGGAGGGGTGAGGAGGGCAGAGGACAGGGGAGGCTGGAGGGCAGAGGACAGGGGAGGCTGGAGGGCAGAGGACAGGGGAGAGGCTGGAGGGGAGAGGCTGGAGGGGAGAGGCTGGAGGGCAGAGGAGCGGGCGCGAGGTAGCCGGGAGCCAAGGTCGGGTCCCGGCTACCTCACGCCCGCTCCGCCGTTGGCGCCGTTCGGCGCAGCACTATGCTGATTGGTCGCCGACAGCCGCGAGCGACCAATCAGAATAGCGGCGCGCTGTATGGTGCCAAACTTCAAATACACTGACCA
Organism: Allobates femoralis; assembly: GCA_033576535.1. NCBI lineage: Eukaryota > Metazoa > Chordata > Amphibia > Anura > Aromobatidae > Allobates > Allobates femoralis. Next base: position 371,737,867 of record JARQOC010000003.1, read on the forward strand.
CTGAGTACAGTGTATTTCAAATATGGCACCATAGCTGGCAGTGCTACTCTGATTGGTCGCCGCATTCAGCGTGGCGACCAATCAGAATGGCGATGCGGTCTATGGCGCCATCTTTAAAATACACTGTACTCAGTGTATTTGAAGTATGGCGCCATAAAGCGCGGCGCTATTCTCATTGGTCGGCGCTTTCAGCGCGCCGACCAGTTAGAATAGCGGCGGGCGCTATGCCGCCATATTTGAAATACACTGAGTACAGTATATTTGAAGTATGGCGCCATACAGCGCGCCGCTATTTTGATCTTGCAGATTGAAGCCGCGGCACGGCGCCATGTTTCAAAATCTAAGTATTTAAAAAAAAAATAAAACATTTAAAAGATGGCGGCACTCTTCTCATTGGTCGCCGCTAGGCGCGAGCGACCAATGAGAAGAGTGGAGCGGGGCACGGCGCCATATTTGAAATCCAGCGGGAACTTTGGATTTCAAATATGGCGCCGTGCCCCACTCTTCTCATTGGTCACTCGCGCCTGACGGCGACCAATGAGAAAGGCGCCGGGAAAAACGGCCCATCTTTTAAATTTTTTTTATTTTCACTTCTTAGATTTTTAAACATGGCGACGTGCCGCGGCTTGAATCTGATTGGTCGCTCGCAAGCGAGCGACCAATCAGAATAGCGGCGGCGGTATCGGGCAAATCCCGGCTGGCTCGCGGCTCCCCGGAGCTGAGCCGCGGATATGGGCGGCTCGCTCCGCCGGCGCGAGGTAGCCGGGAGGCGAGGTTGGCTCCCGGCTACCTCGCGCCCGGTCCGCTGGCGCGTGGATTTCCGAGCCAACCTCACGGAAGGTCGGCTCCCGGCTACCTCGTGCCCGGTCCGCCGAGTGATAAATGTCCGACGGAGGTTGGCCCTAAGCGCAGCGGACCTTCCTGAGGTCCGCTGCGCTTAGGGCCGCCATCTTGGTCCACCCTGAGCGGGTGTAGTTAACGCTGGTGACGCTGGTGACGTCACTTATCTCTGGACATTTATCTCCGGACAAAGCCACGAAAGTTGGCTTTTGTCTGGAGATAGAATTCTAGGCAATTATATAATAGATACATATATATATTTACATATACATATTATATATATATACATATGTATATATACAGTGCCTACAAGTAGTCTTCAACCCCCTGCTGATTTAGGTGGTTTGATAAGATGCAAATAAGTTAGAGCCTTCAAACTGCAAACGAGAGTAGGATTTATTAACAGAAGCATAAATCTTACAAACCAAAAAGTTATGTTGCTCAGTTGAATTTTAATAAATTTTAAACATAAAAGTGTGGGTCAATTATTATTCAACCCCTAGGTTTAATATTTTGTGGAATAACCCTTGTTTGCAATTACAGCTAATAATCGTCTTTTATAAGACCTGATCAGGCTGGCACAGGTCTCTGGAGTTATTTTGGCCCACTCTTCCATGCAGATCTTCTCCAAGTTATCTAGGTTCTTTGGGTGTCTCATGTGGACTTTAATCTTGAGTTCCTTCCACAAGTTTTCAATTGGGTTAAGGTCAGGAGACTGACTAGGCCACTCCAACACCTTGATTTTTTCCCTCTTGAACCAGGCCTTGGTTTTCTTAGCTGTGTGCTTTGGGTCGTTGTCTTGTTGGAAGATGAAATTACGACCCATCTTAAGATCCTTGATGGAGGAGCGGAGGTTCTTGACCAAAATCTCCAGGTAGGCCGTGCTATCCATCTTCCTATGGATGCGGACCAGATGGCCAGGCCCTTGGCTGAGAAACAGCCCCACAGCATGATGCTGCCACCACCATGCTTGACTGTAGGGATGGTATTCTTGAGGTCGTATGCAGTGCCATTCAGTCTCCAAACGTCACGTGTGTGGTTGGCACCAAAGATCTCGATCTTGGTCTCATCAGACCATAGAACCTTGAACCAGTCTGTCTCAGAGTCCTCCAAGTGATCATGAGCAAACTGTAGACGAGCCTTGACATGACGCTTTGAAAGTAAAGGTACCTTACGGGCTCGTCTGGAACGGAGACCATTGCGGTGGAGTACGTTACTTATGGTATTGACTGAAACCAATGTCCCCACTGCCATGAGATCTTCCCGGAGCTCCTTCCTTGTTGTCCTTGGGTTAGCCTTGACTCTTCGGACAAGCCTGGCCTCGGCACGGGAGGAAACTTTCAAAGGCTGTCCAGGCCGTGGAAGGCTAACAGTAGTTCCATAGGCCTTCCACTTCCGGATGATGCTCCCAACAGTGGAGACAGGTAGGCCCAACTCCTTGGAAAGGGTTTTGTACCCCTTGCCAGCCTTGTGACCCTCCACGATCTTGTCTCTGATGGCCTTGGAATGCTCCTTTGTCTTTCCCATGTTGACCATGTATGAGTGCTGTTCACAAGTTTGGGGAGGGTCTTAAATAGTCAGAAAAGGCTGGCAAAAGAGATAGTTAATCCACCCATGTGAAGCTCATTGTTCTTTGTGCCTAAACTACTTCTTAATACTTTAGGGGGACCAAACAGAATGCTGGTGGTTTGAGGGGTTGAATAATAAATGACCCTCTGAATTAACTTTTAACGCTTTAAAAAAAAAAAAAAAAACTAAAAAAAAAAAATCTTTTTGGCTGCAGTGCATTTCCCACTTCCAGGCTGATCTACAGTCCAAATGTCACAATGCCAAGTTAATTCCGCATGTGTCCACCAGCTAAATCTGCAAGGGGTTGAAGACTGCATATATATATATATATATATATATATACACACTAGATGGCGGCCCAATTCTAAAGAATCGGGTAGTCTAGAATCCATATATAGTTTATTGTTAAAAAATTAAGAATAATACAATTAATCCATGATATCTATTCATGAACTATGCATAGTTGTAGGATGAATATTATTTTTGTACAATTGAATTATTATATTGTAGGGCTCTTGGTACACCGACTGGTTAATTCTTGATACTTAGTAAGTAGCTTCATTTAAAAAATCAATATTGATATTCTGCGTATCAGCCAATTTGTGTTTGCCCATCAACCATGTCAAGGTGGCCCTACGTCTCATGGGTCCCTACTCTAACTAATTCCTATTTATGAAGACTGAAAGCTGTTTTAGAGCAGCATTTTTCAGCTATTTGTAGAAGGTGGGGATATAATAAATACAATTTCCGTACTTGACACCTAAGGGCTTACTTGCGACACACTTGCAGCAATTCTGATGCAATGTATATGGAACTTGCGGTTAACCTGCTGTAAATGCGGCACACATGGCCTCGGCAGGTGGACGAAATGCAGCCGCTACAAAACCGCAGGTCAGTGCGGTTTTTACGGCCGAAACTGCCGTAACCACTTATGTGGCATCTGCCGCAAGTGAACCACAAATTCCATATAAATTGCATGCAGCTTACGGCAAGTGTGCTGTAGATGAGGCCTTAGGCAGCAAGTGCAGAAATTGTGTTTTTTTTCCACCAAAACTTCCACAAATAGCCAAAAGATGCTGATGTTAAAGCTAAATCCATAATTTTCTATCTATATATGAAACTATCTATCTATATGTACAGAACACACCTTGAACACACCATCTTACCCGTCTCTCAGGTGTTTACAAAAACCTCTCCCAGTGAAAAAAGAAATGTAAATTTCTCAGCACCTATAGTGCTGGAGCTTAAGATTGTAGTTCATATCACCAAATCGATAAATTTGGATGATACAAATCTATCATCTTTTACTAAATGTGTGTTCATATCTACTATATAATTGCCTAATCATGTCTGTCTGAGGCTGAAGTCGCGCGCCAGGTCGCCAGTGCTCATTGGTCGCTGCCAGCCGCAGCAACCAATGAGCGCAGCATAGGCAAAACAGCCGCACGCATTCAAAATCTGGCGACGGCGACGCATTAGCGAGGTAGGATTGCTGTGACAGCGCTACACTCACATAGTGGGCAGGAAAGCTGACTTCACTGTCGCCTTTCTCGCCCTCTTATTTGAAATGAACAAATGATCTCCACTACTACACCCCCTGTTTTAACCCCGCCTCCAGCGGCCTTTCATTACGGAACGTCATTGCAGCAAGAAAAAAAAGAGAAGGAAGAGGAACAATGTCGGGGTGAGTGGAGCCTCCTCCATCCTGCTATTCACCCCTAACTACCCCTGCTTACCCCTCTCACGCCACACTGCCCCCACAGAACCCACACTGCCAACACACTACCGCCACTGAACCCACGCTGCACCCTCTCACTCCACACTGTGCACTGAACCTACACTGCTTCCACTGAACCCCACTCTCACCCGCTCCCAGTCACACCCAGTGACCTCCGCTCAGCACCAAGTCACCTCTGCTCAGCACTCAGTCACCTGTCTCAACATCCACTCACCCATCTCAGCATTCACTCACCCGTCTCAGCACCCAGTCACCCCTGCTTAGCACACACTCACCCCTGCTCAGCACCCACTCACCCTTGCTCAGCACCCACTCACTAGCTCAGCACACAGTCACCCCCGCTCAGCACCCAGTCACCCTTGTCTCAGCATCCACTCACCCATCTCAGGATCCAGTCACCCCAACTGAGCACCCACTTACCCCCACTCAGCACCCACTCACACCCACTCAGAACCCACTCACTCCGTTCAGCACCCAGTCACCCACCTCAGCACCCAGTCACCCACACTCAGCACCCAGTCACCCCTCTCAGCACCCAGTCACCCCTCTCAGCACCAATTCACCCGCTCAGCACCCATTCACCCCCGCTCAGCACCCACTCACCTGCTCAGCACCCACTCACCCCCACTCGGCACCCACTCACCCTCGCCCGGCACCCACTCACCCCTGCCCAACTCCGCTGTACACCAACACCGCTGTACACCAACACCACTGAACACCAACACTGCTGTACACCAACACTGATGCACACCGACACCACTGCACACCAACACCACTGAACTCCCACAGTGCTGCACACCGACACTGCTGCCCACCGACACTGGTGTACACTAACACCGCTGAACACAGACAGTGCTGTACACTGACACTGCTGCATACTGACACTGCTGCAGACCGACACTGCTGCAGACTGACACTGGTGCACACTGACACTGCTGCACAACGACACTGCTGCACAGCGACACCGCTGCCCAACGACACCGCTGGCCACCGTCATCGCTGCACACCGTCACCGCTGCACACCGACACCGCTGCCCACCAACACTGCTGCCCACCAACAGAGCTGCACATTGGCATCGCTGTACACTGACACTGCTGCACAATGACACTGCTGCCCAGCGACAGTACTGCCCACCGACACCGCTGCCCACCGACACCGCTGCCTACCGCCACTGCTGTACACCGCCACCGGTGCACACCGACACTGCTGTACACTGATACTGCTGTACACCAACACTGCTGTACACCGACAGCGCTGTACACCAACACCGCTGCACACCGACACCGCTGCACGCCAACACCGCTGCGGCCGCGACCAATCAGCTATATACTGGTGAGGGATTTATACCCAGCTTCGCATTGCATTATTCTTACATCTTCATAAATAAACTACTGTACATACATATTCTAGAGTACCCGATGCGTTAGACTCGGGCCACCATCTAGTATATATATACAGTTAGGGCCAGAAATATTTGGACAGTGACACAATTTTCGCGAGTTGGGCTCTGCATGCCACCACATTGGATTTGAAATGAAACCTCTACAACAGAATTCAAGTGCAGATTGTAACGTTTAATTTGAAGGGTTGAACAAAAATATTTGATAGAAAATGTAGGAATTGTACACATTTCTTTACAAACACTCCACATTTTAGGAGGTCAAAAGTAATTGGACAAATAAACATAGCCAAAACAAAATATTTTTATTTTCAATATTTTGTTGCGAATCCTTTGGAGGCAATCACTGCCTTAAGTCTGGAACCCATGGACATCACCAAACGCTGGGTTTCCTCCTTCTTAATGCTTTGCCAGGCCTTTACAGCTGCAGCCTTCAGGTCTTGCTTGTTTGTGGGTCTTTCCGTCTTAAGTCTGGATTTCAGCAAGTGAAATGCATGCTCAATTGGGTTAAGATCTGGTGATTGACTTGGCCATTGCAGAATGTTCCACTTTTTTGCACTCATGAACTCCTGGGTAGCTTTGGCTGTATGCTTGGGGTCATTGTCCATCTGTACTATGAAGCGCCGTCCAATCAACTTTGCAGCATTTGGCTGAATCTGGGCTGAAAGTATATCCCGGTACACTTCAGAATTCATCCGGCTACTCTTGTCTGCTGTTATGTCATCAATAAACACAAGTGACCCAGTGCCATTGAAAGCCATGCATGCCCATGCCATCACGTTGCCTCCACCATGTTTTACAGAGGATGTGGTGTGCCTTGGATCATGTGCCATTCCCTTTCTTCTCCAAACTTTTTTCTTCCCATCATTCTGGTACAGGTTGATCTTTGTCTCATCTGTCCATAGAATACTTTTCCAGAACTGAGCTGGCTTCTTGAGGTGTTTTTCAGCAAATTTAACTCTGGCCTGTCTATTTTTGGAATTAATGAATGGTTTGCATCTAGATGTGAATCCTTTGTATTTACTGTCATGGAGTCTTCTCTTTACTGTTGACTTAGAGACAGATACGCCTACTTCACTGAGAGTGTTCTGGACTTCAGTTGATGTTGTGAACGGGTTCTTCTTCACCAAATAAAGTATGCGGCGATCATCCACCACTGTTGTCATCCGTGGACGCCCAGGCCTTTTAGAGTTCCCAAGCTCACCAGTCAATTCCTTTTTTCTCAGAATGTACCCAACTGTTGATTTTGCTACTCCAAGCATGTCTGCTATCTCTCTGATGGATTTTTTCTTTTTTTTCAGCCTCAGGATGTTCTGCTTCACCTCAATTGAGAGTTCCTTTGACCGCATGTTGTCTGGTCACAGCAACAGCTTCCAAATGCAAAACCACACACCTGGAATCCACCCCTGACCCTTTTTACTACTTCATTGATTACAGGTTAACGAGGGAGATGCCTTCAGAGTTAATTGCAGCCCTATGATTCCTAAACCCTTTCTCCGATTTGGATGTGGAAACTCTCATATTGCAGCTGGGAGTGTGCACTTTCAGCCCATATTATATATTTAATTGTATTTCTGAACATGTTTTTGTAAACAGCTAAAATAACAAAACTTGTGTCACTGTCCAAATATTTCTGGCCCTAACTGTATATACTATGAACTGTCTAAATAAAGGATTTAAGATGTAAAACTAAAAACTATATATGTTACGTCGCTATTTCCTAATTAAGTACTTGAAATCTATATATCTATGGCTAAACAATTTTTTTTTTGTTTTTTTTGTCTTATATATCTATGACTAAACTAATTTTTTTTTATATATCTATTAGTATAGTAAATATGCACACCGACACCACTGCACACCAACACCACTGAACTCCCACAGTGCTGCACACCGACACTGCTGCCCACCGACACTGGTGTACACTAACACCGCTGAACACAGACAGTGCTGTACACTGACACTGCTGCATACTGATACTGCTGCACAATGACACTGCTGCACAGCGACACCGCTGCCCAACTACACCGCTGGCCACCGTCATCGCTGCACACCGTCACCGCTGCACACCGACAGCGCTGCACATCGGCATCGCTGTACACCGACACTGCTGCACAATGACACTGCTGCCCAGCGACACTACTGCCCACCGACACCGCTGCCCACCGACACCGCTGCCTACCGCCACTGCTGTACACCGCCACCGGTGCACACCGACACTGCTGTACACTGATACTGCTGTACACCAACACTGCTGTACACCGACAGCGCTGTACACCAACACCGCTGCACACCGACACCGCTGCACGCCAACACCGCTGCGGCCGTGACCAATCAGCTATATACTGGCGCAGGATTTATACCCAGCTTCGCATTGCATTATTCTTACAGCTTCATAAATAAACTACTGTACATACATATTCTAGAATACCCGATGCGTTAGAATCGGGCCACCATCTAGTATATATATATACTATGAACTGTCTAAATAAAGGATTTAAGATGTAAAACTAAAAACTATATATGTTACGTGGCTATTTCCTAATTAAGTACTTGAAATACAATTTTTTTTTTGTTTTTTTTGTCTTATATATCTATGACTAAACTAATTTTTTTTTTTATATATATATATATCTATTAGTAAACTAAATATATCTATGAGTAAACTAACAAAAAAAATTTTAAACTAAAACATTTTTATACACAATATTTCGTGTAAAAACTTTGGGAGTATCAGGCAGTAATTGTCCTTGAAGTGGTGTATTGACCACTTTGACCCTGACATTGCAACGCTGTTTGACTCTGGAAAATGCAACATAGAGTTGACCATGGGCAAATGCTGGTTCTGGTAGATATATTCCAACTCGATTGAGGGTCTGCCCTTGGGATTTATTAAAGGTCATTGCAAATGCTGGTTTAATCGGAAATTGTCTACGTCGTAATTTGAAAGGTAATCCAGTCTCTGATGGACACAAATCAATTCGTGGAATGAAAACAATATTTCCTGCTGCTGACCCACAAATTACTTTAGCTTGTATGATATTGGCATGTAACGCAGTGACAATCAGCCGAGTACCACTGCAGAGACCTTTCTTGGTGTTGATGTTTCGTAATAACATGACAATGGTGCCAACTTTAAGTTTTAGCCGATGTGAAGGCATTCCAGTTGGTGTTAGTGAATTTAAAAATTCCACTGGGTATTGATCGAGGTCATCAGCTTCATCAGGATCGATGGAATTATCACTGATATATTCACTATAGTCACCTGGCAAGCGATCTATGACGTTAGAATTGACTTTCTCAACGTCTTCATTTTTTGGACATAAAATAGCATGAGAAGCAGCAATATTTATGCTCTCGGTGTCATTTACATCAATAGAAAGTTTATCTCCAAAAATATCAGTGATTAAACAGCCAGTGCACATCATGTCTGGAGGAATTTCAAAGACATCGTCTCCAAGGTTATCTTCATTTGACAGCTGTCCATTTCCCAGTCGAAGCAACCAACTGCTGTATTCAGGATCAATGGAGCGCATGTTGTTGATAAGCGGCAGTCGAGCAAAAAGTTGCCATGTTTGTGAATATTTAATACAGCTCTCTACAATATCTGTTCTTGATCCATGAGCAATAACAGGAAGACATTGTCTAAAGTGTCCTCCAAGAACAATAACTTTTCCTCCAAAAGGTGTTTTCTCTTTCTTAGCCACATTCATTGTCATGATGTCTCATAAAAGTCTATCGATGACATTCAAGGCATGTTTAGATAGCATTGTGCACTCATTAATAATAAAAAGTTTCGTATTATGCAAATGCTTAGCCACATCGGTATCATTTTTAATCCTGGAAACAGATGTTTCATTCACAGGTATTGGAATGCCATAGAGAATGTATTGTTCGTCCCCCTTGTAGTAAATTAGTCGCAATTCCTGTAGTGGCAGCAGGTGATACAATGTTTCCTTGTCCCCTTAGAAGATGCAGGAGGAGATGATATAGATAGGTTTTTCCACTACCACCAGGACCGTCAAGGAAAAAGCACTTGGATGTTACATTATTGTCTTCTAAAGCCTGATTAATGGTATTATAGGCCAAAAGTTGTTCCTCATTGAGAGTAGCTTTCATCTCAGCAGCTGTTCTTAGCTCATAATCCTTATCATACTGCGGGAGCAGTTGTGGTTTCTTAGCTGGGCGTGGTAAATTGAAATCAGTATAACTTTTCCCGTGAACTTTTAGAACATCATGGACATCTGTCATAGCATATCCTTCACAATTTATACAGTCTTCAATGCTGGAGTGGTATGCACGGCAGTAGTCTTGTACAAAGTGTTCCTTAAATTCATCCCACAACTCAAGAGGATTAGCTGGAGGGCCAAATATACAGATATAGGCAAAGAGGTCGCGAAGCTGTGCAGGCATATTAAGAATACAGGCATCAAGTAAGGTATTTCTCCAGACACTATCATTGAATAGTAATCCAAGTGCTAATGCTGCTTCTTTGAAGGTTAGATGTATGACTCCATTGACAGTTTTAAGACTCTCAAAACTGGTTGCACCTTTCACATGCAATAACAACAACCATAAATAGTAGCGTTCCTGGTCTTTGAGACTTACAGTATACATTCTGCCAATAACAGAGCTACCTGATCGTTTTCTTTTTTCCCAAGATCCTTGTTGCCAAACATACCATTCAGGAATTTCGCGGTAAAAATACTTATGAGCATGTTGGTCGTCCTTATTAAGATTAAAGTAGGCCATAAGTGTAGAATTGGTATTAAGCTTTTGTTTGAAGTTTGGAATGGAGTCATCCTCATGAAAATAGAGTTGTTGAGAATGAGGCAGATGGACGGCAAGGCGAATTATGCTATGAGATTGCTTATGCATAGGATAAGCAAAGATTCTCCAAGCTGCCTCTGGTGCACTAAGATCTTGAATCCATGAATTGATGTGTTTCATCATGTTGGATGTTCGTCTGGCAAATTTCAAGATTGGCTTTATCATGTCCTTTATACACATACTGAAATAAATATTTCACACTTTGAATGGAACCACAAACTTTGACATTAATATGGCACTTGTATTTTAATAATAGGAAAGGATTGTATGGCACTACCCAAGAATTATTAATCATCTTGGAATGCTGTTCAAATGAAGGACCCATGGATCTGCGATAAGTAGGATAGGCATCCTTAGCAATGATGGTAGATGGTTGTAAATCTTTTGGGAAACCTTTCGTACACTTTCCATTATCTATACAGGGAGAGTTGGGGTTGTGTTCTCCACAGGGACCATGTATCATGTGTTGCATAACAATTTTATGGAGCTGAGGGTAGTCGGTAGGATGAGGAATTTCTGCCCAGACGGTATTGTCTACGTCCTCCTTAGTTCTTAATTTGGAGTTGCTGTCTAGAATAATTAAAATGTGAGCATGTGGAAGGCCACGTTTTTGAAATTCAATTACATGAACCATAGCGCAAACTTTCCCAAATAATCCGTTGTGAATGTCTTTGAAGAGTGCTTCCAGTTTTATTTTGCAAACACGTGCTACCAAATCAGGTCTGTGTTCCACACGCTGCCAAGGTTCCAAATTCTGAGTTATCTCACTCCATTTCGGATTATAGGTCATGGTGATGAATAGATCAGGGCGACCATATTTAGTCACAATAGCCATGGCATCCTGGTACCGCTGTTGCATATTCCTGGGACTGCCTTCAAACAAAGATGGTAAAATGACAGTTTTTCCAATGGGGATGCCTTTCTCAATGGATTTTTTCTGGAGATGTTCCTGGAGTACGCAATAATCCTCTACTTTCAAATCCTTTTGGTGTTGACGGATATAATTTAGGCGATTAGCCTCGATTTTCACATAAGCATCCACTAAGTACTGCTGAGTGAGTTTGCCACCATTCAGCATTGGATTAAACTGATTACGGACAGACAGCACATAGCAATAATATTGCAGTTGTGTAATCCTGCGTGGACTTTGCCCTTGATGCCCTTGATGAGTCCATCATGCCTGCCCTGGGAAAAATAAAGGATAGAGTAAAGCATCTAAATTACTGTGTAGAATCTGTTCTTGGCGCCAAAGGATTTTTGGGGTCAGGTTTTAAATGTATTAAAATATCACGATGGAATGGTGGCTCTCCATTGTCATTTTCAAATACGACAGCAACTTCATTGACAGTTGGATTATTATATCGGCGAGGGTCTTGATTCCGATCTTGTTTAAGGGCCATGATGATATTTGGCATGAGAGTGCCATTAGCTTCAGCTTTAAGATGTTCTTCATGTTCCACATCCCGTAGCATTTTGTAAGCAGCAACAAAGGGATTTACATTGTCTAATTGAAGAGCAATTATACTCATCAAAGTGGGATGACATTTTTGATTTTGTTGACAGTGTAAACGTTGTTCATTCACAATATCGGTATCCAAAAAATAGAGTTGGGCATAAGCTGGAACTTGATCATCAGCGGGATGTAGTGTTCCAGTACGATGATATATTTGTCCATGTATGCAGAAACAGTATGGACCATGTCCAGGTGGAGGGGAAATATTGACACCCATGGAGGCGAAAGCAAATGAGCTGTTAATACTACGGATGTTTTCCATGAGATTCTTACTGAACTCTCTCTCCCCTGTCAGCAATCGTTAAAGACCTCGGGATATTGGGGTATAGGTATATGGACTTTACCCTTGTGACAACACAGAGTAAAATTTTTATCTGCTGGTATCTCAGCATTAAAATGGAATGCTTCACAATGTTGACATAAATAGTTCATAGGACCACAGGTGTGTTCTACTACAGTACTGTCATCATTAGTAAAACCTGTAGGATGTAGAGGTTGTGGTAACGGAGCATTGGAATGGTTCTGTAAGCCAACATATATAAAGCGTGGACCTGGTGGAGGATCTTCACTGTCCACAGATTTAATCACTGAGGAGTTAAAAGGCGTATCGTGCTCAGGGTCTATCAATGTGGAGGTGCAAGCGTTTTTTTTTTGCGCCGTTCACGGCATGCAGCAGCTGCATTTGGTAATGGATTGTTTGTTGCCTTGGAAGAGTCAGGTGTGAAGCATGTCTTATAAGCAGAGTTAACGGTGTGCAGGCGACGGCGTTTATCATTTGGAGTGTCGGTAGGACAGTGTTTGCGCTTACGTGCAGATTTACCAACGGTTGCAGGAGGTTCAGGCAGCGCACTTTCAATGAATGCAGACCTAGAAGCTGTATTGTGGGCAGAATCTATGACTGAGGATGTGGAAATATTATGTTTGCAACGTTGATGGCGTGCAGCAGCAGCTTTATTAGTTAATCGATTAGTTTTTTCTTCAAAAGACTCATTAGTGATGCATTTAATGAAAGCAGCATTAACAGAGTTCAGGCGCTTGCATCTGTCCTCTGTAGTCTCGTTAGCACGCTGTGTGGCCTTACGCATGGCTTCGGCGGCTTTTAGCTCTGCGTCATTAATATACTTCCTATCACACCTGATCTTTCGTGCGGCATCAGCAGCTTTTAGCTGTGTGTCATTAGTATACATAACAGTGTCCAGGGTCTTGCATGTGTCCTGTGTACTCTTGTTAACACGCTGTGTGGCCTTACGTGTGGCATCGGCGGCTTTTAGCTCTGCATCATTAATATACTTTCTATCAGACCTGATCTTACGTGCGGCATCAGCAGCTTTTAGCTGTGTGTCATTAGTATACATAACAGTGTCCAGGGTCTTGCATCTGTCCTCTGTACTCTTGTTAGCACACTGTTTGCGTTTAAGTGCGGCATCGGCAGCTTTTCGCTCTGCGTCATTAGTATACTTTCTATCACACCTGATATTACATGCGGCATCAGCAGCTTTTGGCTGTGTGTCATTAGTATACTTGCTATTAGAGCTCATGTTGGCAAAGGTAAAGAGCTTTAAGCGTGGTAGTGGCAAACAACAGGTTAATAAAACCATTTTACCCACGACCAAAGAACAAGAGACACCCCCTAAAAGAAGAAGATGAAACCCCACATACCTAATATATTTCATAACTCCATTCTAATAGTAACCAGTCTGTAACTCACAGGGACCCTGAATGTGATCACCCCCTAAAGGGTTAATTGTAATCATGCTTTCCAATAATATGACAGATTCGATCTAGTGAGAGGAATCTAAAGATATGCCATAATGATGTAACATTGTTCTAGTGTGCAAAGAGGTGTTTCAACCGATCTGAAGCTACCATTTGTGAACTATTTTGGATAACTGGGAGATATCTATACTTTGAAAGAATCTCCAAAGTTGGAAGGCAGTATCTCTAACTGAGGATCTGCCCCCTACAATGACCTCACTTCAAGGGGGAGTAACGTAACAGCCCTGGTTCACTCCCATCCCTGGAAGGGAACTAGGAGGGAGGCGTGGAACGCACGAGTGCGTTCCACACGATCGCCGGACCGGATGTGACGTCGCGGGATAGCGCGACGTCACTTCCGGAGGCGGAGCACACCATGTGACCGGAAAAACACGGTCATAAAGAGCGGCAGAGCGGCCGCGGCGGTGTGCTCCAAGAGACAGCTGACTGGACTATGCTGGGTAAGTACCCAGGGGGCAATAGCACCCGGGGAGCTGTGACTATGCATGTAGCTATCGGTGCAATGCACCTTGCGCCATATACAATGAGACTAACATCTGATGTTCCATTTATAGGAACACATACCATCATAAAGGGGGACCTATGAATAGGACCCCACAGAGAACCGAGCCACATATCCCCTGATGAGGACATTAGATCCGAAACGCGTCGGGAGTGGAGCATGGTGGTAACAGAAGAAAGTCACTGAGTCCAGTACCAGGCAGTCACTAGCAGAAGGACCTCCTGGAGAATAGAGACTCAGAAAATTCCCTGACTGAAGGGAAGAAAGCCGGTGAGATCCTTCCTTTATAAAGGGGGGGGGCTTTTTGTACTTCCCATACACAGGGGCACATATGCCAGCTTAGTTAAGGGGGTAAAACAACCCTGGAACATCTATAGGCTGACATATACTAGGTTGGGGTGGATTAGAACTAGAGGAGACTTAACCCTCTGTTGTTTGAACACCACAACCTATCTACAAACTCCTGGAATAAATAGAGGGGTTTTTTAATTTTGTGATATGACACTTGAGCACGTGTGTATTTGTGTAGACAATCTAGTCTTTTTAAATACGTTATGATTAAATGTTGAGTTTTAACCTCTTAACTCTTTGGCTATAGAATATTGTTTAAACACGGTCTCCCTGAAGAGGGAGGGTAAAAAACCCCCTACAAGGGAGAAAAATACATCCTGCTGAGTAATATAATTAAGATAAATAGCCTGAATGGCGGGTTTCCTATCGGGAGACTTCGATACTGAACAATGGTATGCAGAGGCAAAAGAGGTCTTCTCAGAGAAAGAATTTGCCCAAAAAAAGTACTCCACCACCCTAACAGGAGCATTCAAAGAGTTGACTAAAATCTATAAAGACAGAATAATCTCATGGTGGGAGGTGCAATCCTTGGAGAGTTACATAAGGGAAGGGATAGTCCCCAGGTACCTGAGAATAACACTCACACCAGGATACAGATATAAAAACCCTGACTTGGCCACTAGATGGGAAAAAGAAGCGACAGCTAGCTCTATTAGACTGATGAGACTATTGCTAGAAGAGGAAAAAAAACAGCTGGGTAAACTAGACGATAGTCTCAAAGAACAGAAAGAAATCACTAGGAAATTTTCAGGGGAAGCGGACTTCTCTGCAAAAGAGACTGCTCTACAGGGTACCCTAGAAAAATTTCAGTATCACCTGAAGGAAAGAAAGCATAAATTCTACTTGAGGGATCTACAGGATTTCAAAAATAATAGGGCTTACGTATATACACCTAAAGGGGCACCAAGTGGCCATCTAGAAACGGAACCAGAGGACTATTCCACGGGGACAGACACATCAGAGGCGGAGGGTAGAGGAGCCGGGAAAACTGGTAAAAACAGAAAGAAAGGGAAAGGCAGAGGAAGGGGTGAAAACCGTAACCAGCCAAACAACAACCCGAGACCAGGACCAGGGTCCGGTTTTTTAGACCCAAAGTACTCACTAAGAAACCGCCCAGGACCGACTACACCGCTACACACCCCGACAACATAAAAACTCTGCAGGTAGTGAATTTGTCCTCTAGGATCTTGACGGACGTTGAGATGGGGGTGTTGAGTAAGGGGCTATCATTTGTTCCTACCACCGATCTCAATGTGTTTGAAACCGTTAAGGATCTCAATCTCTTTGCGAGGAGGTTGAGATGGAAAAAACATTTCATCAAAGAGGACAAAAAAACCAGCAGGGAACTGGGGGTTCCCGACGACCTCTTAGAAGACATCAGAGCCCTTTTCCACCTAGGAGACGACCACACACACACGGGTGAGGGACCCTTCACAGACCTTAAAAACAAAAGCTCACGGATGCCACCACCAACAGGAGATGTGAGCGCGGTTGACGTATTTGTCAATCTGGTCTCGGAGGAGATCAAAGGTCTGGGTAACCTGAGGAGCGATAGGCACAATCTCAATAGAAAGGAGATGACATGTATATGTAATCTGGAAAGAGATCAGTCCATCACAATCAAGCCGTCGGACAAAGGCGGTAATGTGGTTGTGATGGACACAGATAGATATATTGAGATGTGCAATACAATCCTTGAGGATGAGGGGAACTATGAAACACTCAACCGTAGTCCAATGAAGGACTTCAAGAGGGATTTGAAATGTCTTTTGGATAGAAGTCTATCTGAGAATGTGATTGATAAAAAGGAGTTTGAATTTCTAATGCCAGACCATCCAGTGATGGCCACGTTTTACTGTCTCCCGAAAATCCACAAGGGTACTAACCCTCTAAAAGGGAGACCGATAGTATCGGGTATAGGCAGTTTAACACAAAATCTAGGCGTCTATATTGACAAAATACTGAGACCATTTGTGATCACCCTGAACTCTTATCTTAGAGACACCACCGACCTCTTGAAGAGGATCGAGGATGTGGTATTGGAGGATGATATGCTGCTATGCAGCATTGATGTAGAGGCACTCTACTCATCAATATCACACGAGAAAGGACTGGAGGCTGTAAGATACTATCTGAGGAGTAGAGGGAGACAATTTGATAAACACAATAGTTTTGTCATGGAACTATTGAAGTTCTGTCTGACCAGGAACGTGTTCACATTCAACGGAAAGTACTCCCACCAGCTCAGGGGCACAGCGATGGGGAATTCAATGGCCCCTCGTATGCAAACTTGCTCCTGGGCTGGTGGGAGGAAACAGTTGTATTTGGTGAGAACACTCCAATTGACATGGAAAGGATGATTTTATGGACAAGATTCATTGATGACGTCTTTGTCATTTGGAGGGGGTCAGAGGCTAGCTTCAAGGAGTTGGTGGACTGCCTGAATAAGAACAATCTTGGCCTCAGGTTTACTTTCGAGACTCATAGGGAAAGACTCCCCTTCCTAGATGTCCTAATTGAAAGGGACAGTATGGGAAAGATACAAACGAGTACTTATAGGAAGCAGACTGCCACTAACTCTTTGCTGAGATGGGAGAGTGGACATCCTAATAGTCACAAGAAAGGGATACCAAAAAGTCAGATGATCAGGATGAGGAGGAACTGCTCATCAGAGGAGAAGTTCCAAACACAAGCAGATGACCTGAAGGAACGTCTGAAGGAAAGGGGATATCCCAAAAATGTGATAAAAAAGGCATGGAAAGAGGTCAAGGGGATGGAAAGGACAAAACTCCTTACACCAAAAGAGAAACATAGGGAGGAGGAAACTGAGAAAATACGCATGATTACTACTTATTCTAGTGGGGCAGATCACATCAGAAAAATCATGAATAAGCATTGGCCCATCTTACAGATGGACGCAGAATTGAGCCCATTTTTAACCATGGGCCCTAACATCACATACAGAAAACCTAGGTCCTTGAGAGACAGACTGGTTCATAGCCATTTAATGACTAAAGATAAGAATTGGATAAGAAACAATCTAAAAGGGAGCTTCAAATGTGGCCATTGCATGAGTTGCAATCAGGTTGTAACAACAAAAACATTTGAGAGCAACGTCACCCACCAAACCTATGATATTAGATCATTCATAAACTGCGGAACAAAAGGTATAATTTATAAAGCCAAATGTCCATGCAACCTTGAATACGTGGGGAAAACAATCAGAGAATTTCGGAAAAGAGTCGGGGAACACCGGAGCGATATTCGCAACAAGCGAGACAAACCGGTGGCCCGACACATCAATACTTTCCATGGAGGGGATGAGAACTGTCTTACTTTTATAGGTATTGACCATATCCCACCGCCGATACGGGGAGGGGACTGGGATAACAAGATCCTTAAAAAAGAGGTGTTCTGGATCTATACCCTAGATACAGTGGCTCCAAAAGGGATGAATGAGGCTCTTTCCTACTCTCCTTTCATTGGGGCACATTAAGTATAGGGTAAAGATAGGAGGGAAAGTCGTCGAGGAGCGGGGGCGCCACAGGCGGGGAGGGAGTATGTAGGGTGCCAACCTCCGCAAATAGGTAGGGATAGAATGTTGAGAATAGGGAGACATAGGAGCACGAGATCACTATTACTACTATCCCTTCTCTAAGCCTGATGTGAATCTGAGAGTGCGAGGGATAAACCCTACTAATATCACACATATTTGTCTCCCTGCTCTAATCTTCTCATAAAAGATCACCCCCCCCCCCCCCCCACCATCGACCACTTTACCCACGACCAAAGAACAAGAGACACCCCCTAAAAGAAGAAGATGAAACCCCACATACCTAATATATTTCATAACTCCATTCTAATAGTAACCAGTCTGTAACTCACAGGGACCCTGAATGTGATCACCCCCTAAAGGGTTAATTGTAATCATGCTTTCCAATAATATGACAGATTCGATCTAGTGAGAGGAATCTAAAGATATGCCATAATGATGTAACATTGTTCTAGTGTGCAAAGAGGTGTTTCAACCGATCTGAAGCTACCATTTGTGAACTATTTTGGATAACTGGGAGATATCTATACTTTGAAAGAATCTCCAAAGTTGGAAGGCAGTATCTCTAACTGAGGATCTGCCCCCTACAATGACCTCACTTCAAGGGGGAGTAACGTAACAGCCCTGGTTCACTCCCATCCCTGGAAGGGAACTAGGAGGGAGGCGTGGAACGCACGAGTGCGTTCCACACAATCGCCGGACCGGATGTGACGTCGCGGGATAGCGCGACGTCACTTCCGGAGGCGGAGCACACCATGTGACCGGAAAAACACGGTCATAAAGAGCGGCAGAGCGGCCGCGGCGGTGTGCTCCAAGAGACAGCTGACTGGACTATGCTGGGTAAGTACCCAGGGGGCAATAGCACCCGGGGAGCTGTGACTATGCATGTAGCTATCGGTGCAATGCACCTTGCGCCATATACAATGAGACTAACATCTGATGTTCCATTTATAGGAACACATACCATCATAAAGGGGGACCTATGAATAGGACCCCACAGAGAACCGAGCCACATATCCCCTGATGAGGACATTAGATCCGAAACGCGTCGGGAGTGGAGCATGGTGGTAACAGAAGAAAGTCACTGTGAGTCCAGTACCAGGCAGTCACTAGCAGAAGGACCTCCTGGAGAATAGAGACTCAGAAAATTCCCTGACTGAAGGGAAGAAAGCCGGTGAGATCCTTCCTTTATAAAGGGGGGGGGCTTTTTGTACTTCCCATACACAGGGGCACATATGCCAGCTTAGTTAAGGGGGTAAAACAACCCTGGAACATCTATAGGCTGACATATACTAGGTTGGGGTGGATTAGAACTAGAGGAGACTTAACCCTCTGTTGTTTGAACACCACAACCTATCTACAAACTCCTGGAATAAATAGAGGGGTTTTTTAATTTTGTGATATGACACTTGAGCACGTGTGTATTTGTGTAGACAATCTAGTCTTTTTAAATACGTTATGATTAAATGTTGAGTTTTAACCTCTTAACTCTTTGGCTATAGAATATAATAAAATGCAGCGTCAGGTAGTAGGAAAATAGCCAGTTAATAATAGGCAATAGTTCTTTGCAGGAATGCAGATATTAATAATAGGCACTTTATATTGCAGAGAAATTGCTCAGCAATAATGGACAATGTCCTTATGTGGCAAATAATAGAGCAATATACCTAGTGTGCAGAGTTGGCACAGAAGAGGTTAATAAACGGCAGTCTATCAGTATAACAGTCAATGAACAAAAGGCAGTATATATAGAGAAAACACCAAACAGAAGTTCAATATTGGTGTGAAAAAGTCACTGAACCACTTCACAACGCAATATATATAGTGTAGGTAAATAGTCTTAGCTCTTTTTTGACAAAATTAGGCAGCAGCTTGAAGTGCGATGTCACTGGGACCGCCTCCACGCAGTAGAAACTGTGTCTGAGGTAAAAAATCAAAATGCGCGCCTTAAAATGGCGGGCGGAGTGTGTCGCAGTGTGGCGCGATTCTGATTGGTCGCTCGCGGCAGGGGCCGACCAATCAGAAGCGCTCCGCGAGAAACGGCGCCATGTTTTGAATCTGATGTTACAAAATAGGTTTTAAAGATGGCAGCTGCGAGAGACCAATCAGTATAGCGGAGCGGGGCACGGAGCGGGCGCGTGGTAGCCGGGAGCGAAAGTCGGCTCCAGGCTAGCTCGCGCTGGCAGAGCGGGTGCAAGGTAGCCGGGTGCCGAGGTCGGGTCCCGGCTACATCGCGCCTGCTCCGCCGTTGCCGCCGTTTGGCAGCCTTCAGCGCGCCGACCAATCAGGATAGCGGCGCGCTGTATGGCGTCATCCTTCAAATACACTGTACTCAGTGTATTTCAAATATGGCGGCACTGATAGCGCCACTATTCTGATTGGTCGGCGCCTTCAGCGCGCCGACCAATCAGGATAGCGGCGCGCGCTATGCCGCCATATTTCAAATACACTGAGTACAGTGTATTTGAAGTATGGCGCCATACAGCGCGCCGCTATTATTATTGGTCGCCGGGTTCAGCGCGCCGACCAATTAGAATAGCGGCGCGCTGTATGACGCCATCCTTCAAATACATTGTACTCAGTGTATTTCAAAGATGGCGGCATAGCGGCGCGCTGTATGGCGCTATCCTTCAAATACACTGTACTCAGTGTATTTCAAATTACTGAGTACAGTGTATTTGAAGTAAGGCGCCATACAACGCGCCGCTATTCTGATTGGTTGGCGCGCTGAACGCGCCGACCAATCAGAATAGAGGCGGGCGCTATTCCGCCATATTTGAAATACACTGAGTATAGTGTATTTGAAGTATGGCGCCATAGAGTGCGGCACTATTCTGATTGGTCGTCGCATTCAGCGCGCCGACCAATCAGAATAGCGGTGCGCTGTATGGCGCCATACTTCAAATACACTGTACTCAGTGTATTTCAAAGATGGCGGCATAGCGCGCGCCGCTATTCTGATTGGTCGGCGCACTGAAGGCGCCAACCAATCAGAATAGCGGCACGATCAATGCCGCCATATTTGAAATACACTCAGTACAGAGTGTTTGAAGGATGGCGCCATACAGCGCGCCGCTATTGTGATTGGTCGCCTCGTTCAGCGCGCCGACCAATCAGAATAGCGGCGCGCTGTATGGCGCCATCCTTCAAATACATTGTACTCAGTGTATTTCAAAGATGGCGGCATAGCGCTCGCCGCTTTTCTGATTGGTCGGCGCCTTCAGCGCGCCGACCAATCAGAATAGCAGCGCGCTGTATGGCGCCATACTTCAAATACACTGTACTCAGTGTATTTCAAATATGGCGGCATAGCGCGCGCCGCTATTCTGATTGGTCGGCCTGCTGAAGGCGCCGACCAATCATAATAGCGGCGGGTTCTACGCCGCCATATTTTAAATACACTGAGTACAGTGTATTTGAAGTATGGCGCCATAGAGCGCGGCGCTATTCTGATTGGTCGCCGCGTTCAGCCACGGAAGTTGGCTTTTGTCCGGAAATAGAATTCTAGGCAATCATATAATAGATATATATATATGTAGTATATATAGTAGATGCATATATATATATATATATATATATATATATATATATATATATATATATATATATATATATATAATATATATATTATATATATATAATATATATACTAGATGGCGGCCCGATTCTAGATTCTAAAGGGTCGGGAGTCGAGAATCCATATATACTTTATTTATTCTAATTTAACAATAATGCAATTAATAAATAATAGTAAGAAAGAACAAAAAACGGCAGCACTCACCAGCTCGTAAGAATTCTTTTCATTCAAGGTCCAGTTACACAGCATCCATAAACGTGCTTATGAGGGGAGGGATGGAAAACATCAGATGTTGGCTTACCGTTTCATGGCAAATGCCACTTCCACGGGTCTTTGCTCAACAGCAATAATGCAATAAATAAATAATATGTATCCATCAACTATGTATATTTGTATGTTCTATAACATTTTTGAATATTTCATGAATATGTGCAAAGGCGCTTAGTATCCATACTGGCGAATACTTGTGTGCCTATCATGTATTTTCACAGTAATTTTACATCTGATGGGTTGCTATAGGACGTTTTCAATCATTTTTTGGGCTTAGCTAAGCCTTCATTTTTAATAATTGTAAGAGGTACAACTGAGATAAAAGACCTTTTGTGTACCCAAAATTTTTGTTTTTATTTTTACAGAAGTGTAAAATTTAAGAAATCAACATCTATAGTACACCGATTGACCAATATAAGCGTGCCCATCAACCACTTCACGGTGGCCTTTGATCTGACTGGTCCTAACTAACTTATCCCTACTTCTTAACACTTACACCCCTTTCACATCTGCATTTTTCTGCTATTTGCAGAAGTAATGTTAAAAAAAATAAAAACTTCCACACTTGGCACCTAAGAACTGACCTGCAACACACTTGCAGCAAGTACGATGCAATGTATATGAAACTTGCAGTTAACTTGTAGTAAATGCGGCAAAGTTGGCTTCAACAGTTGCAGCAAATGCATCCACAAAAAAACCATTTGTAGCCATGGTTTTTGTGGCCAAAACTACTGAAACCAAGTTGCCGCATCTGCTGCAAGTGAACCACAAATTTCATATATATTACATACGACTTACAGCAAGTGAGTTGTAGCTCAGCCCTTGCACAGCAAGTCCAAAAATTGTGCTATTACCACTCTAACTTCCATAAATAACAGTAATACACAGATGTGAAAACTAAATCTCTATTCTTTCCCTATCTATCTGTACCCTGTACCTCTCTATCTATCTATTTATATGTACAGAACAAACCTCGAGATAGAGATGTGTGTGAACAGCCATCCCACTCGTCTCTTAGCTGTTCACAAAAACCTCACCCTGTTTAAAAACAAAATGAAATCTCTCAGCAGCTATACTGCTGGAGCTTCAAAGACAGGTTCCTATCACCAAATACAGTCATTTGGATGATACACATCTACCATCTTCTACTAAATGTGTGTTCATATACATATACTATCAAATATATAAAAGAAAATGCTGTGACAAAATGGACTCCTTCAATGTAGGACATATGAAGATTTCTTATGTAACCCAGACTATTTTGTTTATTGGCTTGTAAACGTGTAATGGCCAAGGAGAATTTCCTACAGTGTTTTCATAGATTACTGTGGTTTAAGTTTAGCATGGTAATGTAATTATTTAACTTGTTTGTCATAGAAGACCAGAGAACTTAATTATGCTAATCGTCCATTGTCTATGACCCTGTGAATGTTGATTCTATGTACATGGCTCCAGCCTCTATTGTTTAAGTGTCATTGATTGCAGACTCAATGTCTCCTACTAACATTCCATTGTAAGGACTATGTCAATCAGTATGTCACTTTACCTTGTCAGGACTAAAATACTACTAAAATATGTTAAATGAGGCTTGAGGTCCAACCAATGACAAGACAGTATTATTCCACCTATCATGACGTTCCCAATATCCTGCAATGAGGGCTGAAGGTATATAAGGAGATGTGTTCATTAACCAGAGTTAATTCTGTCTAGTGGCCTCAGTCTAGGGATTTCGGTCCCGGCTAGAGGTCCACTGGATTGAAGATTGGATACAGGCAGCTAATCTAGGGTCTTCGGGTCCGGTTAGCTAGCCATAACCCCAGGCCTAGGCATTTCGGTGCTGACCAAGGGGATCAGAACATGGACTATAGAAGTACAAGGACTTCAGCATCGGATTATCGGATTCGGCTGTGATGACAAAGACTGCATAAGGATGAGGAAGCAACCCAGGTTGGGACGATACAGTCACCTGGTTACAGACTTTGCTGTGCTACATTCTAAACCCTGGTGAGCCAGCGGAAGGGTAAGACTCTGGTGCCCCTGTTCCTTCTGTGTTCTGTTGCCTGTTACATTGTTGTGTTTTGCTTGGTTATGCGTTATATGCTGTTAACTGTTTGGGGATCCAATAAAGCCTTGTTATTGTGATTCCCTCACCCTGTGTTGTCTGAGAAGTGTTCCGCCCACGGTTAAGGAGCTCGGGCGTTCAGTTGGGGATGAGCCCTGGTCCATGTTGTCTTTGTAAAGGAGGCTGGGCCTGCGGACGAGAGCACCCACTGACCCCCAGGTCTCCACAAATGCTGTAACCTAAAAACCTAACGACTATATATCTTAAATGACTATTTCCTTTCTAAGTAATTATAATCTCTATATCTATAACTAAACTAATTTTTTTGGTATTTTTTTTTATTCCTATACATCTATGGATAAACTAATTTTTTTTGTATTTTTTTGTTTCATTTTAAAGTGACTATGTATCTACACCTAACTATCTATCTAAAGAGTTTAACGTAAAATATTTTTATAAACAGTACTTTTTGTGAAAACTTTGGGACTATTCGGAACTAATTTCCCTTGAGCTGGTGTATCCACCACTTGAACCTTGACATTGCAGCGATGCCTCACTCGTGAAAAAGCAACATATAGTTGTCCATGGCCAAATGCTGGTTCAGGTAGAAAAATACCAACTCGATGGAGTGTCTGGCCTTGCGATTTGTCAATTGTCATGGCAAATGCTGGCTTCACTGGAAACTGGCAGTGTCTTAATTTATAATGGTAATCCTGTGTCAGATGGACATAAATCGATACGTGGAATGAATACAATATTTCCATCTGCTGACCCAGTAATAACTTTAGCTTCTATGATGTTGGGAAGCAAAGCAGTAACAATCAAGCGAGTACCGTTGCACAGACCTTTTTTGGTGTTAAGGTTGCGTAATAGCATGATAATGGTGCCACTTTTAAGTTTGAGCAGATGTGAAGGCATTCCAGTTGGTGTAAGCGAATGTAAGAATTCCACTGGATATTGGTCAGGGTCATCAGATTCGTCAGCATCAATGGAATCATGACTGGTATATTCAGTGTAGTCACCATTCAAACGATTCATGATGTTGGAGTTAACATTATCAACATCCTCATTTTTAGGGCATAGAATTGCATGTGATGACACAATATTGATACTCTCATTGTTATTAATATCAATAGAAATGTTGTCTCCAAAGATATCACATATTAAGCATCCAGTGGAGAGCATGCCTGAAGGTATTTCGATGACATCATCTCCAATATTAAAATCATTGGAAAGTTCACCATTTCCCAGTTGAAGCAACCAAGTACTGTATTGTTGGTCAATGGAGCGCATGTTGTTAATGAGTGGCAGTCTAACGAAATGTTGCCAGTGTTGGGAATACTTAATGCAGCTCTCTACAATATCAGTTCTGGTTCCGTGAGCGATGACAGGAAGGCATTGTCTAAAGTCTCCTCCCAGAACAATAACTTTAGCTCCAAATGGTGTTTACTGTTTCTTGGAGACATGTCTTGTCATGACATCCCGTAAAAGTCTATCAATGACATGCAATGCATATTTAGAGAGTATTGTGCACTCATCAATGATACATAGTTTTGTATTCTGCAACTGTTTGGCTGCCTCTGTATCAGTTTTAATCCTTGAAACAGAGGTTTTATTCACAGGGATTGGAATGCCATAGAGAGAATGGATTGTGCGTCCTCCTTCGAGTAAGTTGGCCGCAATTCCTGTTGTGGCAGCTGCTGACACAATGTGTCCTTCTCCCCTTAGCTGATGTAGCAGTAGATGATAAAAGTAGGTTTTTCCACTCCCACCAGGACCATCAATGAAAAAGCACTTTGTGGTGTCAGTAGAGTCTTGTAAAGCTTGACTGATAGTATTATAGGCCAACAGTTGTTCGTCATTTAGAGTGGCTTTCATCTCTGCAGCTGTTTGTAGCTCAACATCCTTATTATACAGCGGGAGGAGGTGTGGTTTATTTACGGGTCGTGGTAAATGAAAATCCGTATAACTTTTCCCGTGACTTTTTAGAACATCTTGCACATCAGTCATTGCATAGCCTTCACAATTTATACAGGCCTGAGTATTGGAGTGGTATGCATGGCAGTAGTCCTGTAGAAATTGTTCCTTGAATTCATCCCATAACTGTAGAGGATTAGCTGGAGGGCCAAAAATGCAGATATAGGCAAACATGTCCTGAAGCTGTGCTGGCATGTTGAGAATACAGGCATCTTGTAGCGTATTTTTCCATAGACTATCATCAAAGAGTAAGCCAAGGGCTAATGCTGCCTCTTTGAAGGTTTCATAAGTAACTCCGTTGACCGTTTTAATACTGTCAAAACTTGTAGCACCTTTGATGTGTAATAGCAACAATCGCAAGTAGTAGCGTTCTTGATCTTTGACACTCACAGTGTACATCCTTCCAATAACAGAGCCACCTACTCGCTTTCTAAGTTCCCAAGAGCCTTCCTTCCAAACATAGTACTCTGGAATTTGCCGGTATAAATAGTTATGAGCATGTTGGTCATTGATAATAAGCTCAAAGTAGGCCATAAGAGTAGAATTCCAATGACGTTTTTGTCGGATGTTAGCAATGGAGTCATCCTCATGAAAATAGAGTGATTGAGAATGAAGCAGATGTACGGCAAGGCGAATGATGCTATGAGACTGCTTATGCATAGGATAAGCAAAAATGCGCCAAGCTGCCTCTGGTGCACTAACTTATCTGGAATCCATAAATTGATGTGTGTCATCATGGTCAATGTGAGTCTGGCAAATGTCAAGGTTGGCTTTGTCATGGTCTTTGTAGACATATTTAAACAAATATTTGACACTTTGAATGGAACCACAAACTTCCACATTAATATGGCACCTGTATTTCAAGAGTAGGAACGGATTGTATGGAACTACCCAAGAATTGTCAATTGTTTTAGAGTGGTGTTTAATGGAAAGGCCAGAGCTTCTGCGATAAATGGGATAGGCATCTTTAGCTATGATGGTAGATGTTTGCAAATCTTTAGGGAAACCTTTCGTACATTTGCCGAGATCCATACAGGGAGAATTGGGGTTGTGTTCTCCACAGGGCCCATGAATCATATGTTGCAAAACAATGTCATAAAGTTGAGGGTAGTAGTTAGAATCAGGAATTTCTGCCCAGACGATATTGTCTACATACTCCTTAGTCCTTAATTTAGAGTTGCTATCTAAAATGATTAAAATGTGTGCGTGTGGTAGACCACGTTTTTGGAATTCGATTCCGTGCACCATAGCACAAATGTTTCCGAACAATCCTTTGCTGATGTCTTGTAATAGAGCTTCTAACTTAATTTTGAACACACGTGCTACTAAATCAGGTCTGTGTTCTACATGCTGCCATGGCTGTAAATTACCGTATATACTCGCGTATAAGCCGAGTTTTTCAGCCCAAAAATTGGGCTGAAAAGTCCCCCCCTCGGCTTATACGCGAGTCACTCGGTATGCTGTGGGGGGGGGGGCTGTGACCGGGTGCTGGAGGAGGTAGGAGGGGGCCGCAGTGACCGCGGGCAGTCACGTGGGGCCGCCTCATTAGTGCAATGAATATGCACGGCATCCTCCCGTCCATCAGCGGCGGGGGGATGCCGTGCATATTGCACTACACTGGCCACCAGCAGTAGTAATACACAGCCCCCCCTCCTAATTATGTGTCCCCCAGGCTGTGGCACCTGTCAAAATAACAAACGCTAGAAGCCGGCACAAGCAGGAAGAAGAAGCCGGGACCGGAGGAGCTGCGCCGGAAAGGTGATGCATAAAATGTTTGTTATTTTGACAGGTGCCGCAGCCTGGGGGACACATAATAAGGAGGGGGGGCTATGTATTACTGCTGGGGGCCAGTATACCACCACTGGGGGCCTTTATACTACTCCAGAGGGGGCCTGTATACCACTGCACAGGGGCCTGTATACTACTGAACAGGGGCCTGTATACCACTGCACAGGGGCCTGTATACCACTGCACAGGGGCCTGTATACCACTGCACAGGGGCCTGTATACCACTGCACAGGGGCCTGTATACCACTGCACAGGGGCCTGTATACTACTGCATAGGGGCCTGTATACTACTGCACAGGGGCCTGTATACCACTGCACAGGGGCCTGTCTACCACTGCAGAGGGGGCCTGTATACCGCTGCTGAGTGGCCTGTATACCGCTGCTGAAGGGCCTGTATACCGCTGCTGAGGGGCCTGTATACCATTGCTGAGGGGCCTGTATACCATTGCTGAGTGGCCTGTATACCGCTGCTGAGGGGCCTGTATTCCGCTGCTGAGGGGCCTGTATTCCACTGCTGAGGGGCCTGTATACCACTGCTGAGGGGCCTGTATACCACTGCTGAGGGGCTGTATACCATTGCTGAGGGCGCTATATACCAGTGACAGGGGGCTATATAATAGGATGGGGGTCTGCTGCATTTCATACCCTAGGCTTATACGCGAGTCAATAACTTTTCCCAGCTTTTGGGGGCAAAAGTAGGGATCTCGGCTTATACACGGGTCGGCTTATACACGTGTATATACGGTAGTTGTAATCTCGCTCCATTTAGGATTGTAGGTCATAGTGATGAACAAATCAGGGCGACCGTACTTGGTGACAATAGCCATGGCATCCTGATACCGTTGCTGCATGTTCCTAGGACTATCCTCAAAGGAGGAAGGTAAAATCACGGTTTTGCCAATGGGGATGCCTTTTTGGATGGAGTTTTGTAATAAATGCTCTTACAATAGACAGTAGTCCTCTACTTTCAAATCCTTTTGATGTTTGCGGATAAAATGTAGACGATTTGCCTCGATTTTGACATAAGCATCAACAATGTACTGTTGGGTGAGTTTGCCACCATTCAGCACTGGATTAAAGTGATGTCTTACAGATAGCATGTAGCAATAGTATTGCAGTTGTGTAATTCTGCGTGTACTTGGGGCTTGTTGTTTCATGTCATCATGCCAGCCTTGTTCCCGTACGGGAAAAACAGTGGATAGAGGAGGGCATCTAAATTGCTATGCAGAATGCTGATAGGTTTGGTTTTTGAGGCCAAAGTATTCTTAGGGTCAGGTTTTAAGTGAATTAAAATATCTCGATTGAATGGTGGCTCTCCATTGTCATTTTCAAATACAACGGCAACCTCATTGACAGTGGCGTTATTGTAGCGTCGAGGGTCTTGTGTGTGATCTTGTTTTAGGTCCATGGTTATATTAGGCATGACACTGCCATTTGCAAGAGCTTTAAGATGTTCCTCCTGTTCTACATCCCGTAACATTTTGTACGCAGCTACAAAGGGATTGATATTATCTAATTGAAGAGCAATGATACTCATCAAAGTAGGATGACAATTTTGATTTTGTTGACATTGCAAGCGTTGTTGATTAGCAGTATGGGTATCTAAAATGTAAAGTTGGGCATACACTGGAACTTCATCATCAGACGGATGTAGGGTTCCAGTGCGATGATATATTTGTCCATGTATCCGGAAGCAATATGGGCCATATCCAGGAGGCGGGGCAATATTGGCACCCATGGAGGCAAAAGCAAATGAGCTGTTAATGCTGCGAATATTCTCCATTAAATTTTTACTGAACTCACTTTCACCTTGAAGCAAACGGGTAAAGACATCTGGATATTGTTGTATGGGCACCTGTACTTTACCCTTATGACAGCATAGGGTGAAATTGTGATCGGAAGGTATCTCAGCGACGAAATGCCTAGCTTGGCAATGGTCGCAAAGATAGTTCATGTCACCACAGCTGTGTTGTGTAACGGTATTTTCATCAGCACTGTGATATTGATGGTGTAGTGACTGTGTATGTGGTAATGGAGGACGGGATCGTGTGAGTCGAGGAATTTAGAGTAGTCATGGCGCTTGTGGTGTCACTTCATTGTGCTGTTGACTGAAATCTTGTGATTGAGAAAACCATAGGTGTGGAGACAGTATTAGTGGGCTTGGTACGGAGGAAATAGGCAGTTGCAAAGGCACGTGTGAAAAGTGGGTAGAGGAAGAAGTGTCTGGAGCAGAATTGGGATGTTGTATGTGTGAAGACTGAATAGTGGAAGAGGTAGAAGCTGTAATTAGACGTTTTAGACGGTGCGTAGATGCATCTTTTGCTAATCTAATTGATTTAGATATAGCCAATTCGGTTTTGCAGCGTTTTGCATAATAAGCCTTCTGGTAGTCAAGGTACTGCTGATGTTCCTCAGGGGTCTGGTTTTCACCGCGTTTGCATTTACGTTGTATGACGGCAGCTTTATTGTCAGCGTCATTAGCATATTTTTTATTGCGACCCATATTATTAGTGTGCAGATACTATCTAAAATGAGGTCAAAAGCAGATATCCAGTAATAGTAGTAGTACACAGAGTAGTAATATAGGAAGTCTATAGTGTACAGAGATATTGTGAAAAAAGATATTATATGTCAAAAAGCAGTATATATCAAAGGGTTGAGGACTTCAGAGAGGCAAAATGGTGGAGACAGGCAGCGTAGACAAAATGGTGGACACAGGCAACATACTAAAGATGGAGGCTAGTAGAAGCACTTATGTATAAGAATTAATAGTCCAGAGCTATATTAAAAGGTTATGCAGTCATTAACCAACTCTATCTTATACACAGTATTCAGGGAAAAGAGTTGTAAAAGTCAAACCACACAGTATATGAGATGGAGTCCAGGACTGCAGAGAGGAAAAATGGTGGTCACAGGCAGGGTAGAGAAGATGGAGGCTGTCACACAGAGGAGGACTGCAGAGAGGCAGAAACCACGGCTGAGGCAGCTGAGGTAAAATGGCGGGCTTTTTAAACGGTCCGCGGCACAGCAGTGTGAGGAGAAAGCAAAGTCGTCACAGAATTTCAAACCTCGCGCCTTGCCACGAGCCGCGAATCTGATTGGACGGGCGCTGCAGGCGCGGACCAATCAGAGCAGCCGCGCGCGGCACGGCGCGAGCTTAGAAATACAGCGAGGACTTTTGATTTCAAATGTAGCGCCTTGCTGGGAGCCGCCATTCTGATTGGTCGCCGCTGTTTCGCGGCGACCAATCAGTATAGCGGCGCGCTGAATGGCGCCATACTTCAAATACACTGACTACAGTGTATTTCAAATATGGCGGCATTGCGCGTGCCGCTATTCTGATTGGTTGCGCGTTCAGCGTGCCGAACAATCAGATTAGCGGCGCGCGCAATGCCGCCATATTTGAAATACACTGAGTACAGTGTATTTGAAATATGGCACCATGCAGCGCGGCGCTATTCTGATTGGTCGGCGCGCTGAACGCGGCGACCAATCAGAATAGCGGCGCGGTGTATGGCGCCATAGTTCAAATACACTGACTACAGTGTATTTCAAATATGGCGGCATTGCGCGCGCCGCTATTCTGATTGGTTGTTGTGTTCAGCTCGCCGACCAATCAGAATAGCGGTGCGCTGCATGGCGCCATACTTCAAATACACTGACTACAGTGTATTTCAAATATGACGGCATTGCGCGCGCCGCTATTCTGATTGGTCGGCACGCTGAACGCGGCAACCAATCAGAATAGCGGCGCGCGCAATGCCGCCATATTTGAAATACTCGTGGTGGGCGCTCTCGCGCACACTGCTCGGGGGTCTGGTGGCGGGATAGCGGCTCACGGTGGGCGCTCCCACGGCCACCGCTCGCCATTTTGACAGCGGCTCCCGGTGGGCACTAAAGGGGCACCGCTCGCCACCATCTTGGATAACCCTGAGCGGGTGTAGTGCCCAAGCCACTTCCGTCGTGTGACGTCATTTTTGTCCCTTGAAGACGGAAGTGGCTTCGGGTTTTATATATATGAGATATTATATATATATATATATATATATATATATATATATATATATATATATATATTATATATATATGCATCTACTATATATATCTAATATATAATCACCCTAACGCACTTCCGTAAGATTCGGCACTGTTTCCGTCGTCGTGTCCGTGGCTGCCAAACTTACGGAAGTGCGTTAGGGTCATCTCCCTCCACGCTCCCCGGTCTCCCCTCCACGCTCCCCGGTCTCCCCTCCACGCTCCCCGGTCTCCCCTCCACGCTCCCCGGTCTCCCCTCCACGCTCCCCGGTCTCCCCTCCACGCTCCCCGGTCTCCCCTCCACGCTCCCCGGTCTCCCCTCCACGCTCACCCCGGTCTCCCCTCCACGCTCCCTGGTCTCCCCTCCCACGCTCCCCCGGTCTCCCCTCCACGCTCCACGCTCCCCGGTCTCTCCCTCCACGCTCCCCGGTCTCCCCTCCACGCTCCCCGGTCTCCCCTCCACGCTCCCCGGAGAGCTTGGTAACCAAGGCCGCGGTCGGGTAACTAAGGGGCGTGTCTGCACCACACACCCGGCCCCAGCCGCATCCATTAAGGTCTCTGCTGAGCCCAGGGGTGGCCGGAACAAGCCCAAGGGGACCACCCCAATCACACAAAAATAGGCTGGATGCCACCTCCCCCTTAGATTCCTCACTGTTTCCAGGATCATGGCGTCACAAGGGAGGAACCGCGGTGCATGATGGGAGATGTAGTCTTCAGGGGACCGGAAATGCTGCAAAG
This sequence comes from Allobates femoralis, assembly GCA_033576535.1. Lineage (NCBI taxonomy): Eukaryota > Metazoa > Chordata > Amphibia > Anura > Aromobatidae > Allobates > Allobates femoralis. The sequence goes on from JARQOC010000003.1 coordinate 371,770,386, forward strand.
CTGAGGAGACAGCTCTGATCACACACAGATAGAGAGGAGATCTGTGGCTTCTTCATACACAGTATCCTGCACTGAAGAGTGAGATTATATATGTGTGTGTGTGTGTGTGTATACTGTATATGTGTGTGTGCATACTGTATATGTGTGTGTGTATATACTGTATATATGTGTATACTGTATATATGTGTATACTGTATATGTGTGTGTATATACTGTATGTGTATGTGTGTGTATACTGTGTGTGTATACTGTATATGTGTGTGTATACTGTATATATGTGTATACAGTATATATGTGTATACTGTATATGTGTCTGTCTATACTGTATGCGTGTGTGTATACTGTATGCATGTGTGTATACTGTATGCGTGTGTGTAAACTGTATGCGTGTGTATACTATATATGTGTATGTGTATACTGTATGTCTGTGTAAACTGTATGTGTGTGTGTATACTGTATGTGTGTGTGTATACTGTATGTGTGTGTGTATACTGTATATATGTGTATACTGTATATGTGTCTGTGTATACTATATATGTGTATGTGTATACTGTATGTCTGTGTATACTGTATGTGTATACTGTATGTGTGTGTATACTGTATATGTGTGTGTATACTGTATATGTGTGTGTATACTGTATGTGTGTGTGTATACTGTATGTGTGTGTGTGTATACTGTATATATGTGTATACTGTATGTGTGTGTATACTGTATATGTGTGTGTATACTGAATATGTGTGTATACTGTATGTGTGTATACTGTATATGTGTCTGTGTATACTGTATGTGTGTGTATACTGTATGTGTGTGTATATACTGTATATGTTTGTCTGTATACTATATATGTGTGTGTATATACTGTATAAGTGTGTGTGTGTATACTGTATATGTGTTTGTATACAGTATATGTGTGTGTATACTGTATATATGTGTATACTGTATATGTGTCTGTGTATACTGTATGTGTATACTGTATGTGTGTGTATACTGTATATGTGTGTGTCTGTATACTGTATATATGTGTATACTGTATGTGTGTGTATACTGTATATGTGTGTGTGTATACTCTATATACTGTATATATGTGTGTGTATACTGTACGTCTGTGTGTATACTGTATGTGTGTGTATACTGTATATGTGTGTATACTGTATGTTTCTGTATACTGTATATGTGTGTGTATTCTGTATATATGTGTATACTCTATATGTGTGTGTATACTGTATGTGTATACTGTCTGTGTGTGTATACTGTCTGTGTGTGTATACTGTCTGTGTGTGGTATACTAAATATATGTGTGTATACTCTATGTGTGTGTATACTCTCTGTGTGTGTATACTCTATGTGTGTGTATACTGTATGTGTGTGTATACTGTGTGTGTATACTGTGTGTGTGTATACTGTATATGTGTGTATATACTATATGTGTGTATTCTGTATGTGTGTGTATATTCTATATGTGTGTTGTATAATTGTGTGTGTGTATACTGTATAATGTGTGTGTGTATAATGTGTGTGTGTATACTGTATAATGTGTGTGTGTATACTGTATATGTGTGTGTGTATACTGTATGTGTGTCTGTATACTGTGTGTCTGTATACTGTGTGTCTGTATACTGTGTGTCTGTATACTGTGTGTCTGTATACTGTGTGTGTATACTGTGTGTGTGTATACTGTATGTGTGTCTGTATACTGTATATGTCTCTATACTGTATGTTTGTGTTTACTCTATATGTGTGTGTATACTGTATATATGTGTGTATGTATACTGTGTGTGTATACTGTATATTTGTATACTCTATATGTGTGTGTATACTGAATATGTGTATATACTGTATGTGTGTGTCTATATATGTGTGTTCTACTGGATGTGTGTGTGTGTCTACTGGATGTGTGTGTGTCTACTGGATGTGTGTGTGTCTACTGGATGTGTGTGTGTCTACTGGATGTGTGTGTGTGTGTATACTCTATATGTGTGTATATACTATATATGTGTGTATTCTGTATGTGTGTGTATACTGCATGTGTGTGTATACTGCATGTGTGTGTGAGTATACTGTATATGTGTGTATACTGTATATATGTGTGTGAGTATACTGTGTATGTGTGTATACTGTATGTGTGTGTATACTGTATATGTGTGTGTATACTGTATATGTGTATACTGTATGTGTGTATACTGTATGTGTGTATACTGTATGTGTGTATACTGTGTATGTGTGTGTATACTGTATGTGTCTGTACACTGAATGTGTGTATACTGTGTGTATACTGTATATGTCTGTATATACTATATATGTGTGTATTCTGTATGTGTGTGTATATATTGTATGTGTGTTGGGGTCTACTGTATATGTGTGTATACTGTTTGTACTGTATATGTGTGTGTATACATACTGTATATGTGTGTGTATACTGTATATATGTGTATACTGTATATGTGTGTGTAGACTGTATGTGTGTGTATACTGTATGTTGTGTATACTGTATGTGTGTGTGTATATACTGTATATGTATACTGTATATGTGTGTGTATACTGTATATATGGTGTATACTGTATATGTGTCTGTATACTATATAGTGTTGTGTGTGTCTAACTGTATGTGTGTGTATACTGTATATGTGTGTGTATACTGTCTTTGTGTGTGTATAACTGTATGTGTGTGTATATTCTGTATATGTGTGTGTATACTGTATGTGTGTGTATACTGTATGTGTCTGTACACTGAATATGTGTGTGTATACTGTGTGTATACTGTGTGTGTATACTGTATGTGTGTGTGTAAACTGTATGCGTGTGCATACTATATATGTGTATGTGTATACTGTATGTCTGTGTATACTGTATGTGTATACTGTATGTGTGTGTATACTGTATATGTGTCTGTGTATACTGTATATGTGTCTGTGTATACTGTAATGTGTGTGTATACTGTATATGTGTGTGTTATACTGTATATGTGTGTGTGTATACTGTATATGTGTGTGTGTATACTATGTATATGTGTGTGTATACTGTATGTGTGTGTTATACTGTATATGTGTCTGTGTATTCTGTAATGTGTGTGTATACTGTATGTGTGTGTATACTGTATATGTGTGTGTGTATACTGTATATGTGTGTGTGTATACTGTATATTGTGTGTATACTGTATATGTATTGTGTGTGTATACTGTATATATGTGGTTATACTGTATATGTGTCTGTGTATACTGTATGTGTGTGTATACGTATGTGATATATGTATATGTTTGTCTGTATATATATAGTGTGTGTATATATACTGTATAAGTGTGTGTGTATACTGTATGTGTGTGTATACTGTATATGTGTGTATATACTGTATATGTGTGTGTATATACTGTATGTGTGTGTGTATATACTGTATGTGTGTGTATAACTGTATATGTGTGTATACTGTATATGTGTGTGTATACTGTATGTGTGTGTGTATTACTGTATATATGTGTATACTGTATATGTGTCTGTGTATACTGTGTGTATATACTGTATATGTTTCTCTGTATACTATATATGTGTGTGTATATATACTGTATAAGTGTGTGTGTAATATACTGTATAAGTGTGATTGTGTATACTGTATAGTTGTGTGTATACTGTATATGTGTGTGTATAACTGTATGTGTGTGTATACTGTATGTGTGTGTATACTGTAATGTGTGTATACTGTATGTTGTGTGTATACTGTATGTTGTGTGTGTGTATACTGTATGTGTGTGAGTATACTGTATGTGTGTATACTGTATGTGTGTGTATACTGTAATTGTGTATACTGTATATGTGTGTGTATACTGTGTGTGTATACTGTATGTGTGTCTGTACTGTATGTTTGTGTATACTGTATGTGTGTATACTGTATGTGTATACTGTGTATGTGTGTGTAATACTGTATGTGTCTGTACACTGAATATGTGTGTATACTGTGTGTGTGTGTATACTGTGTGTGTATACTGTATATGTCTGTATATACTATATATGTGTGTATTCTGTATGTGTGTGTATATTGTATGTGTTGAGTATACTGTATATGTGTGTATACTGTTTGTACTGTATATGTGTGTGTGTATACTGTGTGTTTCTTTATACTGTATATGTGTGTGTATACTGATATATGTGTATACTGTATATATGTGTATAGACTGTATGTGTGTGTATACTGTATGTGTGTGTATATACTGTATATGTGTGTGTATATACTGTATATGTGTGTATGTATACTGTATATGTGTGTGTATACTGTATATGTGTGTATACTGTATATGTGTCTGTGTATACTATATATGTGTGTGTCTATACTGTATATGTGTGTGTATACTGTATATATGTGTATACTGTTTGTGTTTGTATACTGTATGTGTGTGTATACTGTATGTGTGTGTGTATATACTGTATATGTGTGTGTGTATACTGTATATGTGTGTGTATACTGTATATGTGTCTGTCTATACTGTATGTGTGTGTATACTGTATGTGTGTGTATACTGTATGTGTGTATACTGTATGTGTGTGTATACTGTATATGTGTGTATACTGTATATGTGTGTACACTGTATATGTGTGTATACTGTATATGTGTCTGTGTATACTGTGTGTGTGTTAAACTCTATGTGTGTGTATACTGTATATTGTGTGTGTATAATGTATGTGTGTGTATACTGTATATATGTGTATACTGTATATATGTGTATACTGTATATATTGTGTGTATACTGTATGTGTGTGTAAACTATGTGTGTGTGTAAACTGTATATGTTGTGTGTATACAGTATGTGTGTGTATACTGTAGGTGTCTGTATACTGTATGTGTCTGTATACTGTATATGTGTGTGTATATACTGTATATGTGTGTGTGTGTGTGCATACTGTATATCTGTGTGTTTCTACTCTATATTGTGTGTATACTGTATATTTGTGTATACTGTATATGTGTGTGTATACTGTATATTGTGTGTGTATACTGTATATGTGTGTATACTATATATGTGTCTGTGTATACTGTATGTGTGTGTATACTGTATGTGTGTGTATATACACTGTATATGTGTGTGTGTATACTGTATATGTGTGTGTGTATACTGTATATGTGTGTGTGTATACTGTATATGTGTGTGTAAACTGTATATATGTGTATACTGTATATATGTGTATACTGTATATGTGTGGGGTGTATACTGTATGTGTAAACTGTATGTGTGTGTATACTGTATATGTGTGTATACTGTATATGTGTGTGTGTATACTGTATATATTTGTATACTGTATGTGTGTGTATACTGTATGTGTGTGTATACTATATATGTGTATACTGTATATATGTGTATAATCTGCAAAAGATCAGTGCAAAAAGCCGCACAGGAATCACACAAAAAAAGCTCTCTGTTTGTAAAAAATATTTTTCAATTTGTAGCAAGTGCTAACAAAAAAGTATCAAAAAACAGGGCTATTGGTCTGTACGTTTTTTGCAAAAAATATACGTAAGCTGTCTCACCTCGTCACGGTTGCCCTAGCGAGACAGTCCCTAGCTAATGTGTGCATTTAAAAACCTGAGTATGTAAACGTACCTCTATCCAGGCTCCAGCCAGGACTGCACTCTGTGGGCTTATCACCTGTGAGACAGCTTATGTGTGGACTACTCATAGGGAGGGGTGGGTCACTTCCCCTTCCTGCTAACAGGAGAAACACTTTACCAAACAATAATGAGCGGTCCAATCACTGATGAATGCGATTGATAACCGCATCCATCCACCACCAGAAAAAACTGCAAAAGATCAGTGCAAAAAGCCGCACAGGAATCACACAAGAAAAGCTCTCTGTTTGTAAAAAATATTTTTCAATTTGTAGCAAGTGCTAACAAAAAAGTATCAAAAAACAGGGCTATTGGTCTGTACGTTTTTTGCAAAAAATATACGTAAGCTGTCTCACCTCGTCACGGTTGCCCTAGCGAGAGAGTCCCTAGCTAATGTGTGCATTTAAAAACCTGAGTATGTAAACGTACCTCTATCCAGGCTCCAGCCAGGACTGCACTCTGTGGGCTTATCACCTGTGAGACAGCTTATGTGTGGACTACTCATAGGGGAGGGGTGGGTCACTTCCCCTTCCTGCTAACAGGAGAAACACTTTACCAAACAATAATGAGCGGTCCAATCACTGATGAATGCGATTGATAACCGCATCCATCCACCACCATAAAAAACTGCAAAAGATCAGTGCAAAAAGCCGCACAGGAATCACACAAAAAAAGCTCTCTGTTTGTAAAAAATATTTTTCAATTTGTAGCAAGTGCTAACAAAAAAGTATCAAAAAACAGGGCTATTGGTCTGTACGTTTTTTGCAAAAAATATACGTAAGCTGTCTCACCTCGTCACGGTTGCCCTAGCGAGACAGTCCCTAGCTAATGTGTGCATTTAAAAACCTGAGTATGTAAACGTACCTCTATCCAGGCTCCAGCCAGGACTGCACTCTGTGGGCTTATCACCTGTGAGACAGCTTATGTGTGGACTACTCATAGGGGAGGGGTGGGTCACTTCCCCTTCCTGCTAACAGGAGAAACACTTTACCAAACAATAATGAGCGGTCCAATCACTGATGAATGCGATTGATAACCGCATCCATCCACCACCAGAAAAAACTGCAAAAGATCAGTGCAAAAAGCCGCACAGGAATCACACAAAAAAAGCTCTCTGTTTGTAAAAAATATTTTTCAATTTGTAGCAAGTGCTAACAAAAAAGTATCAAAAAACAGGCTATTGGTCTGTACGTTTTTTGCAAAAAATATACGTAAGCTGTCTCACCTCGTCACGGTTGCCCTAGCGAGACAGTCCCTAGCTAATGTGTGCATTTAAAAACCTGAGTATGTAAACGTACCTCTATCCAGGCTCCAGCCAGGACTGCACTCTGTGGGCTTATCACCTGTGAGACAGCTTATGTGTGGACTACTCATAGGGAGGGGTGGGTCACTTCCCCTTCCTGCTAACAGGAGAAACACTTTACCAAACAATAATGAGCGGTCCAATCACTGATGAATGCGATTGATAACCGCATCCATCCACCACCATAAAAAACTGCAAAAGATCAGTGCAAAAAGCCGCACAGGAATCACACAAAAAAAGCTCTCTGTTTGTAAAAAATATTTTTCAATTTGTAGCAAGTGCTAACAAAAAAGTATCAAAAAACAGGGCTATTGGTCTGTACGTTTTTTGCAAAAAATATACGTAAGCTGTCTCACCTCGTCACGGTTGTATGTTGTATGTGTGTGTATACTGTATGTGTGTGCATACTGTATATGTGTGTGTATACTGTATATATGTGTATAATCTATATGTGTGTGTGTATACTGTATGTGTGTGTATACTGTATATGTGTGTATACTGTATGTTTCTGTATACTGTATATGTGTGTGTATACTGTATATATGTGTATACTCTATGTGTGTGTATACTGTATGTGTATACTGTCTGTGTGTATACTAAATATATGTGTACACTGAATATGTTTTTGTATACTCTATGTGTGTGTATACTCTATGTGTCTGTGTATACTGTATGTGTGTGTGTATACTGTGTGTGTGTATACTGTGTGTGTGTATACTGTGTGTGTATACTTTATATGTGTGTATATACTATATGTGTGTATTCTGTATGTGTGTGTATATTCTATATGTGTGTTTGCACTGTATATGTGTGTGTGTATACTGTATGTGTGTGTATACTGTATGTGTGTGTGTATAATGTGTGTGTGTATACTGTATATGTGTGTCTACAATAAATAGGAGAAAAATTAGAGCATCTTGCTACAATACTTTGCATTTAAATACTTGATTTATTTAAGTTTGTAGAGACATAGTAAATACTAGGATACAAGAGATACTAGGATACAAGAGACATAAAGTGCCATTATTACAAATGCACTAGCACCAAGGTACAGTAGGATATATTGCACAGTTGGATTGACAATCAATACAATTCATGGGAAAACATTTAATACACCCTTGTTTAGGGAAATCACAGATACGCCATTAAATAATGCTGTTGCAGACAGGCTATACTGTGAAATAACAGCCCCATATGATTGCTGCTCAACTAATGAGCTGATCAGTCCATAAAGGTTATAAGTCCATTTCCATACCAAAAGTGCCCGTAGTGCAGAAAGGAGGGGACCCCCTTAGTACCAGACTCCTGTCGCTTGGTTTTCTTGTTATCACGATTGCTTCATCAAGAGGATAGTGTATACTCTATATGTGTGTGTGTGTATACTGTATGTGTATACTGTCTGTGTGTGTATACTGTCTGTGTGTATACTAAATATGTGTGTGTATACTGAATATGTGTGTGTATACTCTATGTGTCTGTGTATACTCTATGTGTCTGTGTATACTCTATGTGTCTGTGTATACTCTATGTGTCTGTGTATACTGTATACTGTATATATGTGTATACTGTATAAGTGTCTGTCTATACTGTATGTGTGTGTGTGTATACTGTATGTGTGTGTGTAAACTGTATGTGTGTATACTGTATATATGTGTGTGTGTATACTGTATGTCTGTGTATACTGTATGTGTATACTGTATATGTGTGTGTATATACTGTATGTGTGTGTGTATACTGTATGTGTGTGTGTGTATACTGAATGTGTGTGTGTGTAAACTGTATGTGTGTGTATACTGTATATGTGTGTGTGTATATACTGTATATGTGTGCGTGTATACTGGATGTGTGTGTATACTGTATATATGTGTATACTGTATATGAGTCTGTGTATACTGTGTGTGTGCATACTGTGTGTGTGTGTAAACTGTATGTGTGTGTACACTGTATATGTGTGTGTGTATACTGTATGTGTGGGTATACTGTATATGTGTGTGTGTATACATGTGTATACTATATATGTCTGTGTATACTGTATGTGTGTGTGTATACTGTATGTGTGTGTATATACTGTATATGTTTGTCTGTATACTGTATATGTGTGTGTATATACTGTATATGTGTGTGTGTAAACTGTATGTGTGTTGTGAGGTAGCAACCGGGGAACCCGCTTGCATAACGACAAAACACGTGTTTATAAGTTTAACCAATGTCTACCCGTTTATTTTCACATATTAACAACATAACCCGGGTAGCATGTTTGACACATATCACATTGATTAAAAACACCATACATAAACACATCATACATTTACATATAACATTACATAATACATATATTGCACATAACGCTTATAGTAACCCGGGACCTGTAACCATCTCTCTGTCCCCATTGGAGCTCTACTAACAGCTCCCGTGGTGGCTACGGCCTCCGGCCTATATACATTTCACATACATTTAACATCAAGTACCATATCAACGGGCCCTATGGTCCCAATGGTGGAACCAGCCGCCTGGCTCTATTTCCCCAGCTTCATACTACTCCGGAATCAGGACTCCAGCCTGACCGGGTTCTTACATACTATATGTGATCCATCCTATAAGCCACCATGGACCACACACATCTTTTCACTCGCTCACAGCCCATCATACACATCCATGGACTGTGGCTCCTCTGGGCTCAGAACAGGGATTGGCAAACCCTAGTAACCTGTGAGGTGAACCACACGTTACCCAGTACGGGAGCCCTTCTAACCCCTGCTTCTGACCTCTCATACACACATTCCGGTTCATCAGGTCCTTTAACTGAGTACTCCGACTCGGACCCAAAGGCGGTCTATGCCCGCCTGGCACACTACATAAAATCGCCTCCCGAAGGGCTACATACAATCGCCTCCCGAAGGGCTACTTACATTCGCCTCCCGAAGGGCTACATACATTCGCCTCCCGAAGGGCTACATACAATCCGGTTCATCAGGTCCTTTAACTGAGTGCTCTGACTCGGACCCAAAAGCGGTCTATGCCCGCCTGGCACACTATACACGATTGCCTCCAAAGGGCTACATTCATTCGCCTCCCGAAGGGCTACATTCATTCCGGTTCATCAGGACCTTTAACTGACTCCACTGAGTCGGTCCCAAGGGCGGTCTATGCCCGCCTGGCACACTTCATACATCGGCCCCTATAGGGCTACATTCACTCACTGGTCTTTTAAAAAGCCATACAGTACTTATAAGGTTCAACAGGTCCTTCACTGGACCTAATGGCGGCTACACTCGCCTAGCATGATTTACACACAAGGTGCACAGTTCACACAATCATTCAGGAACTGCTTTCTTACCGGGCACGGATCCGGGTCTCGCTACCTGTGTCACAGGTTCCACCAGGCATCCCCACGGGCCCCTTCCCGGACGTGTGGTGAACCACGCCCGGACCAGCGTCCACGGGTCAACCATGGCTTCCCCCTCCAGGTGTGGACACGACCCCGGACCTCGGCACCGCATGGAGCTAGCATGCTCCCGTCATTTACTCAGAGCCTCTAGACTGCTCTGCACTTGGCTGGTCTCAGCTTCCACCTGAATCTGAATGAATCTCTCAATCACTCAGCTGGCTGCCTCTTATCGTGCCAGCCACTCCCATATGGACACACACCCTTAGCTGCCGGTAATCAGCCTTTCACACAGCTCAGGTTAACTCCCTGTGTTCCGGGTTGTCAGCACTCAGCCCTTACATCCCTTAGGGCTTCCTCGATCTCATCCCACTCTCACTGCCGCTCATTACGCTCATGAAACCTTGTGTTCACAGTTGGTTCAGACAGCATTATCAGTCAAACCGGCCAGTGTGCACAGGATCATACCTTGATCCTGCATGTGACGCGCCCCGGCCATGAGGACCATGCCGGCGGTGCCTCATAGTGTGTATACTGTATGTGTGTATACTGTATATGTGTCTGTGTATACTGTATGTGTGTAAGTATACTGTATGTGTGTGTGTGTAAACTGTATGTGTGTGTATACTGTATATGTGTGTGTCTGTATACTGTATATATGTGTATACTGTATGTGTGTGTGTATACTGTATGTGTGTGTATACTGTATATGTGTATACTGTATATATGTGTGTGTGTATACTGTATGTCTGTGTGTATATTGTATGTGTGTGTATACTTTATATGTGTGTATACTGTATGTTTCTGTATACTGTATATGTGTGTGTATACTGTATATATGTGTATACTCTATATGTGTGTGTGTATACTGTATGTGTATACTGTCTGTGTGTATACTGTCTGTGTGTATACTAAATGTATGTGTATACTGAATATGTGTGTGCATACTCTATGTGTGTGTATACTGTATGTGTCTGTGTATACTGTATGTGTCTGTGTATACTGTATGTGTGTGTGTATACTGTGTGTGTGTATACTGTGTGTGTGTATATACTATATGTGTGTATTCTGTATGTGTGTGTATATTCTATATGTGTGTTTGTACTGTATATGTGTGTGTGTATACTGTATGTGTGTGTATACTGTATGTGTGTGTGTATAATGTGTGTGTGTATACTGTATATGTGTGTCTGTATACTGTATGTGTGTCTGTATACTGTATGTGTGTGTATACTGTATATGTCTCTATACTGTATGTTTGTGTTTACTCTATATGTGTGTGTATACTGTATATATGTGTGTGTCTGTATACTTTGTGTGTGTATACTGTATATTTGTGTGTGTGTATACTGTATGTGTGTGTATACTGTATGTTTGTGTATACTCTATATGTGTGTGTATATTGTATATGTGTGTATATACTGTATATGTGTGTATACTGTATGTGTGTGTATACTTTATGTGTGTGTCTACTGGATATGTGTGTGTCTACTGGATGTGTGTGTGTATATTGTATGTGTGTGTGTATACTCTATATGTGTGTATATACTATATATGTGTGTATTCTGTATGTGTGTGTATACTGTGTGTGTTTGTGAGTATACTGTATATGTGTGTATACTGTATGTGTGTGAGTATACTATATATGTGTGTATACTGTATATATGTGTGTGAGTATACTGTATATGTGTGTATACTATATGTGTGTATACTGTATGTTTGTGTATACTGTATATGTGTGTATACTGTATATGTGTATGTATACTGTGTGCGTGTGTATACTGTATATGTGTGTGTGTATACTGTATGTGTGTCTGTACTGTATGTGTGTGTATACTGTATGTGTGTATACTGTATGTGTATACTGTGTATGTGTGTATACTGTATATGTATACTGTATGTGTCTGTATACTGAATATGTGTGTGTATACTGTGTGTGTTATGTATACTGTGTGTGTATACTGTATATGTCTGTTTATACTATATATGTGTGTATTCTGTATGTGTGTGTATACTGTATGTGTGTGTGAGTATACTGTATATGTGTGTATACTGTTTGTACTGTATATGTGTGTGTGTATACTGTGTGTGTGTGTGTGTCTGTATACTGTATATGTGTGTGTATACTGTATATGTGTGTGTGTATCTAATATATAAAAGCCGAAGGCCACTTCCGGAAAACCTGAAGGTTACTTCCGTGATGGCCTCCGGCTACAGGAAACGGCGGAAGAACGTTCCACTCTCGGAAGTTTCGCCCGCCCCGCCGCTGTTTCTGCCCCCCCATGGCTCCTGCGGGCCCCCCTGCGGGTCGTCCTGTTCCCCCCGCCACTGCTCCGGGCCCCCCGCGGGTCGTCCTGCCTCCCCGCGGCTCCTGCGGCCCCCCCCCCCACGACTGCTCCTGCCCCCCAGCACCCTTCGCGGGTCGTCCTGCCCGCCCGCGGGTTGTCCTGCCCCCCCGCGGGTCCTGCGGCCCCCCCCCCTGCTTTCTTCTAATAAAAAAAAACTCATAGAGGATACTCACCCGTCCGCCGGCGCCCTCCATCTACCTCCTCTAGCACCATGCCTTGAGGACCTGTGGTTGCCTGGGATCACCTGATTGGTTTCCCAGGCACCAACAGGTCCTGCAAGCTGGCACACGCCTGTGTATCCTCTCATCCATCCTGCCCCTCCCCCTGCCACCACCATCCTGCCCCTACACCCCACCGGCTCCAACCTGCCCCCCCCTCTCCCCTCCATAGCCCTCCCCCCACTCCATCCTGCCCCCCCAAGCTCCATCCTGCCCCCCCACCGGCTCATCCTGCAGCCCCCGCCCGCACCATCCTACCCCCCCACCGCCTCCATCCTGACCCCCCTACACCAGCTCCATCCTGGCCCCCCGCCGGCTCCATCCTGCCCCCCCCCACACCTGCTCCATCCTGCCCCCCCGCCTGCTCCATCCTATCCCCACCGGCTCCATCCTAACCCCCCCTCCCTGGCTCCATCCTGCCCCCCCCACACCAGCTCCATCCTGCCCACCCACCAGCTCCATCCTGTCCCCCCCACGCCACCTCCATCCTGCCCCCCCTCTATCCTACCCCCGCCCGCTCCATCCTGCTCCCCCACACACACCAGCTCCATCCTGCCCCCCCGCCACTTCCATCCTGCCCTCCCAGCACCATCCTGCCCCCCCGCATCCATCCTGCCCCCCCGCCGCCTCCATCCTGCCCCCCCCCCTCGGCTGCATCCTGCCCCCCCAGCTGTATCCTGCCCCCCCCCACCAGCTCCAACCTGCCCCCCACACACACCAGCTCCATTCTGCCCCCCCCCACCGCCTCCATCCTGCCCTCCCACCGCCTCCATCCTGCACCCCCCGCCCGCTCCATCCTGCACCACGCACTGGCTCCATCCTGCCCCCCCCCCACCGCCTCCATCCTGCCCCACCCCCCCCGGCTGCATCCTGCCCCCCCCACACCAGCTCCATCCTGCCCCCCCGCGCCCACTCCATCCTGCCCCCCCCACACACCAGCTCCATCCTGCCCCCCCACCGGCTCCATCCTGCCCCCACCGCCGCCTCCATCCTGCCCCCCCGCCATCACCATCCTGCCCCCCCCACTGGCTCCATCTTGCCCCCCTCGCTGGCTCCATCCTGCCCCCCCACCAGCTCCATCCTGCCCCCCCACACACACCAGCTCCATCCTGCCCTCCCCACCGCCTCTATCCTGCCCTCCCGTCAGCACCATCCTGCCCCCCCCGCCGACTCCATCCTGCCCCCCCCCACACCAGCTCCATCCTGCCCCCCCACGGCTCCATCCTGCCCCCCCCGCCCCGCTCCATCTTGCACCCCCCACCGGCTCCATCCTGCCACCCCCCCACCGCCTCCATCCTGCCCCACCCCCCCTCGGCTGCATCCTGCCCCCTCCACTGGCTGCATCCTGCCCCCTCCACTGGCTGCATCCTGCCCCCCCGCCCACTCCATCCTGCCCCCCCCACACACCGGCTCCATCCTGCCCCCCCACCGGCTCCATCCTGCCCCCACGCCGCCTCCATCCTGCCCCCCCGCCATCACCATCCTGCCCCCCCACTGCCTCCATCCTGCCCCCTCACTGGCTCCATCCTGCCCCCCCCACCAGCTCCATCCTGCCCCCCACACACACCAGCTCCATCCTGCCCTCCCCACCGCCTCCATCCTGCCCTCCCGCCAGCACCATCCTGCCCCCCCGCCGGCTCCATCCTGACCCCCCCGCCGGCTCCATCCTGCCCCCCCCGCCGCCTCCATCCTGCCCCCCCCACACCAGCTCCATCCTGCCCCCCCCGCCCACTCCATCCTGCCCCCCCCCCCACTGGCTCCATCCTGCCCCCACGCCGCCTCCATCCTGCCCCCCCGCCACCTCCATCCTGCCCCCCTTGCCACCTCCATCCTGCCCCCCTCGGCTGCATCCTGTCCCCCCGGCTGCATCCTGTCCCCCCCGCCGGCTCCATCCTAACCCCCCCGCCGCCTCCATCCTCCCCCCCCCACCCAGCTCCATCCTGCCCCCCCCACATTGTCTTCATCCTGCCCCCCCACCGCCTCCATCCTGCCCCCCCCCCTCGGCTGCATCCTGCCCCCCCCCCCGCCGCTTCCATCCTGCCGCCCCCGCTGCCTCCATCCTGCCCCCCCCCGCCGCCTCAATCCTGCCCCCCCCCTCGGCTGCATCCTGCCCCCCGGCTGCATCCTGCCCCCCCGCCGCCTCCATCCTGCCCCCCCGCCAGCTCCATCCTGCCCCGCTTGCTCCATCCTGCCCCCCCGCCACCATCCTGTCCTGCTCCCTCCATCCTGCCCTGCTCGCTTCATCCTGCCCCCCTGCCACCATCCTGCCCCGCCAGCACCATCCTGCCCCCCCCGCCGGCTCCATCCTGCCCCCCGCTACCATCCTGCCCCGCCGCCTCCATCCTTCCCCGCTCGCTCCATCCTGCCACCACTCCACCCCCCGTCACCATCCTGCCCCCTAATCCATCCTGCCCCCTGCCAGTTAGCAGTCATGTGACCAATCAGCTAAACGGTTTCCCAGGCAACGACGGGTCCTAAACACCTGTAGGACCTAGAAGACGAAGGTGGAGCGAGCCGGCGGACACGTGAGTATCCTCACTGGGGATTTTTTTATTTTTTGAAGGGAGGAGCGGGGGGGAGCAGAGTATGGCCATATACTATAGTGCTGCTATACATGTGCTATAAAATTTCACCATATACTATAGTAAAACTCTACATATACTCTAATATACTGTCATATACTATAGTGCTGCTATACATGTACTGTAATGTATCGCCATATACTATAGCGCTGCTATACATGTAATGTAATGTACCACCATATACCATAGCGCTGCTATACATGTACTGTAATGCACTGCCATATACCATAGCGCTGCTATACATGTGCTATAAAATACCCCCATATACTATAGTCCACCTGTACATATACTGTAATATATTGCCATATACTATAGTGCTGCTATACATCTGCTATACTGTACCGCCATATACCATAGTACTGCTATATCTAATATATAAAACCCGAAGGGTCACTTCTGTCATTTTAGCCAGCACTTCCGTCACTTTGTCATCGCTAAAGTGACGTCACCACAGCGCTACACCTGTCCACAGTGGACCAACATGCCGGCCCTAAGCGAAATGGGACTCAGGCAGCCCCGCCACGCTTACGGCCGCCTATACACTGCCTAAAACACACATCACGACCGCCGTGATGTGTGCAGCCTAGAGGAGCAGAGGTGTGCCGAACACTCATGTCGCCGCTCCAGCCTCCTCTCTCCTCACCCCTCCATCCGCATCTCTCCTCACCCCTCCTGCCTCACCTCTCCTCACCCTTCCAGCGCCACCTCTCCTCACCCCTCCAGCCTCCCGCCACATTATACTCTGCTATCTACAGAGCCGCCTGTATACTCTGCTACCCACTGACCCACCTCTATACACACAATTCATTTCTCCGCGCTCCCGATGCAATTGCATCGGGCCCCTGACCACTGCACTCTGCCCCTGACCACTGCACTCTGCCCTAAAGCAGACTATTAGCCACTGAGCCTCCGTATACCCTGATGAAGGTGCCAGGAGGGCACTGAAACGCGTAGGAGAATAAAGGAGGTTTTGATGAAGATTTTCTACTCGTATTTATTGGAGTGAGTGATCCTGGCAGCGCGGACTACAGCACACCTTTTTTCCCTAAGCATTATTTATTAACCCGGGCGTAGCCGGGTACTACAGCTAGTATATATATATATATATATATATATATATATATATATATGATGCATCTATATATATACATATATATATATATATTCTAACGCATCGGGTATTCTAGAATATGTATGTAGTTGACATGCTGTGACTGACAGAACTTGTTCAGTCAACGTGAGTGAACTACATATATGTATATATATATATACTAGCTGTGAGCCCGATGCGATTGCATCGGGATTCTAGAATCTGTGTATACTTTACTCAGTATATTTGAAATATGGCGGCATAGCGGCCACCGCTATTGCGATTGTTCGGCACGCTGAAGGCGGTGAGCGATCAGAAGAGCGCCGCGCTGTATGGCGCCATACTTCAAATACATGGAATATTTTAAGTTTCACATTTACCGCTGTAAGTGAAGCGCTCTTATGATTGGTCGCTGTGTGCTGCCGGCGACCAAAAAGAATAGCGCCGCACTTTCATCAGTAAATGTAAAACTCAAAGTAGTCCATTATATGTCCAAGATGGCGGCCTGATTCTAAAGAATCAGGAGTCTAGCATGCATATATACATTATATTCATTCAAATGTGACAATAATGCACATAAGACATTATTCATTCAAATTTGACAATAATGAACATAAGACATGATATCTATCTATCAACTACCAATGTTTGTATGGTATATGTCAGCCAGCAGCTGGGCTTGCTCCACAATTGGGCTCTGACTGCGTCCTGTAAGTGCATTTGGTTTCTGTCTTTGGCATGGATGGTAAATTTTTCTGATGCTGCTTTTTTTCTAGTAGTTTTTGTATATGTCAGCGTAGTACATATTATGATTCTAAGGCAAGGCTTTTCGTACAGATACTGGCACCGATGTTTTGTACAGATTACGTATATTCAATTTATATATGAATATTAATAATCTATGATTTAGCCAGTACATGTTTCCCCACCAACCACGGGAAGGTAGCCTTACAGCTGGTGGGACCTACTCTACTCTATCCCTAATAATTAATAGTTAGACTCCTTTTAAATCAGATATTTTTCAGCTATTTGCAGAAGGTGTGGAATAACAAAATACAATTTCTGCACTTGGCACCAAAGGGCCTACCTACAGCTCACTTTCAGCAAGTAACATGTAATGTATATGGAACTTGAAGTTAGCTTGCAGTAAATACGGCAAACAGAGCTTGGACAGGCTCACTAAATGCAACCACTAACAATCAGAGCTAACTGTGATTTTGGTGGTTGAAAACTGTCGAAACCACATGTGCCGCAACTGATGCTAGTAAACCACAAATTCCATATACATTTCATGCAACTTACAGTAAGGCTGTGTTCACACTGGGCGTTTTTGGGCTGTTTTTGCTCAACAGTTTTTGTAGCCAAAACCAGCAGTGGGTGATTAAATCCAGAAGTGGTAACGTGTTTCTATTAGACTTTTCCTCTGATTGCTCTACTCCTGGTTTTGGCTACAAAAACTGATGAGCAAAAACAGCCCAAAAACGCCCAGTGTGAACACAGCCTAAAAGTGCTGTAGGTCACCATTAGGCAGCAAGTGGCAAAAACTGCTTTTTGCCCACTATAAATTCCACAAATAGCAGAAGAATTCAGATTTAAAATCAAAAGGTCTATTCTTTCCCTATGTGTCTAAATATGTACCTATGTGTCTAAATATGTACCTATATGTATGTATGTACTTATATGTACAGAACACAGTTAGAGATAGAGATGTGTGTGAACAGGCGTCCCACCCGTCTCTTAGCTGTTCACAAAAACCTCACCCTGTGTAAAAAGAAAATTAAATCTCTCAGCAGCTATACTGCTGGAGCTTCAGGTTCTTATCACTAAATGCAAGCATTTAGATGATACACATCTACAATCTACTACAAAATTTGTGTTTATATACATATACTGTGACATATAAAAAGAATGTTTGTAAGCTAAAAAACTAACGACTATATATCTTAAATTACTATTTTATATCTAATAACTAATTATAATGACTTTATCTATAACAAAACAAATTTTTTGGGTATTTTTTTTTTTACTATTCCTATACATCTATGGCAAAACTAATTTTTTTTTTTTTTTTTTTAATTCCTATAGATCTATGACTAAACTAATTTATTGTAATATTTGTGTTTAATTAGAAAGTAACTATGTATCTAAATCTAATATGTATCTAAAGAATTTAAAGTAAAATATTTTTATACACTATAGTTTTAGTGAAAACGAACACTAAGGATTATATATCTTAAATGACTATTTTATATCTAATAACTAATTATAATGTCTTTATCTATAAGTAAACTAATTTTTTTGGTATTTTTGTTTTGTTCTATTCCTATACATGTATGGCAAAACTAATTTTTTTGTATTAATTTTTTATTCCTATACATCTATGGCTAAACTAATTTTATTGTAATATTTGTGTTGAAATAGAAAGTAACTATGTATCTAAATGTAATATGCATCTAAAGAATTTAAAGTAAAATGTTTTTATACACTATATTGTTAGTGAAAACTAAAACTAACGACTATATATCTTAAATTACTATTTTATAACTAATAACTAATTATAATGTCTTTATCTATAACTAAACTAATTTTTTTTGTAAATTTTTATTTTCTATTCCTATACATCTATGGCTAAACTAATTTATTGTAATATTTGTGTTTAATTAGAAAGTAACTATATATCTAAATCTAATATGTATGTAAAGAATTTAAAGAAAAATATTTGTATACACTATATTTTTAGTGAAAATGAACACTAACGACTATATATCTTAAATTACTATTTTATATCTAATAACTAATTATAATGTCTTTATCTATAACTAAACTAATTTTTTTGGTATTTCTGTTTTTTTATATTCCTATACATATATGGCTAAACTAATTTTTTTGTATTTGTTTTTTTTTTATTCCTATACATCTATGGCAAAACTAATTTATTGTAATATTTGTGTTTAATTAGAAAGTAACTATGTATCTAAATCTAATATGTATCTAAAGAATTTAAAATAAAATATTGTTATAGACAATATTTTTAGTAAAGAGTTTTTCACTATTGGGCAGCAATTCAGCAATTTGACTTGAATGGGTGTATCCAGCACTTTCACCTTAACATTGCATCGTCTTTTCACTCGTGAAAAAGCCACATATAACTGTCCATGTCCAAAAACGGGTTCTGGCAAAAAAATCCTGGCCTTGGGATTTGTTGATGGTCATGGCAAAAGCAGGCTTCACGGGAAATTGTCGACGTCTTAACTTGAAAGGTAAGGCAGTCTCTGATGGAGATAAATCAATCCTTGGAATAAACACCACATTTCCTTCTGCAGAGCCAGTAATGACTTTTGCTTGAATCATATTGTCAAGCAAAGCGATGACAATCAAGCGAGTCCCATTGCAAAGACCTTTTCTGCTGTTAAAGTTACGCAAAAGCATGACAATGGTGCCGATTTTTAATTAAAGGCGATGAGAAGGCATTCCCGTTGGTGTGAGTGAATTTATAAATTCCACTGGATATTGGTCTGGACCTTCAGTTTCATCAGGATCAATGGAATCATCACTAATGTATTCAGTGTATTCACCAGCAATGCAATCCATAACCTTAGAGTACACCATATCCACATATCCACATGGTCATTTTTAGGCCAAAAAATGGCATGAGATGCAGCAATCTGAATGCTTTCATTGTTATGTACATCATGTATCTAAATGTAATATGTATCTAAAGAATTTAAAATAAAATATTCTTATAGACAATATTTTTAGTAAAGACTTTTTCAGAATTAGGCAGCAATTTGCCTTGAATGGGTGTATCCAGCACTTTCACCTTAACATTGCATCGTCTTTTCACTCGTGAAAAAGCCACATATAACTGTCCATGTCCAAAAACGGGTTCTGGCAAAAAAATCCCTACTTTCTCCAGTGTTTGGCCTTGGGATTTGTTGATGGTCATGGCAAAAGCAGGCTTCACGGGAAATTGTCGACGTCTTAACTTGAAAGGTAAGCCAGTCTCTGATGGAGATAAATCAATCCTTGGAATAAACACCACATTTCCTTCTGCAGAGCCAGTAATGACTTTTGCTTGAATCATATTGTCAAACAAAGCGATGACAATCAAGCGAGTCCCATTGCAAAGACCTTTTCTGCTGTTAAAGTTGCGCAAAAGCATGACAATGGTACCGATTTTTAATTTGAGGCGATGAGAAGGCATTCCCGTTGGTGTGAGTGAATTTAAAAATTCCACTGGATATTGGTCTGGATCTTCAGTCTCATCAGGATCAATGGAATCATCACTAATGTATTCAGTGTATTCACCAGCAATGCAATCCATAACCTTAGAGTTCACCATATCCACATGGTCATTTTTAGGACAAAGAATGGCATGTGATGCAGCAATCTGAATGCTTTCATTGTTATGTACATCAATGAGAATGTTTTCACCAAATATAGCAAGTATGAGTGAGCCAGTGCAGATCATGTCTTGTGGGATTTCAATGATATCATCTCCAAGGTTGAAATCATTGGACAATTCACCATTTCCCAGTTGAAGTAACCAACTGCTATAATCAGGATCAATGGAACGCATGTTGTTGAAGAGTGGCAATTGAGTGAAAAGCTGCCATTGTCGTGAGTATTTAATACAACTCTCTATAATGTCAGTTCTTGTACCATGAGGGATGATAGGCAGACACTGTCGAAAGTCTCCTCCCAGAACAATGACTTTTCCTCCAAAAGGTGTTGTATTTTTCTTGGAAATATCTGTTGTCATGACATCCCGTAAAAGTTGATCTATCACATGCAATGCATATTTAGATAACAGAGTGGACTCGTCAATAATGAAAAGTTTGGTACTTTTCAAATGTTGTGCAGCATCTGTATCATTTTTAATTCTGGAAACAGATGTTTCATTTATTGGAATTGGTATTCCGTAAAGCGAATGAATGGTTCTTCCTCCTTGCAGTAAGTTAGCTGCAATCCCTGTACTGGCTGCAGGTGAGACAATTTCGCCTTCTCCTCTTAGTTCATGAATTAATAAATCATACAGGTATGTTTTCCCACTGCCACCTGGACCGTCGATGAAAAAGCACTTAGGTTGTAGACTTCTATCACGTAAAGCTTGATTGATAGCATTATAGGCCAAAAGTTGTTGGTCATTTAAAGTAGCTTTCATTTGCTGAGCTCTTTTTAACTCATCATCCTTGTTGTATTGTGGAGCAATGTGTGGCTTTCTTTTTGGTCGTGGTAGATTAAAATCAGTAAAAGTTTTGCCATGAAATTTTAGAACATTTTGGACATCTGTCATTGCATATCCTTCACAATTCTCACACTCCTCAGTGTTGGAGTGGTATGCATGGCAGTAGTCTTGGATAAAGTCTTGTTTAAATTCTTGCCACAACTCCAATGGATGAGCTGGAGGACCAAAAATACATATATATGCAAACATATCACGAAGCTGTGCAGGCATGTTGAGAACACAGGCATCCAATAAAGTATTTCTCCAAACACTGTCATCGAAGAGCAATCCAAGGGCTAATGCCGCCTCTTTAAAAGTTGGGTATGTGACTTCATTAACAGTCTTAATGTTGTCAAAACTTGTTGCTCCTTTGACATGCAGTAACAACAACCTTAAATAGTACCGTTCTTGTTCTTTCATACTGACAGTATACATTCTTCCAATCACTGAAGAACCTCCTCGCTTTCTAATTTCCCATGCACCTTCTTTCCAAACATAGTGCTCTGGAATTTGGCGGTATAAGTAATCATGAGCATGCGGGTCATTCTCATTCAGCTCAAAGTAGGCCATAAGAGTAGATTTTCTGTGCATTGTGTAACTGATGTTGTCAACAGAGTCATCCTCATGAAAATAAAGTGGTTGAGAATGTGGGAGATGTACGGCAAGGCGAATAATGGAGTGTGATTGTCTTTGCATCGGGTAAGCAAATATTCGCCAAGCTGCCTCCGGTGCACTCACGTATCTTGAATCCATGAATTGATGTGTTTCATCATGGTGGATATTGGTTTGGCAAATTTCAAGATTGGCTTTATCATGTCCTTTATCATGTCATATTTAACACTTTGAATGGAAGCACATACCTAAACATTAATATGACACTTGTATTTTAATAGTAGGAAAGGGTTATAGGGAACAACCCAAGAATTATCAATCATCTTTGAATGGTGTTCAAAGGATGATCCTTCCTTTCTTTGATAAGTAGGGTATGCACCCTTAGCTAAGACTGTTCTTGTTTGAAAATCTTTAGGAAAACCTTTCTTACACTTTCCAAGATCCATACATGGGGAATTGGGATTGTGTTGTCCACAGGGTCCATGAATCATGTGTTGCATCACAATTTGATGGCGCACAGGGTATTCCGCTGGATCAGGGATTTCAGCCCAAACTATATTATCCACTTCAACCTCAGTTCTTAGTTTGGATTTGCTATCCAGAATGATCAAAATGTGAGCGTGTGGTAGGCCACGCTTTTGGAATTCAATAACATGAACCATTGCACAAACTTTGTCAAATAATCCAGTGTTAATGTCTTTTAATAGGGCTTCCAGTTTAATTCTGAAGACACGGGCGACTAAATCAGGTCTATGTTCCACACGCTGCCATGGCTCTAAATTGATTGTAATCTCCCTCCATTTAGGATTACAGGTCATGGTTACAAAAAGATCCGGTCGTCCAAATTTAGTCACAATAGCCATGGCATCCTGATAGCGTTGCTGCATGTTTCTTGGACTGCCTTCAAAGGAAGATGGTAAAATGACCGTCTTGCCAATGGGAATACCTTTCTCAAAAGATTTTTTCTGGAGATGTTCCTGGAGTACGCAATAATCCTCTACTTTTAAATCCTTTTGATGTTGACGGATATAATTTAAGCGATTAGCCTCGATTTTCACATACGCATCCACTAAGTACTGCTGTGTTAGTTTGCCACCATTCAGGACAGGATTGAACCGATTCCGTACAGACAACAAATAGCAGTAATACTGGAGCTGTGTAACCCTGTGTGAACTTTGCCCTTGATGCTTGAGTCCCTCATGCCAGCCTTGTTCTCCATGAGGGAAAAATAAGGGATAGAGTAATGCATCTAAATTGCTGTGTAGAATACTGACTTGCTGTGTTTTTGGGGCCAAGGGGTTATTAGAATCAGGTTTCAAATGAATTAAAATGTCTCTATTGAATGGTGGCTCTCCATCAGCATTTTCAAAGACCACAGCAACTTCATTGACAGTGGGATTGTTATAGCGTCTAGGGTCTTGCTGTCTGTCTTGTTTAATGGCCATGATAATATTTGGCATGACGGTGCTATGTTCTACTGCCTTCTGTTGTTCTTCTAATTCAACATCACGTAGCATTTTGTAGGCCGAAACAAAGGGATTAATATTATCCAATTGAAGAGCAATGATACTCATTAAAGTAGGATGACATTTAACATTTTCTGGAGACTGTAGCCGTTGTTCTATAGCGCTTGCAGTATCTAAAATGTACAGTTGTGCATATGCTGGAGGTTGATCTTGAGCAGGATGGAGTGTTCCAATGCGATGATAAATTTGGCCATGAATACGGAAACAGTAAGGGCCGTGTCCAGGTGGTCGAGAAACATTGGCACCCATGGAGGCAAAAGCAAAAGAACTATTAATGCTCCTGATATTCTCCATCAAATTTTTACTGTACTCACTCTCTCCTTTCAGGAGGCGTTGGAAGACCTCCGGGTATTGAGGTAATGGTACCTTTACTTTTCCCTTGTGGCAACAAAGACTAAACTGTTGATCTGATGGGCGTTCATCAGTAAAATGCAGAGCCTCACAATGTTCACATATTAACTTCATGAGACCACAGGTATGTTCTAGAATAGCATAATCCTGATCAGTAAATCCCATTGGATGTAGGAGAGGTGTACATAACAAATGTAGATGTTTATTGTGTAATCCTACATAGATGACGTGGAAGGGACGTAGAATCAAAACATTCCATAAATTAAGAAATTGAATATATATTCCGTTCTGTCCCTTGCAATTTTGAAGTGGAAGAACTTTTGCGTAGGTCACGACGTGATGCAGCCAAATGGGTCAAGTGGAGTTGTTTAGAAGTAGGAGACAGCATATCTTGACGTATCTGTCTTGTCCTTTTTTTGCGGATAATTTTACACTGTTTGCTGTATGGCGTCTCCTCAGCAGAGTGTTTTCGTTTACATGTCGCCTTGCGATGTGGTAAAGGCTGTTCAGTTGTAGTTAACACAGTAGAAGAAGAGGTGGCAGTATGAGGATCAGACGAAGAGGAGGCAGCAGTATGAGGATCAGAGGAAGAGGTGGCAGCAGTATGAGGATCAGACGAAGAGGTGGCAGCAGTATGAGGATCAGACGAATCTCCTGTAGGCATAAACTTTTGTTGTTGGCGTCTTTGACGCGCAGCCATAGATTTTTTGCCTAATCATTCCGTCCTTCCTTCCAAAGACTCTTTTGAAACCCGTGTCTTGAAAGCAGCCTTTTCCTTGTCCAAGCGAAGTCGTCTTTCTTCAGAACTCTCCTCCGCACGCTTCTTGCGCATACGCACAGCCTCCTTGTCAACCTTTACTTTCTCTTTTCCCATGGAGGTCATGGGAGGTGTTAAAGGCTGTTCAGTTTGTAGAATGTCAGTAGACGAAGAGGCAGGAGTAGTATCTTTGTCAGACGGTTCTTCAGTGGCTCTAAGTTTTTGTAGTTTGCGTCTGCAACGCTCAGCAATGGCTCTTTTTGCCATTCGTTGGCTTCTTTCTTCGGAAGAGAGTTCAGAAATACGTGTCTTCAAAGCAGCCTTCGCAGCATCCAACCGAAAACGTCTCAGTGGAGAAGAGAGTTCGGCAATGCGTATCACTTTAGCAGCCTTAACACGATCTAACCGAAGACGTCTCTCTTCCGAAGTCTCCTCTGCAATGCGTTTCGCCTGAGCAGCCTTAACACGAAGTAAGCGAAGACGTCTCATTTCTGCAGTCTCGTCAGCAGTGCGTTTTGCCTTAGCAGCCTTATCACTATCTAAGCGAAGACGTCTCTCTTCGGAAGTCTCCTCAGCAGTGCGTTTTGCCTTAGCAGCCTTACGAAGATCTAACCGAAGACGTCTCTCTTCCGAAGTCTCCTCTGCAATGCGTTTTGCTTTAGCAGCCTTATCACAATCTAACCGAAGACGTGTCTCTTCCGAAGTTTCCTCTGCACGCTTCTTCTTAGGCGTAGATGCAGCCTCCTTGGCAAGAGCGATATTTTTTGTTGGAGAGCTCATCTTCGTAAGAATAGGCAGGGAATCAAATCCAAATTTAGCTAGAGTGCGTTAGTTAAGGAAACAATCAATAATAACTATGTCTAAATAGGCAAAAACAATAAAAGGAAAGTGTGTATTTCAATAACCTGTGAAAAGCAAATGATGGACTTCTTTAAAGTACGAAACAATGATGTTTACTGTATGGAGTTGTGAATGGAAATCAGTGAGTTTAAAGTCCTTAAAAAGAGACTTGAAGGCAAGAGAAATGGATGTAAGGGCCCTTTCAGATGCGCGTTGTAAATGCAGAGTTTTCCAACATTGTAAAAAAAGCGGATAAAGTACCGATATGATGGCAAGTTCCGCATAACCGCCAGCAGGGGTGGAGTTGCAGAAGTTGGGGCAAAATGGCAGAGGTAGCATAAATTTTTACCTTGAACTTAGGGTTTTGATTATAGGGGAAGTAGTTGTTTTTATTTTTCTCTCTGCAGTTGGGGAAATAGCGGCATTAGTGGAGAGCGTAAAATGGCGCAATGTGACCAAGCAGGGAGAAAAAAGAAATAAGGCAACTTTCGCAGTACATGGTGAAACAGGCAGGTCAATGTAAAAATGAACGTAAATCCGGCGATGTAGCGGGACCTTACGCAACTGCACCCCTGGTGGCGGGTATGGGGAACTTGCATTAATATTGGGAATATTACCACATGTTATGGAATAATGTAAATCTGCATGTACAACGCGCGTGTGAAAGGAGCCCCAATCGGTCATATAGTGCAAAATGCCATGCAACCAATATGTTTGGTATGTAAAAGTAGTTAATGTCCGACTGGCACGACAATAAGTCAGTGGTAAGGTAGCATTACATCCAAACTGTTAAATATAAGACAGGTAGTAGTCCTACAGACTCGTTAGTATGAAATATAATCAAAATGGCATATAATGGGTTAATGTACTCCTAACAGTCTAACGACACACTCCTAAGTAGAAAAAAATTATAGAACAGTCTGTAAGGGGTTAATGTAGCACTGGCAGGCGTCCAAAATACTGCACGATCAATAAAATTAAAAATAGTATAAAAGAAGTTAGTATTCAAATGCCAGTAGTAGACCACATAGTGACATAGGCAGTGAATAGCCAAGACAATAGAAGGGGTTAATGTACTACTTGCACTCCTATAAAACAGTGTGGATGAGAAAATAAATAACAAATGGTATAGAAGAGGTTAATTTTCAAATGTCATGAGTACAGCAGATAGTGACAGAGTTAGTGAATAGCAAACAGAATGGAAGGGGTTAATGTAGCAGTTTGAATCCTAGAAAACAGTGTGACAGAAAATTAAAATGCAAATGGCATAGAAGAGGTTAAAGGGATCCTGTCACCCCCAAAACGCATGTAAACCTATTAAAACCTGTCCCTAGAGCATATTAACACTATCCCTACACTCTTTTTACCTCCTAAAAGCATTAAGTGACATTGAATAAAAACGTTTTATAAGTACCTGATTAGTGCTGATAATGAGTGACTATCTATTCATAGTCACTCATCAAGACTGCCCCTCTGCTTCATAGCACGCCTGAATAGGCGTGATCTACATCCAGGATTCAAATTCGTGCCTCCCCGCTGTGCCCTGTGTCGTAGGAGGCTGCAGTGTGGCTGGTGACGCGATCCGCGTCATTCCCGGCGCCTGGTGACGTATTTAGACCGGCGCCGCGCTGTTAGCTTCAAAATGCGCACTGCGCATGCGCATTGGGCATGCGCAGTGCGCATTTTGAAGCTAACAGCTCGGCGCCGGTCTAAATACGTCACCAGGCGCCGGGAATGACGCGGATCGCGTCACCAGCCACACTGCAGCCTCCTACGACACAGGGCACAGCGGGGAGGCACGAATTTGAATCCTGGATGTAGATCACGCCTATTCAGGCGTGCTATGAAGCAGAGGGGCAGTCTTGATGAGTGACTATGAATAGATAGTCACTCATTATCAGCACTAATCAGGTACTTATAAAACGTTTTTATTCAATGTCACTTAATGCTTTTAGGAGGTAAAAAGAGTGTAGGGATAGTGTTAATATGCTCTAGGGACAGGTTTTAATAGGTTTACATGCGTTTTGGGGGTGACAGGATCCCTTTAATGTAGAAATGGCCTTAGTACAGCACATAGTGAGATAGCAAGTGGAGCACAAATAGAATAGAAGGGGTTAAAAAAGTATGAAAAAACAGATCAATATGGTGAAATGTAGCTCAAATGAAATTTGGATAAAGAAAGGGTTAATATAAGCATAGGCATTAGGAATATATACTCTGATGTGAGATTGTACTGTGAAAACAGCTTTTTAGGTTTAAAATAGTGCAAAAATTCAAATTTCGCGCTCGAAGAAGAGGGAGGCGAAATGTTCATTCATAAAATGGCGGCAGACGCCAGCCGCTGTAGGATTGGGCAGCGGAAACTTCAAAAACATGGCGCCGTGATTCCGATTTGTCGGCAGTCTGCGGGGAGACCGGTGACTTGGATGCCCAGCACCTGGTTCTGTATTCAGCCAGAGCGCAAGGCTCAGGTCGGTCGTAGCATGGAAGTATGTAGCTCCGCCCCGCTGTGCTATGATTGGTCTGGCGGCAACTTCAGAAGATGGCGCTGAGCATCCGATTGGTCGGCGCTCAGCGGGGAAAGCCGCGCTTTCCCTGCCGAGCGCCTGGTTCAATTTTCGGCCTTAGTGGTCGGCGGCATCGGGGTCGCCGCTTTTAGCGCGGAGCGCCGCGCTTTGAGCGCCGAACTCGGGGCGGAATGGTGGAAGTGTGTGGGAGTGTGTGGCGGCGCTCAGCGCTTTTTTTTACAAAAAATCGTCCATTCTATCTCTATGGGAAGTGAGGCGCTATTCTGATTGGGCGGAGATGGCTGAAAGAAGACAGAAGACCCCCGGGGCCGGACGAAGAGGACGCCTGGGCCGTACGGAGGACTTCTGGACCGGACTGGACGAAGAGGACGCCTGGGCCGGACGGAGGACTCCTGGATCGGACGGATGATGAGATGAAGAAGAAGGCATGTAA
The DNA here is from genome assembly GCA_033576535.1 of Allobates femoralis. Lineage (NCBI taxonomy): Eukaryota > Metazoa > Chordata > Amphibia > Anura > Aromobatidae > Allobates > Allobates femoralis. The sequence continues at coordinate 371,799,177 of JARQOC010000003.1, forward strand.
GTGATCGACAGCGGCGAGTACTTAGGGGGCGGCGGGGGCTTAGGGGGTGGCGGAGGGTAGTAGGTGGCGGGGTGGTTGGTAGCGGCGGGGGGGGTAGGGGTGGCTCCGGAGCAGTGGCTCTGGAGCAGTGTACGGTGGGGTGGCGGGGCGGCAAGGGGAGGCAGACGGGGCAGAAGAGAGGGGTTGCTCCGGAGCCGCTGCTGTCACCGCCTGGTGACACAGTGCTCCGGAGCAACCCCTCTCTTCTGCCCCGTCTGCCTCCCTTCGGGTTCAGGCGGGCAGAGCGGGCTAGCGGGCGCCACTTCCGTGGCGGCGGCAAGGGGAGCGGGGCGGACAGGCGGCTGGGCATGGGGCTGTAGTATACCATAGCGGTGTACACTACAGCCCCATGCTGTGGGCTCTGTTGGTGGCTTTGTTCGCGGGGCAAGGGCCCCAGAGAGAGTGCCGAGCCACGCGAACAAAGCCACGGAAGTAGCGCCGGACACGACGGAAGTCGCTACGGCAATTATATAATAGATATCTATTATATAATTGCCGTAACTGACTTCCGTCGGAGCGGCGCAACTTCCGGTGGCTTTGTTAGCGAGTCCAGGGTGTTTCTCCTGGACTCTGTCCGTGGCCGCGTAGCATTGCGGGCATTGCGAGTCGTTGCAGTCTTGCGAAGCAATGCCCGCGAACAAAGCCACAGCCAGCAGGGACCGCCACAGCCAGCAGGGACTCGCATAGCGCTGTAGTGTACACCGCTATAGTATACTACAGTCCCATGCCCATACGCCTGTCCGCCCCTAAACCTAAGCGCTGGCGCTTAAGGGCCGACACGCGTATGCCCATGGGACTGTAGTATACCATCGCGCTGTACACTACAGTGCCATGCTCTAACCCACCCCCTACTGCTCTAAACCACCCCCTAAGTGCGCCGCACCTAAGCCCCTACCCCCTAAGTCCCGCCGCAGCCACTACCCCTACCTCCTAAGCCCCGCCGCATACCCCCTAAGCCGCATCAAGCCCCTACCCTCTGCCGCACCCTACCCCCTAAGCCACTGCCCCGCCGCACCTAAGACCCTACCCCCTAACCCGCACCTAAGCCCCTACCCCCTGCCGCACCTAAGCCACTACCCCCTGCCGCCCTAAGCCACTACCCCGCCGCAGCCACTACCCTGCCGCATCAAGCTCACTACCCCGCCGCAGCCACTTCCCTCTGCCGCACCTAACCCCCTACCCCCAAAGCCGCACCTAAGCCACTACCCCCGCCGCAGCCACTACCCTCTGCCGCAAGCCCCTACCCCCTAAGTCCCGCCGCACCTACCCCCTAAGCCGCACCTAAACCCCTACCCCCTGCCGCCCTAAGCCACTACCCTGCCGCAGCCACTACCCCACCGCATCAACCTCACTACCCCGCCGCAGCCACTACCCTCTGCCGCACCTAACCCCCTACCCCCGAAGCCGCACCTAAGCCACTACCCCGCCGCAGCCACTACCCTCTGCCGCAAGCCCCTACCCCCTAAGTCCCGCCGCACCTACCCCCTAAGCCGCACCTAAGCCCCTACCCCCTGCCGCCCTAAGCCACTACCCCGCCGCAGCCACTACCCCGCCGCATCAAGCCCACTACCCCGCCGCAGCCACTACCCTCTGCCGCACCTAACCCCCTACCCCCGAAGCCGCACCTAAGCCACTACCCCGCCGCAGCCACTACCCTCTGCCGCAAGCCCCTACCCCCTAAGTCCCGCCGCACCTACCCCCTAAGCTGCACCTAACCCCCTACCCCCTGCTGCCCTAAGCCACTACCCCGCCGCAGCCACTACCCCGCCGCATCAAGCCCACTACCCCGCCGCAGCCACTACCCTCTGCCGCACCTAACCCCCTACCCCCGAAGCCGCACCTAAGCCACTACCCCGCCGCAGCCACTACCCTCTGCCGCAAGCCCCTACCCCCTAAGTCCCGCCGCACCTACCCCCTAAGCCGCACCTAACCCCCTACCCCCGAAGCCGCACCTAAGCCACTACACCCTAAGCCCCGCCGCACCTAAGCCCCTACCCTCTAAGCCCCGCCGCACCTAACCCCCTACCCCCTAAGCCCCGCCGCACCTAAGCCCCTACCCTCTAAGCCCCGCCGCATCTACTACCCTCTAAGCCCTGCCGCACCTAAGCCCCTACCCCCTAAGCCCCGCTGCACCTAAGCCACTACCCCCTAAGCCCCGCTGCACCTAAGCCCCTACCCTCTAAGCCCCGCCGCATCTAAGCCAAGCCCCTACCCCCTAAGCCCCGCCGCCGCACCTAAGCCCCTACCCTCTAAGCCCCGCCGCATCTAAGCCAAGCCCCTACCCCCTAAGCCCCGCCGCACCTAAGCCCCTACCCCCTAAGCCCTGCCGCACCTAAGCCCCTACCCCCTAAGCCCCACTGCACCTAAGCCACTACCCTCTAAGCCCCGCCGCACCTAAGCCCCTACCCTCTAAGCCCCGCCGCACCTAAGCCCCTACCCTCTAAGCCCCGCCGCATCTAAGCCAAGCCCCTACCCTCTAAGCCCCGCCGCATCTAAGCCCCTACCCCCTAAGTCTAAGTCCGCCGCACCTATGCCCCGCCGCACCTAAGCCCCTATCCCCTAAGCCCCGCCGCCTCCTAAGCTCCCGCCGCTGTCGCTAACACCTAAGGCCCTACACCCGAAGCCCCCGACGTCCCCTAACCTAACGCCCCCGTCGATCACTTACATGCCTTCTTAGTCATCTGATCGTCCGTCCGATCCACAAGTCCTCCGTCCGGCCAGGCGTCCTCTTCCTCCGGCCCCGGGGGTCTTCTCTCTTCTTTCCGCCATCTCCGGATCTTCGTCCGGCCCCCAGGGTCTTCTGTCTTCTTTCCGCCAACTTCCATCTCCGACGTCCTCTTCACTTCTCATTAAGATAGAATGGACGAAAAATCCGCCATTCTATCTCTATGGGTACCTTTACACGCCGCGACGGCAGGCTGGATACATCGCGCTACTTCGCGTGCACGAGCACGCTCAAACGGCTACAAACGGTCAACGCACTCTCTTTACACGCCGCGACAAGGTGCGCTACGCCACGCTACATCTATAGCTAGCTACATCGCCGGGTGTCTCAAGTAGCCAGCTGTAGCGTAGCGTACCATGTTTACACACCGCTCCAACAAGCTACTATGGGCGGACCCGGTGCAGCAGGGATAGCACATAGGCGTGCAACAATCTTGGATTACGAGCCGTCCGTATGATGATAGGACAGCGCAATATCATCAGGATTGGCCAGGCATCGCAGGAGGCTGGTTAATAGAGCACGCTCGAGTAATTGTGTAGTGTGACTGGTCAGCTCCTTAAATATCCCGCCCTATGCTGCGACTACCAATCATAAAGCAGGAGCGACCTCCAATGATTGCAGATGGGGCGCGGTAACATGGCGACTGTGTCACGCCTTAGATACATGGCAGCCACATCGCCGGGTGTCCAGAGTTGCCTTCCGTTGCTTCTTTACACGCCGATACAGCTCGCTACAATCGGCGATGTTGCCTTAAGTTTATGAGCAGAGACCATAAACAGATGTATCTGTCGCCGGCTGTAGCGTCGCCTCTTCAGACGCCGCTACTACAGGCGATATGGACGCTACAAGCTACAATTGTAGCTTGTAGCGCGATGTATCCAGCCTGCCGTCGCGGCGTGTAAAGGTACCATATGAGATGTGAGCTGTTCTTCTGATTGGTCGCTGTCTAATGCCCTCAGCCAATCAGAAAAGCACCTCATATCCCATTGAAATACATTAGCGGTGTGTCGCCGATTTTATGGCCGCCCACCTGGTTCTATTTGTCGGCCCTAAAATCGCGGACACACCGCTAATGCATGTCTATGGGCAGTCAGCTCGATTTCTGATTGGTCGCTCTCTGCTGACGCCGACCAATCAGAATTCGAACTCACTGCCCATAGACATACATTAGCGGTGTGTCCGCGATTTTCGGGCCGACAAATAGAACCAGGGGCCCGGCCGTTAATTCGCCGACACACCGCTAATGTATGTCAACAAATAAATTTAATAATAAAAAAATAATAAAAAAATAATTAAAAAATAATAAAAAAAATAAATAAAAAATAATAAATAATTAAATAAAAAATAATAATAAAAAAATAAATAAGCGGACCTGAAGGAGAACTGTGTCTCAGCCTCACTTAAAATAACTAATAAATTTAATAATAAAAAAATAATTAAATAATATTTAAAAAATAATAAAAAATAATTAAAAAATAATAAAAAAAATATTAAATAATTAAATAAAAAATAATAATAAAAAAATAAATAAGCGGACCTGAAGGAGAACTGTGTCTCAGCCTCACTTAAAATAACTAATAAATGTAATAATAAAAAAAATAATTAAATAATATTTAAAAAATAATAAAAAAATAATAAAAAAATAATAAATAATTAAATAAAAAATAATAATAAAAAAATAAATAAGCGGACCTGAAGGAGAACTGTGTCTCAGCCTCACTTAAAATAACTAATAAATTTAATAATAAAAAAAATAATTAAATAATATTTAAAAAATAATAAAAAAATAATAAAAAAATAATAAATAATTAAATAAAAAATAATAATAAAAAAATAAATAAGCGGACCTGAAGGAGAACTGTGTCTCAGCCTCACTTAAAATAACTAATAAATTTAATAATAAAAAAATAATTAAATAATATTTAAAAAATAATAAAAAAATAATAAAAAAATAATAAATAATTAAATAAAAAATAATAATAAAAAAATAAATAAGCGGACCTGAAGGAGAACTGTGTCTCAGCCTCACGTAAAATAACTAATAAATTTAATAATAAAAAAATAATTAAATAATATTTAAAAAAATAATAAAAAAATAATTAAAAAATAATAAAAAAATGATTAAATAATTAAATAAAAAATAATAATAAAAAAATAAATAAGCAGACCTGAAGGAGAACTGTGTCTCAGCCTCACTTAAAATAACTAATAAATTTAATAATAAAAAAAATAATTAAATAATATTTAAAAAATAATAAAAAAATAATAAAAAAATAATAAATAATTAAATAAAAAATAATAATAAAAAAATAAATAAGCAGACCTGAAGGAGAACTGTGTCTCAGCCTCACTTAAAATAACTAATAAATTTAATAACAAAAAAATAATTAAATAATATTTAAAAAATAATAAAAAAATAATAAAAAAATAATAAATAATTAAATAAAAAATAATAATAAAAAAATAAATAAGCGGACCTGAAGGAGAACTGTGTCTCAGCCTCACTTAAAATAACTAATAAATGTAATAATAAAAAAAATAATTAAATAATATTTAAAAAATAATAAAAAAATAATTAAAAAATAATAAAAAAATAATAAAAAAATAAATAAAAAATAATAATAAAAAAAAAAAAATGCTAATAATATCACCCCTTTCAGCGGACCTGAAGGAGAACTGTGTCTCAGCCTCAGGCTCACTTAAAATAACTAATAAATTTAATAATAAAAAAAATAATTAAATAATATTTAAAAAATAATAAAAAAATAATAAAAAAAATAATAAATAATTAAATAAAAAATAATAATAAAAAAATAAATAAGCGGACCTGAAGGAGAACTGTGTCTCAGCCTCACTTAAAATAACTAATAAATTTAATAATAAAAAAAATAATTAAATAATATTTAAAAAATAATAAAAAAATAATTAAACAATAATAAAAAATGCTAATAATTATGCTATTAATGCTAATAATAATGTATTGCTATAATTGCTAATAATATATGCTATTAATGCTAATAATTATGTTATTAATGCTAATAATTATGCTATTAATGCTAATAATTATGGTATTAATCGTAATAATAATGCTATTAATGCTAATAATATTGCTATTAATGCTATTATTAATGCTAATTAATGCTAATAATTATGCTATTAATGCTAATATTAATGCTAATTATGCTAATAATAATCATATTAACGCTATTAATAATGCTATTAAGGCTAATAATCATGCTATTTATGCTATTCAAAATGCTATTAATGCTAATAATATTGCTATTAATGCTCTTTATGCTAATAGTAATGCTATTAATGCAATTATTTATGCTATTAATTCTATTATTTATGCTATTAATGCTATTAATAATGCTATTAATGCTATTAATAATGTTATTCATGCTATTAATAATACTATTAATGCTATTAATGCTAATAATAATGCTATTAATTGTATTATTAATGCTATTAATGCTAATAATAATGCTATTAATGCTAATAATAATGCTATTACTGCTAATAATAATGCTATTAATGCTAATAATTATGCTATTAATGCTACTATTAATGCTCATAATGCTAATAATAATCATATTAACGCTATTAATAATGCTATTAAGGCTAATAATCATGCTATTTATGCTATTCAAAATGCTATTAATGCTAATAATCTTGCTATTAATGGTCTTTATGCTAATAGTAATGCTATTAATGCGATTAGTTATGCTATTAATTCTATTGTTTATGCTATTAATGCTATTAATAATGCTATTAATGCTATTAATGCTATTAATAATGTTATTCATGCTATTAATAATACTATTAATGCTATTAATGCTAATATTAATGCTATTAATTGTATTATTAATGCTATTAATGCTAATAATAATGCTATTAATGCTAATAATTATGCTATTAATGCTAATATTAATGCTAATAATGCTAATAATAATCATATTAACGCTATTAATAATGCTATTAAGGCTAATAATCATGCTATTTATGCTATTCAAAATTCTATTAATGCTAATAATATTGCTATTAACGCTCTTTATGCTAATACTCATGCTATTAATGCGATTATTTATGCTATTAATTCTATTATTTAGGCTATTAATGCTATTAATAATGGTATTAATGTTATTAATAATGCTATTAATGCTATTCATGCTAATATTAATGCTATTAATTCTAATAATCATGCTATTAATCCTATTAATAATGCTATTAATGCTATTTTTAATTCTATTAATGCTATTAATAATTTTATTAATGCTAATAATGCTATTACTCCTCATAATAATGCTATTAACGCTATTATTAATGCTATTTATGGTAATAATGCTATTAATACTAATAACAATACTATTAATAGTACTATTATTGCTGTTAATAATGCTATTAATGCTAATAATAATGCTGTTAATGCTAATAATTATGCTATTAATGGTAATAATAATGCTATTAATGCAAATAATATTGCCACGTTCTAGAATCCCGATGCATTTGCATCGGGCTCACAGCTAGTGTATATATATATGTGTATATACTGTATATCTATGTGTATATACTGTATATGTACATGTATGTATATATGTGTATATACTCTATATATATATATATCTGTGTGTTTATATAGTGTATATGTATATAGAGTGTATGTAATATATATGTGTATGGTGTTTTCCTGTGTCTGGGGGGATTTTTGTCTCCCATGGTGTGTGTCTTCCCGGGTCTCCTCTCTTTCTCTCAGCTGGTGTCAGTGGGGGTTGCTGTGCCGGAGGTGCAGGGTGCAGGGCCGGGGCTCCTCTCTCCCTCTCACCTGGTGTGTCTGGGAGTTGTTGTCCTGGAGGTGCAGTGTGCGGGGGCTCCTCACTCCCTGTGTCTCAGTGTGAAGACCATCCGCTGTAAGGCTGAGCTGCTGGTAAGGCAGCACCCCGAGAAACCCCGAGACCCTTAACCCCTATACAGGGATCTGGAATTATAGCGGAGCCCAGGAGGTAGCTACCTATGGGAGCAGCAGAGCAGGGAGGTCGTCTAGGAAGGGAAAAATCAGGAAGCGAAGAACGTAGTCAGAAGTCCGAGTCAAAACCGAGAGGGCAGCGAAGGTACAAAATCGTCAGGCGGTACAGAGTCGAAAATCCAGGCAAAGGTCAGAGTCAAAACCGAGAGGGCAGCAAAGGTACAAAATCGTCAGGCGGTACAGAGTCGAAAATCCAGGCAAAGGTCAGAGTCAAAACCAAACACACACTATGTCACTTGGGGAACCAAAACTATATCTGGCGGCCTGCAAGACAGGCTCCAATGTATTTGAAGGGCGCGGTAACCTCCCATAGGCTGGAGCTCACAGCCTGATGACCTCATCCGGACCGCCCCTAGAGCCAGGCCAGATGGAGATGCACGACTGGCTCCACCCATCCCACCTCTGACAGAAGAACGCAGGCTGCGCCTAACGGACACCTCTGCAGGGCCCGCTCTTCTGCGACCAACACCACCCAGAGGGGAATCACAGCGGCGCTCAGCGACAGAGGCAGACGTCGCTGGAGCAGGTCCATATGAGGACAAGGCCTTCCTATCACCAGCACCACCAGACGAAGGAATCCGGCTCCTCCCAGCGGCCGAGGCAGGAACACCGGCCACCGAGTCCAATGGCGATGTGACACTCAGGTGCTGTGTGTGGGGGTTGCTGTTCCGGAGATGCAGGGTGCGGGGCCGGGGCTGCTGTCTCTCCCCGGGTCTCCTCTCTCCCTGTCTCTCAGCTGCTGTGGGTGGGGGTTGCTGTCCCGGAGGTGGAGGGTGCGGTGTCGGGGCTCCTCTCCCTCTCTCTCTCCCCGGGTCTCCTGTGTCTGTGTGTGGGGGTTGTTCTCCCGGAGGTGCAGTGCCGCAAAGCATTTTGGGATTCGGATACAGTGTCCGAATCCCAAACTGCCAATTATATAAATAGACTAGATGGCGGCCCGATTCTAAAGAATCGGGTAGTCTAGAATCCATATATAGTTTATTTACTAATAGTTAGGGGAGTGCGGTGAAATGAATTGTGTGTATACAGGTGGCTCAGTGGGTAGCAGAGTATACGGTGGCTTAGTGGTTAGCACTGCGCGGTGGCTCAGTGGTTAGCACTGCGTGGTGGCTCAGTGGTTAGCACTGGGCGGTGGCTCAGTGGTTAGCACTGCGCAGTGGCTCAGTGGTTAGCACTGCGCGGTGGCTCAGTGGTTAGCACTGCGCGGTGGCTCAGTGGTTAGCAATGCGCGGTGGCTCAGTGGTGAGCACTGTGCGGTGGCTCAGTGGTTAGCACTGAGCGGTGGCTTAGTGGTTAGCACTGCGCGGTGGCTCAGTGGTCAGCACTGCGCGGTGGCTCAGTGGTTAGCAGTGAGAGCGGTGGCTCAATGGTTAGCAGTGAGTGCGGTGGCTCAGTGGTTAGCAGTGAGTGCGTTGGCTCAGTGGTTAGCAGTGAGTGCGGTGAGATTGGTCAGCGCAGCGCCGTGGGCAGAGTGGTCAGCGCAGCGCCGTTGGCAGAGTGGTCAGCGCAGCGCCGTGGGCAGAGTGGTCAGCACAGCGCCGTGGGCAGAGTGGTCAGCGCAGCTCCGTGGGTAGGGTGGTCAGCGCAGCGCCGTGGGCAGGGTGGTCAGCGGTGGGGCGGATGGACACACACACACACACACTCCAATATACTTACCACCATCCCTGCTTCTTCCCTGCCGCCTGCGTCTTCCTGAGTCCTCCGTTCTGCCGACATGTCGCCGCACCCAGGACTGGATCCAATATGGTGTCTGGGAACTCTCGGTGGCCCCATTCTAATGCATCGGGTATTATAGAATATAGAAATAGAGATTGCATGGGGAAGGCGGTGAGGGCTGAATTGGGAGGAACTTTGAAGAAGGAGCTGCGGGGGAAGAACGGCGTGGCAGGGGGAGGAGGGAGGACAGAACAGCAGGGGGGAGGAGGATGGAGGACAGAGGAGGTAGCAGCGGGGTGTGGGAAGAAGTAGCAGAACAGGCAGGGGGAGGAAGGAGCGGCAGGGGGAGGATGGAGCACAGAGCGGCAGGGGGGAGAAGGACGGAGGATGAAGCAGCGGGGTGGGGGAGGATGGAGCAGCACAGGCAGGGGGAGGACAGAGGATGGAGTGGCAGAGGGGAGGAGGACAAAGGAAGGAGGATGAAGCGGCGGGGTGGGAGAGAACGGAGCAGCACAGGCAGGGGGAGGACTGAGGATAAAGTGGCGGAGGTGAGGAGGGCAAAGGAAGGAGGAGCAAGCGGTGGGGGAAAATGGAGTGGCACAGGCAGGGGGAGGACAGAGCGGCAGGGGGAGGACGAAGCACAGAGCGGCGGGGAGGGAGGAGGATGTAGGATGAAGCAACGGGGTGGGGGAGGATGGAGCAGCACGGGCAGGGGGAGGACAGAGGATGGAGTGGCGGAGGTGAAGAGGACAAAGGAAGGAGGAGGAAGCGGTGGGGGAGGACGGAGCGGCAGGGGGGGAGGACAGAGCGGCAGGGGGAGACAGAGCGGCAGGGGGGAGGACAGAGCGGCAGGGGGGAGGACAGAGCAGCAGGGGGGAGGACAGAGCAGCAGGGGGGAGGACAGAGCGGCAGGGGGAGGACAGAGCGGCAGGGGGAGGACAGAGCGGCAGGGGGAGGACAGAGCGGCAGGGGGAGGACAGAGCGGCAGGGGTGGGGGAGGCCAGAGCAGCACAGGCAGGGGGAGGACGGAGGATGGAGTGGCGGGGGGGGGAGGACAGAGTGGCAGGGGGAGGACAGAGCGGCAGGGGTGGGGGAGGCCAGAGCAGCACAGGCAGGGGGAGGACGGAGGATGAGAGTGGCGGGGGGGAGTAGGATAAAGGAAGGAGGAGGAAGCAGTGGGGTGGGGGAGGACAGAGAGGCAGCGGGAGGATGGAGCGGCAGGGGGAGTACAGAGCGGCAGGCGGAGGACAGAGTGGCAGGGGTGGGGGAGGCCAGAGCAGCACAGGCAGGGGGAGGACGGAGGATGGAGTGGTGGGGGGGAAAGAGGATAAAAGAAGGAGGAGGAAGCGGTGGGGTGGGGGAGGGTGGATCGGCACAGGAAAGGGGAGGACAGAGCAGCAGGGGAGGACGGAGCACAGAGCGGCGGAGAAGGACAGAGGACGAAGCAGTGGGGTGGGGGAGGATGGAGCAGCACAGGCAGGGGGAGGATGGAGTGGCAGGGGGAGGACAGAGTGGCAGGGGGAGGACAGAGCGGCAGGGGAGGACAGAGCGGCAGGGGGAGGACAGAACGGCAGGGAGAGGACAGAGCGGCAGGGGGAGGACAGAGCGGCAGGGGGAGGACAGAGCGGCAGGGGTGGGGGAGGCCAGAGCAGTACAGGCAGGGGGAGGACGGAGGATGGAGTGGCGGGGGGGGAGTAGGATAAAGGAAGGAGGAGGAAGCGGTGGGGTGGGGGAGGACAGAGCGGCAGGGGGAGGACAGAGCGGCAGGGGGAGGACAGAGCGGTAGGGGGAGGACAGAGCGGCAGAGGGAGGACAGAGCGGCAGGGGTGGGGGAGGCCAGAGCAGCACAGGCAGGGGGAGGACGGAGGATGGAGTGGCGGGGGGGGGAGTAGGATAAAGGAAAGAGGAGGAAGCAGTGGGGTGGGGGAGGATGGAGCGGCATAGGAAGGGGGAGGACAGAGCAGCAGGGGGAGGATGGAGCACAGAGCCGCGGGGGGAGGAGGACAGAGGACGAAGTGGTGGGGTAGGGGACGATGGAGCTGCACAGGCAGGGGGAGGATGGAGTGGCGGAGAGGAGGCGGACAAAGGACGGAGGAGGAAGCGGTGGAGGAGGATATAACGGTACAGGCAGAGGGAGGATGGAGGACAAAGCGGCGGGGTGAGGGAGGATGGAGCACTGTTAGGCAGCTTAGTGGTTAGCAGAATATATAGTGGCTCAGTAGTTAGCACTGCGCGGTGGCTCCGTGGTTAGCACTGCGCGGTGGCTCAGTGGTTAGCACTGCGTGGTGGCTCCGTGGTTAGCACTGCGCGGTGGCTCAGCGGTTAGCACTGCGCGGTGGCTCCGTGGTTAGCACTGCGCGGTGGCTCAGTGGTTAGCACTGCGCGGTGGCTCCGTGGTTAGCACTGCGCGGTGGCTCAGTGGTTAGCACTGCGCGGTGGCTCAGTGGTTAGCACTGCGCGGTGGCTCAGTGGTTAGCACTGCACGGTGGCTCAGTGGTCAGCACAGCGGCGCTGTGTGGGCAGGGTGGTCAGCGCAGCGGCGCCGTGTGGGCAGAGTGGTCATCGCAGTGGCGCTGTGTGGGCAGGGTGGTCAGCGGCACAGTGTGGGCAGGGTGGTCAGTGCAGCGGCGCTGTGTGGGCAGGGTGGTCAGCGCAGCGGCGTTGTGTGGGCTGGGTGGTCAGCGCAGCAGCGCTGTGTGGGCAGGGTGGTCAGCGCAGCGGCGCTGTGTGGGCAGGGTGATCAGCGCAGCTGCGCTGTGTGGGCAGGGTGGTCAGCGCAGCGGCGCTGTGTGGGCAGGGTGGTCAGCGCAGCTGCGCTGTGTGGGCAGGGTGGTCAATGCAGCAGCGCTGTGTGGGCAGGGTGGTCAGCGCAGCGGCATTGTGTGGGCAGGGTGGTCAGTGCAGCGGCAGATTGTTCGCAATCTGCGGTCATTACCATATATGGTAATGTATTTATGTGTATATGTATCATAGCCTTGCCTCTCCCACTAGCTTCACCTCTTCACAGCTCCAAACCTAAACATGGCAACACCCCTCCCCTTTCAGTGCCACCCACACATATAGACTTGCCCCTTCATAGCTCCACCACTCCACATAGTCCTAGGGTGGCCTATGTGGAGGAGGTGGGTTATGTGGAGAGGCAGGCTGGAAAGTGGGCATGGCTATGTGGAGTAGGTGGGGTTTGATACATACACACATACACTCAGCTTTGTGGAGTGGGCATGGCTATGTGGAGAGGGCAAAGCTATGTAGAGTCGGTGTGGCTATTTGGAGTGGGCAGGTGTGTATATATATATATATATATATATATACACTCACACAAACTCAGTTTTATATAGAATTATATAAAGTACATTTTCTATGCATAATGAACATATTTGAAGGTAAAATGTCAGCTGATTATTTTTGCATAATTGTGTAATTACAGAGCAAACACAAGTTAAAAAGCCAGCAGGGATCCTTTGCAGCTCAGATCACTAGTTTGAAAAAAAGTCTCCATTGGCTTCTCCCTAACTTACTCTCCATTACTGATATGTCTCTTCCCATATTTGTGCATAGGGATGCAGCACTGAAAGGAAATGGGCACACAATAGTGTTTTTCTGTCAGGCAAGAGTAACGGAAGAAAAAATGAATCTGCTCATCTGTTGGGATTGTGAGATGTCACAACCACCTAAATCATTTGTTCCAGCTAAGGATCTCAAGCTTTTTCATTTGCAGCAGTCCTCCCATGTGTTGTCATCCAATACCACACAACAAGGTACATCTTGTTGTGTGGTATTCCTGAAGAAGGGTGTTATGCCCTGAAATTTGTAGATTTAAAACCACCACTTGAAGTCTAACACTTTGGATTCAATTGAATCCTTTGGAGCAGGAGCGCGTTCAAAAATCTCGTTTCCCTCATACCCGCTCTTGCATATATTTGTGTATAGGGAAAGATCAGTCAGTCTAGTGCAACGGGTAAGTTAACAGAGAAGCAGCTGCCTGCCTCTAGTCATCTAAGATGCATATTCCCAATGTTTTCAAAGTATGTGTCCTCTGAAATGCCTCATCATTTCAGAATAAAACACCATGCTGAAAAACTTCATTCAGTGCCTGATATATGTTGTCCATAGCTTTACCAGCTAGAAAGAAAGGCCAGGGAACCACTAAGGTGGACAGGCCCCATGACATTCAGGAAGGGAGGGAGTTAATAGGGGGAAGGTAGAAGTTAAGAAAATGTGTGAAAGGCAGAGGGTGCCTATTGGTTGGGGGGGTTTGGTTAGGGTAGGAAGAGGAGGAGCTAAAGGGGGCTTTATAGTGTGGAGAGGGGGAACTAACCCCTCACTCCATTTCCGTGCAAGCCAGCACAGTTTAGTGACACTGTTTAGGTATAGGACTTACCAGCATGGCGGATCTGGGTTCTCTGTGGGCTCTGATCCAGGCTGCTGCAGCAGTGCATGGGGCACTGGCAGTGAAGGCCTCCATTTGGGCTGCCTGTGTGTCCCCATCGGCACCTGCCCCCTCCACCCCCACAGTGCGTGGCCACCGATCCAGGCCACCAGAGTGCTACTCCATGGAGGCGAGGGGGAAGGCGGGCTCATTCTCGAAGCCTCGGTGGGGACACTCCTCGGCAGTGTGGGTGCCCATCCAGCCAAGGGCCCACGCTGGCCGGAGGAAACCGCGACAGGGCCATGATGCTCTGGAAGTGGGCAGGGCCAGCCTGCAGCCTACTTCTGGTCTGCGGTCCGGGACCCGGATTATAGCGGCATCAGATGGGGGAGCGATGAGCGGCCAACGGACACGGGCCACACACCCCGCAGTTGGCGGGGCCAGAGTGGCATTCCAGTGGGGAGGGGCCTACAATGCCAGGGGGTTGGTCACACGGCAGCACATACACAAAGCAGCTGTTCGCAATCTGCGGTCACACCCGGTGACCAGGGAGGAGCAGGGCCATTCTGAGTCCCCGGAGCACGGGGGCGGGGGGATCCAGCCAGCACCAGAAGTGGTGGCCCCCAGGTCCGGGGCAGTCGCAAACAGCGTGTGGCATCCGTGGATGTAGGGCCCTTGGTGGCCGTAACGGACCCTACCAGTGCGGTGGGGGCTCCCAGCATTGTCCGGCTTTGGAGCAGCCTTTCTGCAGTCGGCAGGGTGGGTTTGGGGCCGGGGTCCCATCTGAGGGCTCTGGTCAGAAGAGGCCATGAGGGCGATCGGTGATCAGCAGGTCCCGGAGGGCCCAGGGACGGTCCTCCAAGAGGCAGTGTCCAGCCAAGAGGGCCGAGGCCGCCAAGTAGGCTAGGGGGTGGCAGCAGTGGTCGGCGGGGCTTGGATGCGGCACCCCTGGTTGGTACTGATGGCGAGAGGAAGGGGAATTATCAAATAGATCATTATCACCCGGATGGACTGCAGAGGACTTCGTTGCGGCTGCACTGTGGCAGCCTGGTGAGAACACTTCCATTAATAATGCATACATGTCAGGTTTAGGTGGGGCAGTAGGAGGGGTGTCGATGCCGACGGTGTCTGTGGTGTCAGTCGGTGGGGATGTGGTAGGTCAGTTATTAGGTTTGCTGTAGAGCTTAGTGACGGGCAGGGGAGTAGGTAGCCTGCCGGGGTCTACAGTGGTAGCCTGGGTGGGTCTAGCCGTGGTCGTGACGAATAGTGCGGTTGAGGCTGCGGTGCAGCAAGATGTTGGTAGCAGTCAAGCAGTGACTATGCCGGACGTGGCAGTCCATGTGACTGTGGCGGATAAAGAAAAGGAGGATGAGGTGGTAAGATTGGATGATAGGGCCACGAGTGAGGTGTATGTCTGTTTTGAGAGCCTGTTGGGTGCGCACCTTAAGGAAGATGTGAGGGAAATGATATGGAAAGGGGAGTATGTCTAAAAATTTTTGCTGCTTCCCCTCAAGAAGTTTAACTTCGATAAGGTTAAGCCTAGTGACTCTAAGAAGGAGAAGGAGGAGGAGGAGAAGCGGTGTTATCACCTTATACTGCGAATGTTGGCTAATCGGTTGCAAGCCTTCGCCATTTTGGTGAGCGTAGTGGGGAAAAAGGAGCCAGAACATTGTTCCATCTGTTTGGTTATATGGATGCTATTGGGGAGGCTTACAGGGTATATGGGGGGCTTGTCATGGTTGCGCTATGATGAGCAATTTCGGCAGCGTAAGGCTTTGCGTCCAAACATGCGGTGGTTGCGTTTAATGACAGCTCCTGCTCAGCCCTTTCGTGAGGGGATCGGGGGCAAGTGACTCGGCCACTTTCCGCAAGGGTTGATGTTGGCAGTTTAACGAAGGGCTGTGTAAGTTTGTGGCATCATGTAGATTCAAATATGAATGCTCAGGCTGTGGAGGCAGCCATAGTTTTGTCCGATGTTTTAAAAAAGGGAAAAGGGAAAGGCAGAGATAGAGCTGGAAATAGGAATGGCACCATCTCCTCGACCTTCACCTGAGTCCTTCCTAAGTAGGCACCTTGATGTTGAGGCTGCCAAGTTTTTGCGTTCTGGTTTTTTGTTTGGTTTTCGTATTCCGTCTGACATGGCGGGTAGTTTGTTTTGGCAAGGTAAATTTGCGGTAGACTACGGTTCATCCGATAGTGGTGGAATCTGTGTTGAGGAAGGAGGTTGAGTTGGGGCGGATGGCGGGTCCATTTCGTCCCTTGTGAGAATTTGAGAGTGTCTCCATTGTGGTTGGTTCCGAAGAAGGAGCCGAACAAGTTTCAGTTGATCCATCAGTTGTCGTATCCGGCGGAGGGGCATCAGTCAACGATGGTATTGCGCGGGAGTTGGTGGCGGTGTGTTATCTGTCATTTGATAGGGCTGTGGAGATGGTGAGGAAAGTGGGTCCGGGGGGGTTAATGGCACAGTCGGAGGTGGAATCAGCATTTCACTTGTTGCCGGTGCACCCAGAGAGCCAGCATTTATTGGATTGCATGTGGGGGGAGCGTTTTTTTTTATATCGATCATTGTTTACCGATGGGATGTTCAAGTTCTTGTTTGTATTTCGAAACTTTTAGTTTGTTTGTGGAATGGGTTGTGAGGGATGTGTTGGGTATGGATTCTATGGATTTGAGGCAGTCTGTGGCGGAGATTCGCGAACCAAGAAGGTTCGGCTCAAGGAGCTTCAATCGTTGCTGGGCAAACTTAAATTTTGTGTGCAGGATTAAGCCAATGGGTTTTGCTAGATGGCTGGCGTTGGCTATGGTGGGTAAGACATGCCCGATGCATTTTGTGCGCATTACTAGAGAAATTAAGGAGGATTTGGGAGTTTGGGATATGTTTCTGCAGGAGTACAAGGTGCGCATGTTATGGCTTCCAAAGGTGGTACCTAATAGTGTGTTATAGTCGTACTCGGACGCGGTCGGTTCACTTGGATTTGATGCCTTTTTAAGGGGCATTGGTGTGCGGATGAGTGGCCGGAGTTGTGGAGGGAGCACGGCCTGGTGCGGAATCTGGCGCTTCTGGGAATCTTTCCCATTGTGGTAGCTGTGGAATTGTGAGAGCAAGAATTTGCAATTGTGATAATGTTGCAGTCGTTTCTGCGATTAATTCCTTGTCAGCTAAGTCACCGCCGGTGGTGGCCTATGTTCGACATTTGGTCTTGTGGTGTTTGCATTGGAATATTCAGGTGGTAGCTAAGCATGTTCCGGGTTTACAATTCTGTGACTGGCGCTCTTTCCCAGTTTCAGTATTGCAGGTTCCGAGAGCTAGTGCCTTGGGCGGACGAGGCGGGTCGGCAGTGTCCAGAAGTATTGTGAAGTCTGGTAACGTAATCATTGGGCAGTTGATCCACAGATCGGTGACTGAGGTAACTTGGTGCCGATACGGGAAAGTATGGCAGGAGTGGGAGGATTTTGCTTGCACCCTGCTTGAGGGTTGTGGTATGGATGATGTACAGGCGGTGTTGATGTTTATAGGTAACGATTTTGTAGACAAAAGGCCTGCATCTGCGGTGTTGCAGAGGGTCGCGGCACTCGCCTTCTGGTTCGGCTGCTGGGGACACATGATGCGATAAAGGATTTTAGGATACACCAGGCGTTGAAAGGATTTCGAACAGGTTTTCGTGTGAGAGTTGGTCAGCGACCAGTTTAGGTGGACTTGTTGGAAAGGCTTGTGGATTGTTTGAAGGTGGTATGTAGGTCGGAATATGAGGGGGGCTCTCATTTCAGCGGCCTTTGTGTTAGGTTTTTTTGGGGCCTTTAGAAATGGGGCATTGGTGAGCCCGTCCAGAACTAGGGCGAGTGGTTTGGCCTTAAGTGACATGGCTATTTTGGACGAGAAGGTGGAATGTTGGCTGCAGTGTTCGAAGGTGTACCTAATGGGGCGAGGGCGGTTTGTCGTGGTGTATGGCCTTGCTGAGAGTCGATTGTCTCCGGTGACAGTGTTACGGCGTTTTTGTCATATAGGGGTGGTTGCCCGGGTCCATGTTTGCGACATAAGGACCGTTCCTTTTGTCTAGATTTCAATTTGGGGCTCTTTTGAAAGAGTGTTGGTAGAGAATTGGAGAAGGATGAACAAATATGGCACGCATTCTTTTCGTATCAGGGCGGGCACAGAGGCTCCCCGTTGGGGGTTGGGAGATGATGTGGTGAGAAGGATCGGTAGGTGGGAATCATCCCGCTTTCATTTGTATGTTCGGCCTCATTTTCTTTCTAAATAGTGTGGCTGGTGGGGTTGTGCCCAGCACTGTCTGGAGGGGGGATTTGTTGACGGTTTATGTGTTGTTCTGAATTGTCGTGTAGTTATGCGACTGTCTTAGTTGTCTTTCATAATTTTATTTATCCAGACCCCTGCTTAATATGGATCCTGGGACACTAGTATGTATTTGGGGGGGGTTCGTCGAGCGGATGTTTGTCCAGATGGTCGCCAGTTGGAATTAGACCGATCGATGGCAAGTGTAAAATGGCTGGGACTTCGGGGCATGAACTGGGGAAGGGTATTGCCAGAATTTGAATACTTTTGCACTGTGAATCGTTCTCCGGATATGTTGGTCTTGCATGTTAGGGGGAATGATTTGGGGGTGAGAGTGTCCCGTGAATTGATCAGAAAACATTAGATGTGATTTATTACGTTTATGGTGTTCTCACCCAGGTTTGATTGTGGTATGGTCGGATATTGTGGCACGTGGGAAGTTTGTGAGGTCAGTGGACAAAATGAACAAGGCAAGAGTGAAGGTGAATAAGGTGGTGGCAGCGTTTGTGGCTCGTAATGGTGGGATTGCGGTGCTGCAGGCATTGACTCTTCTTTGTCATGGAACCGCGCCTGCGGCTGTGGGGCCCGGTGGTCCAGATCAATAGGGGGGGATGGCTGAACAGTAGGGGTTAATTGTCTTCGTGACGTCACCTGTGAGTGTCCGGTGATGTCCACCGGCGCTGCTTGGGCCTTCGGGGGATGGAATGCAGCAAGATGGGACGCTCCCCACAGGATGAGCGGGTGTCCGTGGAGACAGGAGCTGCGCAAGATGTTGTGAGCCAGCTTAGTCAGGCTGCTGTTAGACCCAGGAATCAAGCGCAGACACACCAAAGTCTTTTAGGTACCTTTACTGGTGGAAAGCAGGTACACTCGGACAGGGATAGTGAAGTTAACACTCCTGGAGGTTCACAGCAAGCAGTTGTTTAGCCTTCCTTTTCTCTGTCTTTCTAAAGCGGTCAGGTGGATGTGGAATCCAGCCGGACCGGGTAGTATGTTCAATAGAACGTATTTCACCTGGGTAGCTGCACTGAGGGCACTGTAAAAGGGTGATGATAGCTCTATCTTCTTCCCTGGGCTCTCGTTGGTAGGTGCGGCAGGTGAACAGTGGGCTAGACTCCCTGTGAAGTATGCTGGTTCTCTGTGGTGGCTGGGTAGCTCTCACAGCTCGGTTCCAGTAACCGGAAGATGAGGGAGAGTTAAGGTAACTCTGTTGTCCTTGAGAGGTTCTCTCCTTTCCTATTACCCCAATTGCAGGGGTTTCCTCACTTGCTGGATGGCTGATTGGGCCTAGTGTGTGTCTCATAAGCCAGAGATCACACACAACCTGCAGCTCTCCTAGCGTCTGCACACTCTGGTGCTTCTCCCTCCAAGACCCTATTTATAGGGGAAACTGGCTCAAAGTGACCAGTGGAGCTCCCCCTAGAGGCTTAGGGTGAAACCAGGTGTTCTGAGGTGTTGTATGTGTTTTGTTTGTGAGTATTGCTGCACTGTTACTTACTCCATTCATGTCCTAAGGGTTCTGTGGTGCCAAACAGGTGCCAGGGTGCCACATTCCCCCTTAGTTAACCTCAGTTCTCCCGGCTGAGCAAAAAGTTCTTTTTACAACTTAACTTCTAAGCATTTTATAACATTCAATAACAGAGTCTGAAAGAAAAATACAAAAATCACTAAAAAGGAAGGGAAAAATATGAAAAAGGTGAAAAAACAGTCCATACGGCACTAGTCCATCGGCCGCAGGCTGAAAAAGGTAAAGTTTTGGTCACACAAGTTCTGTGACAATTGTCCAAAGTTTATGAAAAGGAAAAAAGGGGTAAAGTCCACAAATATACGGTACACACTTTAAACTTTATACATTATCTATGGGTGTCTCTGCTTGGGAAGCCGGTACTAACCTTCTTTACCCTACCAGGCACTTTCTGTCCCCAACTTAATATACTTGGGACAGGGCCCTGTTCCTCCACCCTTCCGTACACTACTTTTTACAGGTTCTGAAACGGTTACTATTTACATTGACAGGTACTTAGAGATGGGCGAATCCTAAATTACTCGGGCTCGCTAGACTCTAGCGAGTCTGAGTCCAGGACTCGCTACTCGTTGCGAGTCTAGCGAGTCCAATGTAAATGAATGGGGAACGAGTATTGCAGCGATTCCTCTGCTGCCGGACCCTATAAGGGGTCTGGCAGCAGGGAAAAACCTGCCATTCCTCATATTATTCTTTTAAAGCCAGCGGCAAAAAGCCGCTGGCCTTTAAAGAATAGTAAAAAAAAAAAGGATTGAACTGGGACTTACCGCTGCCTCCGCCGGCGTCGGCCCGCAAACTCGCTCCCCGCCTCTCTGCTGCTTTTTCCGGAGATTCCCGAGCGCTGGCAGAAGCAGTGAATAAATTAACTTCCGTCACCGCTCGGGAATCTCCAGCAGCAGAGCGAGTCTGGCTGACAGCAGGGTTCAGCTCAGGTCATAATGACCTGAGCTGAACCCTGACTGTTTAGTCAGTTCTCAGCTCTGCTACATCCCTGTGTGTCTATGCACAGGGATGTAGCAGAGCTGAGATTGCGTTTTGGACGGAAGAGGATTTTTAAATAAAGATGGAGTCCCTATTTTTGTAACCAGCTGGATCCAGCAGGCAGCGATGGGCTGCCCCCAACCTTCAGGTGCCTATTTGTACCTGGCCAGACACAAGATTATAGGGGAGCCCTTTTTTTTTATCATTTCATGAATTTTATGAAATAATTAAAAAAAATGCGTGGGGCTCCGCATAATTTCTATGTCCAGCCAGGTACAGCTAAGCAGCTGGGGGCTGGAATCTGCAGCGCAGGGAGGCCCAAGCTTTCTGGGCACCCCCCGCTGCGAATTGCAGCCCACAGCCGCCCCAGAAGATGGTGCGTTCATTGAAGCGCCATCTTCTGGCGCTGAACCCCACTCTTCCAGTGGCCCTGGTGCCGGGTGGCTCACTGAGTAATAAAGGGGTTAGGGCCAACTTTTTATTATCAGCTTGCCCTAAGCACGAAATTTATGGCGGTCACGCCAATATTAGACATGACCGCCATGAATTTCTATTAAATTGTTTTAAAAAAAAACACAACAAAGAGAACATTTTTTTATTAGAAATAAAAAAAAAAGCCATTAGGGATTCCATCTTTAATGAAAAAAATCCTCTTCCTTCCGACGTAGTCCAAAACGCGATGTCCACTCTGCTACATCCCTGTGCATAGATATACATGTCTGTACACAGGGAGAGCAGGCTGAGAACAATCTCAGCACTGCTACATCTCTGTGCACAGACATACATGTCTGTACACAGGGAGAGCAGGCAGGCTCTAGGACCCCGGAGCTGCCGCAGCCCGCAGGACCCGGAGCCCAGCACATAGCAAACAGCCGGAAGAGAGGTAAGGAGCATTTCTACCCCCTCCCTTCCTTCGCTCCCCGCTCGCTCCCCCCAGCCCAGTCCTAACTTAGGATCGGGGGGGGGAAGGGGCGGACTCGTTACTGTGCGAGTAATCCCTGCGATTACTCGCAGAGTAACGAGTCGGGCGAATCCCTTACTACTCGGCGAGTACCGAGTAGTAACGAGTAGATTCGCCCATCCCTACAGGTACTATATTCCACTACATTTTAAACTCATTCTCCATACTTGTTTGGGGGTTGTCCTAATGTACTACGTGTGGATTTGCGTAGTGTAGGTGTCTCAAAAGCTGTTGGTGTAGTGTACGAAGTGGTTCTTTCTCTACTTCTGCTGCGTGTTTCAGAAGTACCATAGTAGGAACGTAGTCTATTTACGGGACTATCCTCTGTTAAAGGTGGTAGTGTAGGTAATTGTCTACGAGTACTTTGTCTTACTGTGAGACTAGCAGGTTCACCGATTACAGGAATCTCAGGTTCCAATATAGCAGGCTGCATCTCTTGCACTTGAACTTGTTGAGTTGGTTGGTTTTGAATTGGTTGCTGATCTTCTACATGTTGGTAGAAGTGCATAACTGGGATAATGAATGCACCATCGCATTGTGGCCAGTCAGCTGGTAAATATCCAATGACTGTATGGACTAGATTTTCTTTTTGTTCTTCATCTGTAGTTACAGTAGGGTAACTGGTTACTTGTGGGATTAACTGTGCTGGACATTTCTTTAAATGGTCCCTAGAAACAGTTGCAAAAGTTTTCCCTTGATCTTTGCTGATAACACAAGTTTTGGAATTGTCATACTGTGATGGCATAATGGTGTAGGGTTCAGATTCCCAATTGTCATCTAATTTGTTGGTTTTTCTTTTTCTTTTTAGTACTAAGTCACCTGTAGCTAGAGGTTCAGCTGAGGCGTGCTTATTGAAGTCTTTTTCTTGTTTGGTTCTGCCGATTTCTAGGTTTCTTTCTACGCTCTCTTGTACTTTTCTGTACTGTTCTTGGCTTTGGCTGACCCAATCTTCATCAGAAGAATCTTCTGTGGGTTCGATGGTTCCCATCTGTAAATCAATAAGTAATTTACCTGGTCTTGCTCGCATCAAGTAAGCAGGTGTGTAGTTGGTTGAACTGACAGGTATGTGGTTGTAGATGTCCACAAGATCTGGAAGTTTTTCAGGCCATTAATTCCTCTCTTTGTAACTGCCCCGCGGTCCAGCGCCTCCGCCCTGCACCCTGCTCGTCCCTCTTCCCGTGCAGTTACCCTTCCTTCCCGGTTCCGGGGTCGGGGTTCCAGGTTACAGGTCGTCCGCAGGCGATCCCGGGGTTCCGGGGTGCTCCATCGCACACCTGCTGCTCAGACTGTCGCTCCCTGACTGCTGCCCTGCTCTGCTTCCCCTCAGTGTGTTCACTAGGGGGCGGGGCCGCTCTCTCTGCTACCTTTATTGGGCCAGCTGCCAATTAGGCTGCCCCGCCTCTCGGCCAGTCCCTGTAGGGCAGCAGGTATATAAAGTGTGCACTTGCTTCTGGACCTTGCCGGGGCAACTTCATTCATCCTGAAGTTGCCGGTCCTGGTCCTATTGTATGCTGTGATTCTGCAGTATTTAACATACATCTGTTTGTTCTTGTTGCAGTGTCGCTGTTCTGCCTTCGTGTTGCTCCGTGCTGCGTCACTACCTTTCCTCCGGACCGTCCTTGTGTGGTTTCCCTGGACTTCCCCGGACCGGACTCCGTGGTGCTCGCAATTCTCCGTACTGTTTCCGTGCAGCTCCTCTGCCGCTTATCCGGATCTCTCCGTGTTCCTGGATCTCCCTGCGTTCCTAGTTCCCCGTGCTCCTGGTGCTCTGTATTCACGGTTCTCGTTTCGTATTGTATTCCCGGGTGCTGTTTCATTACCACGTCGCCTGGGGTCGGTTGAACACTTGTGTCCGTAGCATTGGCCCCTTCGAGGCTGATCCCGGCGGTATCCCTGTATAGGGGTCAAGCGCTCCGGGGTCTCCCTCGCTGGGTCTCCAGTGTTGCGGCCTTGTGGCCCTCTCCAGGGGCGTGTAGTTCTGTGTTTTTGTTGTCTGTAATAAATCCGTTAACTCTACGGTACGTGTCTGCCTCTCTATCACCCGGTGTCAGCATCCGCTTTACGCGGTCCAGTGGGTCCACGTGTGTAGTCCGTCAGTGGGACGTGACAGATTTTGCCCCGGCCATGGACCCCGCTGACGCTAGGTTTGATGCCCAGAGAGAGCTTGCCGGACTCCGCCAGAGTCATGACCAAATTGCGTCATTTGTCCAGTCCTTGGAGGCCCGTTTAGGGTCTCTCCCTGCCTCTGACCCCTCTCTCTCCTCCCAGGTGTTTCGTATCCACCAGGAATTGGACCACCAGAGGGAGATGCAGACCCGGTTGCTGTCCTTCATGTCCTCCGTTGACGACCGACTCATCAGCTTACAGAGAACGACAGACGCCTCGGGTTCCGTCTCCGCCTCATCCTCCGGACTCCCGGCTGGTGCTGCATCTCATCCACGGCTGTGCCAGCCTACCAGGTACTCCGGGGACCCTAAGGCTTGTCGGGGGTTTATTAACCAATGCCAACTCCATTTCCGGTTGTTACCCCACCAATTCCTGACGGATGAGGCAAGGGTGGCATTTCTGGCTTCTCACCTCGAGGGAGAGGCACTGGCATGGTTTAACCCCTTGCTTGAGAGAGAGGACCCCATTGTGTCGAACCTACAAGCCTTCCTGGATACGTTCCGTAGGACCTTTGACGAGCCCGGACGGGTAGCCTCCGCCACAGAGGCCCTCTTCACCCTACAGCAAGGTAACCTGTCTGTTGGTCAGTACGCTATCCGGTTTCGTACCCTAGCCTCCGAGCTCCGCTGGACGGATGAGCCCCTGATCGGTGTCTTCCGCCGGGGATTATCCAGTCGCATCAAGGACGAACTGGCTGTTCGGGATTTACCCAACTCCCTGGAGGAGCTCATTACCCTGGCTGTCCGGATCGATCGCCGCCTTCAGGAGCGGTCCAAGGAGCGGACACTGGAGAGGACTCAGGAGAGGCGATCTCCCCGTCTGGCTCCCACATTCCAGCGACCCCTTCTTCCTGCACCCTCGGCATCCCAAGCGGGCCACGAGACCATGGAGGTTGATCGCACCCGTTTGAGTACCCAGACGAGAGAGGAGAGGATTACCCGGGGTCTGTGCCTTTACTGCGGAGGATCCGGTCACTTCTGTCGGCAGTGCCCCAAGCGGCCGGAAAACTCCTCCGTCTAGGTCAGGTAAGAGAGGCCAACCTAGGCGAGGGTGATTCCTCTCAACCTCTTACAATCTCTATCCAGGTGAAGGTCGGCAGTCTACGCCATTCGGAGATGGCATATCTGGATTCCGGGTCGGCTGGCAACTTCGTACAGCAGGAGACGGCCCAGCGCCTGGGTATACCCATCCATCCTCTACTGCATCCACGCACCATCACTGCCGTTGATGGAAGACCTCTACGGGATTCGGTAACAAGCATCACAGGTGAAGTGGAGATACAAGTGGGAGCTCTGCACACGGAGCGTCTCACCTTCTATGTTCTGCCGTCCCTTTCCCCTCCCTTCCTGCTGGGCTTGCCATGGCTTCGCGTACATGAACCCGTGCTGGATTGGCGAACCGGTGAAGTCTTGCGGTGGGGCCCGAATTGCCACAGTCGATGTCTTCGTCCCGTAAGCCCCGCTCGGATGCCTCCCTCTCCGGCAGCCTTACCCGGCCTGCCGTCAGCCTACTGGTCCTATGTTGACGTCTTCGACAAGAAAGAAGCCGAGACGTTACCTCCTCATAGGCCGTACGACTGTCCCATCGATCTGGTCCCCGGGGTCTCACTCCCCAAGGGGCGCATCTACCCGCTGAACCCGCCCGAGACTCAGGCCATGGCAGAATATATTAGGGATAACCTAGCACGAGGATTCATTCAGAAGTCTTCTTCACCCGCCGGAGCGGGTTTCTTCTTCGTAAAGAAGAAGGACGGGTCTCTCCGACCGTGTATCGATTACCGGGGACTCAACGCCATAACGGTGAAGAACAGGTACCCGCTGCCCCTGATTCCCGAGCTCTTCGATCGACTGCGGGGATCTCGGATCTTCACCAAGCTGGATCTACGGGGTGCGTACAATCTCGTCCGAATTCGAGCAGGCGATGAATGGAAAACCGCCTTCAACACGCGTGATGGCCACTACGAATATAAGGTAATGCCATTCGGCTTGAGCAATGCCCCTGCTGTATTTCAAGAATTCGTAAACGATGTCTTCCGGGATCTTCTCTATGTATGTGTCGTGGTCTACCTAGACGATATCTTGGTTTTTTCCCCCGATCTGCCCACTCACAGGCGAGATGTCCGGCGGGTCCTACGCCGATTGCGGGAGAACCGACTGTACGCCAAATATGAGAAGTGTGTCTTCGAACAAACTTCCTTGCCCTTTCTAGGTTACATCGTCTCCGATACCGGACTCGAAATGGATCCAGAGAAGCTGTCCGCCGTCCTGAAGTGGCCCAGACCGGTGGGACTCAAGGCGATCCAAAGGTTCCTGGGCTTCGCCAATTACTATCGGCAGTTTATTCCTCGGTTCTCGGATGTAGTTAAACCACTCACCACATTAACCCGGAAGGGGACGCCCGCCAAGGCTTGGACCCCCGAGGCCGAGTCCGCCTTTTTAACGCTCAAGAATGCGTTTTCTTCTGCTCCTGCTCTCCACAGGCCCATGGCGGATAAGCAGTTCTTTCTGGAGGTGGACGCATCCTCCTCGGGAGCAGGAGCCGTTCTCACCCAGAAGACCTCCACGGGACGCATGGTGACGTGCGGTTTTTTCTCCAAAGCTTTTACCTCCTGTGAAAGGAATTACTCCATCGGGGACCGGGAGTTGCTGGCCATCAAGATGGCTCTGGAGGAATGGCGCCACCTCCTTGAGGGCGCAGTACACCCAGTGGTGATCTACACCGACCACAAGAATCTGGCTTATCTGCAGTCTGCTCAGAGGCTCAACCCCCGGCAGGCACGATGGTCGCTGTTCTTTGCTCGTTTTAACTTTCGTCTTCATTTCCGCCCGGCAGACAAGAATATCAAGGCAGACGCCTTGTCTCGGTCCTTTCACGTCGAAGACCAGGAGGAGGAGCCACGCCCCATCATCAATCCATCCAGTCTCGGTATAGTAGCTCCTCTCCGACTGTCTCTTCCCCCACCAGGTAAAACACTGGTAGCCGAGGCGGATCGAGGACACGTCCTGACCTGGGGTCATTCTTCTAGAGTCGCAGGGCATGTGGGTATAACGAAGACCCTACAGTTGATAGGACGACACTACTGGTGGCCTCAGATGCGACAGGATGTTACGGACTTCGTTTCCGCATGTTCCTCTTGTGCACGTCACAAGACGCCCAAGCGACTGCCCGTCGGGCCTCTTCTCCCTCTACCGGTACCCTCTGAGCCCTGGAGGCACATCGCGATGGACTTCGTCACCGACCTCCCGGCCTCCTCCGGTAACACAGTGGTATGGGTAGTCGTGGACAGGTTTTCCAAAATGGCCCACTTCATACCATTGCCTGGCCTTCCCTCTGCACCCCGGTTAGCGGAGCTGTTCTTCCTTCATATCCTCCGCTTACATGGTCTGCCAGCCCATATCGTGTCCGATAGAGGCGTGCAATTCGTCTCCCGATTCTGGCGGTCGCTCTGCAAGAAACTCGATGTCACATTGGATTTCTCATCTGCTTATCATCCGCAATCCAATGGGCAGGTGGAACGAGTGAATCAGGTGCTGTCTGGCTACTTACGGCACTACATCAACGCCCATCATGACAACTGGGTCTCCCTGCTTCCCTGGGCAGAGTTCGCCTATAACAACCATGTCGGTGAGTCTTCGCATAACTCTCCTTTTTTCATAGTCTACGGACACCATCCAAGGATACCGACACCCGTGGCCATCTCAACCCCAAATCCAGCAGCGGAGCAGGTAGCACGTGACTTCCCCCGGATCTGGACCGAGACGCGGTCTGCCCTGGAAAAAGCATCTAGACGGATGAAAGACCATGCCGACAAACGACGTTTGGACGCCCCCCTGTTCCAGCCAGGGATAAGGTATGGCTTTCTTCCAAGTATGTCCGTCTCAAGGTGCCGTCCTACAAATTGGGTCCTCGCTACATTGGTCCTTTTGACGTCATCCGGAGGATAAACGAGGTATGCTACCAGCTGAAATTGCCGCCTACTCTGCGTATCCATAATTCTTTCCACCGGTCTCTCCTCAAACCTCTAGTCCTCAACCGGTACTCCCAAGAGTCTGGAGCACGGCCCCCGCCGGTCTCGGCTTCGGACGTCTTCGAGGTCAGTGCCATCCTGGACATGAAGAAGAGGGGCCGTTCCACTTGGTACCTGGTTGACTGGAAGGGGTTCGGCCCTGAAGAACGGTCCTGGGAGCCGGAGGAGAACATCGATGCTCCTCGCCTCTTGCGCAGGTTTCATGCCGGCCTGGTTCCGGGGGGGCGTGGCGGGGGGAGTACTGTAACTGCCCCGCGGTCCAGCGCCTCCGCCCTGCACCCTGCTCGTCCCTCTTCCCGTGCAGTTACCCTTCCTTCCCGGTTCCGGGGTCGGGGTTCCAGGTTACAGGTCGTCCGCAGGCGATCCCGGGGTTCCGGGGTGCTCCATCGCACACCTGCTGCTCAGACTGTCGCTCCCTGACTGCTGCCCTGCTCTGCTTCCCCTCAGTGTGTTCACTAGGGGGCGGGGCCGCTCTCTCTGCTACCTTTATTGGGCCAGCTGCCAATTAGGCTGCCCCGCCTCTCGGCCAGTCCCTGTAGGGCAGCAGGTATATAAAGTGTGCACTTGCTTCTGGACCTTGCCGGGGCAACTTCATTCATCCTGAAGTTGCCGGTCCTGGTCCTATTGTATGCTGTGATTCTGCAGTATTTAACATACATCTGTTTGTTCTTGTTGCAGTGTCGCTGTTCTGCCTTCGTGTTGCTCCGTGCTGCGTCACTACCTTTCCTCCGGACCGTCCTTGTGTGGTTTCCCTGGACTTCCCCGGACCGGACTCCGTGGTGCTCGCAATTCTCCGTACTGTTTCCGTGCAGCTCCTCTGCCGCTTATCCGGATCTCTCCGTGTTCCTGGATCTCCCTGCGTTCCTAGTTCCCCGTGCTCCTGGTGCTCTGTATTCACGGTTCTCGTTTCGTATTGTATTCCCGGGTGCTGTTTCATTACCACGTCGCCTGGGGTCGGTTGAACACTTGTGTCCGTAGCATTGGCCCCTTCGAGGCTGATCCCGGCGGTATCCCTGTATAGGGGTCAAGCGCTCCGGGGTCTCCCTCGCTGGGTCTCCAGTGTTGCGGCCTTGTGGCCCTCTCCAGGGGCGTGTAGTTCTGTGTTTTTGTTGTCTGTAATAAATCCGTTAACTCTACGGTACGTGTCTGCCTCTCTATCACCCGGTGTCAGCATCCGCTTTACGCGGTCCAGTGGGTCCACGTGTGTAGTCCGTCAGTGGGACGTGACACTCTTCAACTGGTAAGGTCTTGAGCATGTCAATGACAATGTGGTTCATCTTCTCACATAAACCGTTCGTCTGAGGATGATAAGGTGTGGTGCGGATCTTCTTACACCCGTATAGCCCTAAGAATTCTTGGAACAGAGCTGAT
The DNA here is from genome assembly GCA_033576535.1 of Allobates femoralis. Lineage (NCBI taxonomy): Eukaryota > Metazoa > Chordata > Amphibia > Anura > Aromobatidae > Allobates > Allobates femoralis. The sequence continues at coordinate 371,828,305 of JARQOC010000003.1, forward strand.
TCAAAGGCTGGCCCTTGGTCAGTTAAGACTTGGTCTGGATACCCATGGGGGCGACAGAAGTAACTCTGGAACGCTTTGGCTGCTACCTCAGCAGCTAAGTCCTTAACTGGAACTACTACCAGGAACCTTGAATAGTGATCAACAATGGTGAGAGCGTAAGTATACCCAGTGCGACTTGGGGTAAGCTTCACGTGATTCAGAGCAACTATTTCAAGAGGTTTGGTGGTAACAATTGGCTGCAACGGAGCTTTCTGAGTTAGATGGTCTTTCCTTCGAAGGTGACATGGTCCACAGTTCTTACACCACTTGTCAATTGAGCCTCGCATACCGACCCAGTAGAACCGATCTTTCAGGAGTCTCTCCAGCTTCTTCCATCCAAAGTGTCCGGCATCATCATGATATGCTTCAAGGATCATTTGGACTTCAGTCTTGGGGACTACAATCTGCCAGATTAGTTCATGTGTTCTGGGGCTGAGGTATCTTCTGCATAGTTTACCTTGGTAGACAAACAACCTTCCTTTCTCTTTCCATAGGCGTATAGCAGTTTGTGAGGTATCACGGTCCATGCTGGCGTGTTCTTGAGTGATCAGCTCTTTTACTAGGCTGACATCTGGATCGTTAGCTTGAACCTCCTTCCAGTCATGGTGAGGTAAAGGCTTCACGGTCCTATTTACACGTCTCTGGTTCGCCTGATGACACGTTGCTGTACCCGTGCGGTGGAAAGCAGGTAATTCAATCTCCTCCAGGTCGTCTATGTCTTCTCCCTCTTCAGGAAGGTTAGGCATTCTGGACAGGGCATCAGCATTGCCATTCTTGTGACCTGCCCGGTACTTTACAGTGAAATCATAGTTTTAGAGTCTTGCTACCCAACGCTGTTCTAGGGCTCCCAGCTTTGCAGTCTCTAAATGGGTTAGAGGGTTGTTATCTGTGAAAGCTGTGAACGGGGCGGAAGCCAGGTAATGCTTGAAACGCTCTGTGATTGCCCAGACCAGGGCCAGGAACTCTAGCTTGACGGAGCTGTAGTTCTCCGGGTTCCTTTCTGTGGGACGGAGCTTTCTGCTGGCGTAGGTTTTCACCTTTTCCTTGCCCTGCTGGTGTTGGGATAGGGCTGCTCCTAAACCTTCATTACTTGCATCAGTGTACAGTAGAAACGGGAGATTGTAGTCGGGGTAGGTCAGGATTTCTTCTCCTGTTAAAGCATCTTTCAGCTTCTGGAAGGATTGTTCCTGTTCCGGGCCCCAGTGGAACGGGGGTCCCCTAATCTTGCCGTTTTTGGATTGACCTACTAAGAGATCTTGCATAGGTGCTGCTATCTTGGTATACCCTTTGATGAATCGTCGGTAGTACCCGACCAGTCCTAGAAATTGACGTACCTCTTTGTGAGTAGTTGGTGCTGGCCAGTCCTTGATGACGGTGACTTTATCCGGATCCGGCACTACGCCTTCGGCACTAACCACATGTCCTAGGTATTGGACCTTGGGTTTCAGCAGGTGGCACTTGGGTTTCATCCCGTACTTGGACAGTGACTCAAACACTTCACTCAGGTGCTGGAGGTGATCTTCATAGGTCTGAGTGTATACAATGACATCATCAAGGTATAACAGGACAGTCTCAAAGTTCTTATGGCTCAAACAACACTCCATCAGTCTCTGAAATGTTCCTGGGGCATTGCACAACCCAAATGGCATACTGTTGAACTCGCATAACCCCTTAGGTGTCGTGAAGGCTGTTTTCTCACGATCCTCCTCTGCAACGGCAACCTGAGAGTACCCACTAGTAAGATCTAATGTGGAGAAATAGTTGGCAGATTTGAGTGCAGCTAGTGACTCTTCTACGCGGGGCAATGGGTATGCATCCTTGTGTGTGACTTTATTGATTTGTCTGTAGTCTACGCACATCCTCATACTACCATCTTTCTTTTTAACCAGGACTAGTGGCGCTGCCCAGGGACTACAGCTATCCCTAATGACTCCTGCATTCTTCATGTCCTGAAGCATCTCTTTTGCTTTTTGGTAGTGTGTGGGTGGTATAGGCCTGTGCCTTTCTTTGATAGATGCATGATTGCCTGTGGGGATATGGTGTTGTACCTCTTTAATCCTCCCAAAGTCAAGTGGGTGTTTGCTGAACACTTGTTCATATTCCCAAACTACCCGGTATACTCTATTTTTCTGGTGAGTAGGTGTATTGTCAGTTCCTACACTGAGCTCCTGACACCATTTCTCTAACTGATCTTTGGAGTGAGGGGGTTCATCAGTGACTGTTTGGGAAGATGACTTTACATCAATTACAGCATCATCTTTAACCTGGTACAATTTTGCGACACTTGCATATCTTGGCAGTCTGACTTCGTCATCACCATAATTTAATATGCGAATGGGGACTCTCCCCTTTCTCACATCGACCAACCCTCTGGCTGTCAAGAGCGTAGGACTACTATCAGACATTACAGGTTCTACTACAGCTTGGTAGTCCTGCCCTCTGAGGCCTATGGCTGCTCGACACCAGATCATCATTTCACTTCTGGGTGGTACCACAATTGGAATGGGATCTGTTACCCGTACTCTGCCAATTTCACCATTAGACAATGTTACCTGTTGTTGATAAAGCAGAGCTCGGGGATCTGCTTTTGGATAGCTCTCTTTTCTCTGGGTCTACCAGATTCAACACTCTGTTGGAGTAAGAACAACACTTCATCGATGCATTTAAACATAACATTAGTACCCAGTATTACATATGGATCTTTGTTGTTAGGTTTATCCTGAACCACTATGATACCCTGGTTCTTCAGCTGCACCCTCCCCACCTTTACTGTAGCTTCCCATTGCCCCTCTACTGTAACTAGTATACCATTAGTGGCTTCAATGTTCAGATCAGGGTTAGGGGGCTCTAGCTCAACATCTGGCCAGAACTGCTTGTAAAGGATACTCGGGATGGTTGTCACCTAGGATCCAGTGTCTATCAAGGCGGAGGTAGCGATGCCATCGATGACGATTGGTAGATATGGACAGTCTCCTACATAATTGTGTTCCCAGCTGGTCGTTGGGCCTGGACAGTCTACTCCTGGGGTTCAAAGTAAAAAATAGGGGGGGGAACAAGAGGCGCAATAGTGCCCTATCACTAGTGACACTAATGTATGTGGTGGGTATGAATTCACTCACCTAGCACAGTTGTGAGACCCACAACTGGTGTAAAAGCATTTAGCATTAAATGCAGCTGCTGCAGGACTTTCACATTCCACATGCACGTGGGAACCATCCAGAAGTCACTTCAGGTCAAAGTAAAAAATAGGGGGGGACAAGAGGCGCAATAGTGCCCTATCACTAGTGACACTAATGTATGTGGTGGGTATGAATTCACTCACCTAGCACAGTTGTGAGACCCACAACTGGTGTAAAAGCATTTAGCATTAAATGCAGCTGCTGCAGGACTTTCACCTTCCACATGCACGTGGGAACCATCCAGAAGTCCCTTCACCTGAAGTGACTTCTGGATGGTTCCCACGTGCATGTGGAAGGTGAAAGTCCTGCAGCAGCTGCATTTAATGCTAAATGCTTTTACACCAGTTGTGGGTCTCACAACTGTGCTAGGTGAGTGAATTCATACCCACCACATACATTAGTGTCACTAGTGATAGGGCACTATTGCGCCTCTTGTTCCCCCCCTATTTTTTACTTTGATCCTGAAGGTACTCCTGGGGTTGGCCCTTCTCGCCCAGGGGTTGCTCATTTAAAGGACGGGATTGTTGAGTACGTCCTCCTCTGTCATTCTGCTGACTAGTGTGGCGTCGGTCAGGACTGCGGCGGTCTGCAGGTTTTCCTCGCGGAGGCTGTGTCTTTCTCTTCATCCACGGGACATCGTCAGGGCTGTCAGCGAGCTGAATCTTGTCCGATGACCTTGCATCTGTCTTGGGTCTTCTCCCAGCTTGTAGCTTGGTCACGTCCTTCATCAGCTGCTCTACATTAGCACACAGTTGTTCAAACCGGTCAGGTGTTGTAGTCTGTGCACTAGACTGAACCGCAGGGATCGGAGATGCTGCTGCCGGCACAGAAGGGGTGTCAGTCTGCTGCTGCTGTGAAGCGGGGTCAGGCACTGCGGCGAACCGTTGTCCCCACACTGTTAAGTCTCTCAAAGTGTCAAACTCTGCGCCAGGAGTTTGTATGGACCACCAGCTTGCTTGCTTTCTATCCTCAGATAGTCTAAGGCCCACAATAAACTGTCCAATTAACGCTTTGTTCTCATCTCTGACACTATCAGGATCGACTTGTTTTAACAGTCTTAGTGCTTCTTGATAGCGCAGTGAATAATCTAGGACACTTTCTTGTGCCCCTTGGTTACAATGATAGAACGGTGTATCACAGTCCGCGCTGCTTTGAAATGATCACTCAAAGAGTCTTGGATGTAAGACCCCCCTTCTTTATTTAGCCTACGCGTTTCAATGCTTCTCCCAGCATCGTCATCAGGGCATGACCTGATTAAGATGCTGGGAGAAGCATTGAAACGCGTAGGCTAAATAAAGAAGGGGGGTCTTTCATCCAAGACTCTTTGAGTGATCATTTCAAAGCAGCACGGACTGTGATACACCATCCCTGGATCCAGACTTTCTTACACGTGTTACGTGGAGGTGGAAGTCCTGCAGCAGCTTTCTTTACTACATGCGATTTAAACTAGTTGTGGGTGTACACAACTAGAAAAGGTGAGTGCACCATCATTGTGACCTGTGTGTGGAATCCGTGCCATATTGATAGGGCACTACTGCACCTCGTGTTGTCTCCTTTATCTTTATTACAATGATAGAACGACAGTCTTAATTCAGCTTCAGTATGGCGCTTAAAAACCCGGGTTAACTTAGCGAATATCTGCTCCACAGACTCCTGAGTTTCTACCGACCAGTTACGGCTCTGCAGCTCGGCTGCGCCTGTTAACTGTCCCATAATAACTGAAGCTCTCTGCTTACCGGTCATAGCGTACATGTCCAGCACTTGGCATATCTTCCTCTGGAATGTCTCCAAGGTACTGGGTGTACCGCTGTACTTGGGTAACCAGGTCGCATTTGGAATGTAAGGCAGGGATATCGGCATAATCGGAGCGGGTTGCAGTGGCATACCGCCGGCTTGTTGCTGTCCATCAAGAGGTATGTTTAGCGGTTGTTGTGGGGGTACTGCGTTGTTGGGAGCCGGGATACTCATCGTCGCTCCCCCTTAGTTAAGCGCGGCTAGTCCTTTCAGTTTCAAACGGAAGTCGGCCTCGCGATGAGGAGTGAGGCACCACGGGAGTTTCCGGTTCCTGCTGCGTACAGGGGAAGTCATCAGAGCGTATTGGGCGGGGCCTATCTTCACGCCCTTTGCCTAGGAATGCCCCTTCTTTTTTCCGCCTTTCGCGCAGCAATGGCGGTTTAAATATACAGTTCGGTATATACAGTCATTAAAATAGCACACAATACCCGTTAAGGAACGAGCCTGCTCGTATCCTGTTCATGACGCCAAATTCTGACTCACCGTAGCTGGGTTCTGCACGACGCAGGCGTTGACTCTCCTTTGTCACGGAACCGCGCCTGCGGCTGTGGGGCCCGGTGGTCCAGATCAATAGGGGGGGATGGCTAAATAGTAGGGGTTAATTGTCTTTGTGACGCCACCTGTGAGTGTCCGGTGATGTCCACCGGCGCTGCTTGGGCCTCCGGGGGATGGAATGCAGAAAGATGGGACGCTCCCCACAGGATGAGCGAGAGTCCCCGGAGCCAGGAGCTGCGCAAGATGTTGTAAGGCAGCTTAGTCAGGCTGCTGTTAGACCCAGGAATCAAACGCAGACACACCAAAGTCTTTTAGGTAACTTTACTGGTGGAAAGCAGGTACACTCGGACCGGGATAGTGAAGTTAACACTCCTGGAGGTTCACAGCAAGCAGTTGTTTAGGCTTCCTTTTCTCTGTCTTTCTAAAGCGGTCGGGTGGATGTGGAATCCAGCCGGACCGGGTAGTATGTTCAATAGAACGTATTTCACCTGGGTAGCTGCACTGAGGGCACTGTAAAAGGGTGATGATAGTTCTATCTTCTTCCCTGGGCTCTCGTTGGTAGGTGCGGCAGGTGAACAGGGGGCTAGACTCCCTGTGAAGTATGCTGGTTCTCTGTGGTGGCTGGGTAGCTCTCACAGCTCGGTTCCAGTAACCGGAAGATGAGGGAGAGTTAAGGTAACTCTGTTGTCCTTGAGAGGTGCTCTCCTTTCCTATTACCCCAATTGCAGGGGTCTCCTCACTTGCTGGATGGCTGATTGGGCCTAGTGTGTGTCTCATAAGCCAGAGATCACACACAACCTGCAGCTCTCCTAGAGTCTGCACACTCTGGTGCTTCTCCCTCCAAGACCCTATTTATAGGGGGAACTGGCTCAAAGTGACCAGTGGAGCTCTCCCTGGAGGCTTGGGGTGAAACCAGGTGTTCTAAGGTGTTGTAGGTGTTTTGTTTGTGAGTATTGCTGCGCTGTTACTTACTCCATTCATGTCCTAAGGGTTCTGTGGTGCCCAACAGGTGCCAGGGTGCCAGATATGGATTCATGGATGTTGGGTTTATGAGAAGGAGTGGAGCAAGCGCTTGGTGGGTCCAGGCCAAGTAAGGGGTCACTTGGCCTGTTCTGTGGTGGGGGGTAGGTCTGGTAATTGGGAGATGAGTCACTTGGAAGGTATAGTGGCTCTGGTTACAAGTACCTTGCAGACACAGGGTTCTGCAAGGTTGGGGTATTGGTTCTCGGTAATCAATACCTCTCCCCTGGGGTCGGTGTGTTGTGGCCAGGGACAAAGTTTAGGAGGCTTCTGGACTGGACCTATCCATGTGTGATATGTGGAGTGCCTATTGTTTAAGTTGGGACGCCCGTTGGACGATGTGCCCGTTGGTCCTTCTTAGTCTGTAAACAATAGGCAATAAAGGCTGCTGTGGCCAAAATTGTTTAACCAAGTCACTAGCAGTGTTGTGTCGTTATTTAAATAATGGCAGGGTATTACAGATGGAGTGTGGTCTATTAACAACCGGGAAATCCTTCCTCGACTGTCATGAGCAGTATTGCAATTACACTATTCCACATAATATGAAAACGTATTAAAAATGGTAAATTGAAAATTCTTTTGAATATGACATGTTTATAAAGGAAATTTATTTTTTCATTTTCCAGGAAAAGCAGTACTTTTCCTTCCCTGGGGAATTGCTAATGAGAATGCTCAGGATGCTAATTCTGCCTCTTATTACTTCCAGGTGAGTTATTTAATTATTTAAAAATTGGTTAATGATTAAGGCTTCATTCACATATATGCATTTTTGAGCTACAATAGTTAAATTGCAATGTGCAACCATTATTTTCTAAATTTGTTGCAAAATGGTGCATTTTTCTTGCTTTTGGAACACATAAGAACACATAAGAACTAGAGATGAGCCACCACCCGGGTGTTCGAATTCGATTCGATTCATCGAATTTGATGTGTGTTTGTCGAATGTTCATCGAACACCTTTGAATCACATTGAAAACAATGGCAGACACACACAAACACATACAAACACATAGAAAACACCTTCTAAGGCAGGGGTCTCAAACTCGCGGCCCGCGGGCCGCATGCGGCCCCTGGGGCTTCCCTGTGCGGCCCCCGGCACCTTGGACAATTGACCATGCTGACCGCGGTCCAGTGCATGGGGCCGCCGCGGTCTCTGCTATAATATTACTTCCGGCCGCTGCCCGCTTCACTCCGACGATCTCTCTGCCCCTCTGTAAGTTCAATGCAAGCCGTCAGCCAATGAGAGGCCCGCAGGTGACGTCATACACCGCGGTCACCTGCGGGCCTCTCATTGGCTGACTGCGGCTTGCATTGAACTGGAACATCAGCAGAGCGAGCGGCAGAGTGAAGCAGGCGGAAGTAAGATTATAGCAGAGACCGCGGTCAGCACGGGACCGCGGTCAGCATGGTTAACATAGCAAAAGTGTGTGAGTGTTAATGTGTGTGTTAATGTGTGTGTTAATGTGAGTGTTAATGTGAGTGTTAATGTGTGTGTTAATGTGAGTGTTAATGTGAGTGTTAATGTGTGTGTTAATGTGAGTGTTAATGTGAGTGTTAATGTATGTTAATGTGAGTGTTAATGTGAGTGTTAATGTGCCTGCCTGTGTGCCTGCCTGTGTGCCTGCCTGTGAGCCTGCCTGTGAGCCTGCCTGTGAGAGTGCCTGTGTGCCTGCCTGTGAGAGTGCCTGTGTGCCTGCCTGTTAGTCTGCCTGCCTGTGTGCCTGCCTGTGTGCCTGCCTGTGAGCCTGCCTGTGAGCGTGCCTGTGTGCCTGCCTGTGAGCCTGCCTGTGAGAGTGCCTGTGTGCCTGCCTGCCTGTGTGCCTGCCTGTGAGCCTGCCTGTGTGCCTGCCTGTGAGCGTGCCTGTGTGCCTGCCTGTGAGAGTGCCTGCCTGTGTGCCTGCCTGTGAGAGTGCCTGTGTGCCTGCCTGTTAGCCTGCCTGTGTGCCTGCCTGTGAGCCTGCCTGTGTGCCTGCCTGTGAGCCTGCCTGTGTGCCTGCCTGTGAGCCTGCCTTTGTGCCTGCCTGTGAGCCTGCCTGTGAGCCTGCCTGTGAGAGTGCCTGTGTGCCTGCCTGTTAGCCTGCCTGCCTGTGTGCCTGCCTCTGTGCCTGCCTGTGAGCCTGCCTGCCTGTGTGCCTGCCTGTGTGCCTGCCTGTGAGCCTGCCTGTGAGCCTGCCTGTGAGCCTGCCTGCCTGTGAGCCTGCCTGTGAGCCTGCCTGTGTGCCTGCCTGTGAGCCTGCATGTGTGCCTGCCTGTGAGCGTGCCTGCGAGTTTGTACAGAAGTGTGAGATTATAACAGAAGCACAAGAGCACAGGAGGCACACGTTTAATCATCTTTAATATACCACAACGCGTTTCCTTGGCGGTCCGCCGTCTTCATCAGGTGGATTTACGTGATGAAGACATCGGACCGCCGTGGAAGCGCATTGTGGTTTATTAAAGGTAATTAAACGTGTGCCTCCTGTGCTCTTGCACTTCTGTTATAATCTCACACTTCTGTAGAAATATCATATCCCCATCCTAGGGTTGCAGCAGGAGCAGCTGTGAACCAGAGTCTCCGCTAACAGAATCCAAATGACCTGCGGTGACGTAACCGAGAACGTCACAGGGGCAGGTGATCGGCTGCTCGAGTCACCTGACCGGAAGAAGGAGCTGCTCATGGAGGAAACCCCGACCGCTGGAGTCCGGAGCCTTCCACTGCGATACGCCGAGGGTGTGCAGGGTTGCACAACCTCCAAAGGTGAGATGCGAACCCCCCATATCTGTTATTGTCGCCCCCACTAGACCACCAGGTACCGCTCATCGGTTGTGGTCCCCCCCCCTTTTGTTCCACATGAGTGAGTGTGAGTGAGTGTGAGTGTGTGTGATAAGAATCCAGACCAGGTTGGGGACATCAGTAAAAAAGGGGTCCAGCATAGGGGACATTACTGCACTATGGGGGTGAGGATGGTGACATCACTACAAAAGGCACCAGAATGTGGACATTACTACACTGTGGGGGCCAGGATGGTGACATCACTACAAAAGGCACCAGAATGTGGACATTACTACACTGTGGGGGCCAGGATGGGGGACATTACTACAAAAGGGGACCAGCATGGAGGACATTATTACAAAAGGGGACCAGCATGGGGAACATTACTGCAAAAGGGGACCAGGTTGGGGATATTAGTACAAGAGGGGGACCAGGATGGGACATTACAACAAGAAAGGGACCAAGATGGGGACATTACTACAAGAGAGGGGTCAGGATTTTGACATTACTACATTGAGCAAAAAAATCTGGTATTACTAAAAATGTCACTTAGGCTGCTTTCACATCACGTTTTGCGCTGTTCGCGGCAGTTGCGGTGAAAAAAACGCAATTGCCGTGATTACCGCATAACGGCCGCGATCGTGGCACACTTGCGGCAAGCCCCATACAATGTCTATGGGGCTTGCGGTAAGTGTGCGGCAGGTGCGGTTTCGGCACTTGCGGCAGGTGCGGGCGCGAAAAAAACGCGGTATGCAGCATTTTTTTTTGCAGCCGCAAGTGCTGAAACCGCACTTGCTGCACACTTACCGCAAGCCCCATAGACATTGTATGGGGCTTGCCACAAGTGTGCCACGATCGCGGCCGTTATGCTGTAATCGCGGTAGTTGCGTTTATTTCACCGCAACTGCCGCGATCAGCATTTACCGCTGATGTGAAAGCACCCTTAGTCCTACAAGTAATGCGGCCCCCCGATATCAATATTTTTCTATGTGCGGCCCACCAACCCAGCCGAGTTTGAGACCCCTGTTCTAAGGTGTCCAAAAGGTGGCAAACTACTCAGTAGACACAACAAACACATGGAAAAGTGACAAGTACATATAAAAATGCGAAAAGAATGAGAGATCAGGGCACTCTATATTTCCAGCGTGCATGGGAGAGGGAGCTGGAAAGTAATATCTCAGATAGTGATTGGCAGAAAAGCTTTTTATTTACCCACAAATTAGCCAGTGCTTGTCTAGCGCAAGAGAGAAGCTACAAGCTGCTCACCAGATGGTATTTATGTCCAGCAACCCTGCGGAATATGTTCCCTGGAACTCCTGATGCATGTTGGCGTTGTGGAGAAGAAATAGGTACAATGTTGCACATTTGGTGGAACTGTGTTGGAATCCGGCAGTTCTGGTCTGAGTTATATAATGCATACACCCGGATAACGGGTAAACATGCTGAATGCTGCCCAGAGTCGGCACTACTCTCCATCTTCCCTGATCCTATTGGACTTCAGAAGAGAGATATCCTCCGATTTTGTGTCTCAGCTGCACGCGCTGTAATCCCGAGGCTTTGGAGATCAACTCTGGTTCCATCCTTGCTTGACTGGTTCAGGGAACGGATGGACATATAATCGTATGGAGGAGCTTTCAGCAGATGCATCTGGATCCCTTGACAAATTATCTGAGATTTGGTTTTCATGGATAGTTTTTCAGGACTCTGATGACTTCAGGGACATAATGGCTGGGCCTCTGGCCGACGGGGAGTCAGATTGACCTGTATTCTCCATTTCCCTACTCCATACCTCTTTCTGTACATGGCTTTACTTTCCCTGATTTTGTCATTGGCACTTCTATTGGTTCCTCTTTCTTCCTTTTCTTTTCTCCCGTTTTGTTTTCCTTTTTTATCTTCCGCTTTACTCAACCCTTCTTTAGAGTATATATGGTTTTTCCAAGATTGCCCCTCTCGAAATTTGATGAACACAAAATAGTATGAAAAATTTATAGTTATAAGAAGTCTTTCCATAAAAGGCTCACCTTATTGGAGCCCTGGACATTGTCCAGAACAGCCTGGGCCCCGTGATTGCAGGCCACAGGTGGTGACAACCTAAATCACAGGACTATACGATGGTAGTGATAAAGGGTTACTGAAAAACTTTAGTGAGGCTCATGCCCTCTCATGATTAGATCATATTATAACCCTTGGAAAGTATAATACTTTGGTTTGTTTAAAATATACAATTTATATTTTAATATTTGTGTCATCAGGGGATGATTTAGTTGAATAAGCTGACACCTGTTTAAAGTTGAACCCAATATCGAGATTTGTCTTTATACTACAATTTCTTGACATGTAAAGCCCTATACTAAGAAGGATTTTATATGTATGGTTTGTATTCTTAATTTCAATAAAATGAGATTTACCATAAAAATACGAAAAGAAAAGAGATGGATGAGTAAAAGGAGGAGACACAGATATAGGCATGTCATGCCCCTCTAAAATCCATTTTTACTCTAGTATTTGTAAGGCATCATGCACACGATGAGTATTTGGTGAGTTTTACTTCAGTATCTGTAAGGCCACGTTCAGATGATGAATATTTGGTGTTGTTATTCCTCAGTATCTGGAAGGCCTTGTGCAGGTGAGGTGTATTAGGTGCAGTTTTAACAGCAGTCTGTGGAAGGCCTTGTGCAGGCGCTGAGTACTTGGTAAGGTTTTCCCTCACTATCTGTAAGGCCTCGCGCAGACGATGAGTATTGTGTCACATTTAGGGGACGCAAGAAGAGTCTCCATTTTTTTCCAAAAATTTGGGCACAGACACCACTTAAGTGGCATCAATTGCCCCACAGTTGCAAACTTTAAATGGTTACTTTATTGCAAAAATCCACAAGGCTTTAGTCTCCCCAAATTGACACAGGGGTAGAAAAGTCCTTGTGTATCCATGCCTTGTTCATCTTTATGAACGTTAGTCTGTCCACATTCTGGTCGGACAGACGCTTGTCTGTCAGCACACCACCAGCAGCTGAAGACACGTTCCGAGAGAACGCTGACTGCGGGGCACGACAAGATCTCCAAGGCTTGAGTGGTAAACTCATGCCATTTTTCCAGTTTGGATGCCCAAAATGAGCAAGGCTCCAGTTCCCCAGTCATTGCATTGATGTTGAGTTGATGATACTCGTGTACCATCCGCTCCAGGCGTTGACTATTTGTCAGACTTCTCGTGTCTTCAGGCTTTGCAAACGATGGTCTAAAAAAATCGTGAAACGAGGCCACGAAATTGGTGTTAACACCAGATACGGTGTTACTGGTACGGTGTGAGTGATGATGACTCCACAGTCCCATGCTTGACAAGTGAGAACTGTGAGATTCACTCTGTCTACCACTGGTGGTTTGTGGAAAAGTCAATCTGAGATTATGTATCAGCTTCTGCTGATACTCCTGCATGCGTACATTCCTTTGTATGGCAGGGATTATTTCAGCAAATTTGGTCTTGTAGCGGGGATCTAGGAGTGTGGCAACCCAGTAGTCGGCATTGCTTCTAATTCGGACAATCCGAGGGTTATGTTGCAGGTAGTGCAGCAAGAAGGCGCTCATGTGTCTTGCACATCCAGGAGGACCAAGTCCTTGTTGTGTTGCTGATGGGGAGGTGAGAATCATGCTTCCTTCCTCTGCCCTCTCCCCCCAACCTCGCACAACAGAAATGTCATCAAGGTCTCCCTCATCTGCTGACTCTTCCATGCCCATCACCAGTTCATCCTCCATTTCTTCCTGGGCTCCTGCACCTTCCTCAGTAGTTTGGCTGCTACCATGCGCCCTCGTTAATCCCTCTCCACCACCCTCCCATGCCTGCCGGCTTGGTGCTGCCGACCGTGAGGACCTAGGAGATGTTGTCATCCCTTCCACATAGGACTCCTCCTGTACTTCCTCCACCTCCTATTGTCCCACCACCTGACTCTGAATATTGTTTAGAGTGTGCTCCAGCATGTAGATGACCGGAATAGTCATGCTGATAATGGCATCGTCAGCACTAAACATCTTCGTCGCCATCTCAAAACTGTGCAGAAGGGTGCATAGGTCCTTGATCTGAGACCACTCCTGCAACGTGATCTGTCCCCACCTCTGGATCTCATTGGCCCAGGCTATATGTCATAACATATTGCACCAGGGCTCGGCGGTGCTGCCACAGTCGCTGCAACATGTGCAGAGTAGAATTCCAGCGTGTCGGCACATCGCATTTCAGCCGGTGAACAAGCAAGCCGAAAGACTTCTGTAGCGAAGCAAGTCGTGGAGCTGCGGGATGCAAACACCGGAAGTGAGCACACACTGCCCTCTGCAGAAGCCCATCTGGGCCGGGTTAGTGTGTCAAAAATTGCTGGACAACCAGATTCAACTTGTGAGCCATACAAGGCACTTGTGTGATATTGCCCCGGCAAAGGGCCGCCCCCAGGTTTGCAGCATTGTCGCACACGGCCTACCCTGGCTGTAGGTTGAGTGGACACAACCATTGCTGAAACTCGGTCGCCAAAGCTGACCACAACTCCTCAGCTGTGTGACTCAAATTTCAAGATAAAGACCGCCTGATGGCGTTGAGCCCTTCTGCCAACATAGTAAGGAGGTGTGTAGGATTCCTTCTGTGCAGTTACAACGTGGGTGGCATTACCAGACAGGCTTTGGGCGGAGGTGGAGGACCGAGACGAGGTTGAGGAGGCAGAAACAGTGGAGGAACTTCTACCTACAGAGGATGGACGCACAACTCGTGGGGGCAGCAAGACTTGGACAGCATCCCCTTCTCCAGCTCTCACCATAGTTGACCAATGTCCAGTCAGCGACATGTAAAGCCCCTGTCCATGCTTACCGGTCCAAGTGTCTGTAGTGAAATGCACCCTGTCACACACAGAGATTCTCAAGGAAGCGGTGATGTTGTCTGCAACATAATGGTGTAGTGCAGGCACACCTTTCTTGGAGAAGTAGTGGCGACTTGGCATCTGGTACTCGGGCACTGCGACGGACATAAGGTCTCGAAAATCCTCTGTGTCCAGCAGGCGGAAAAGCAGCATTTCTGAAGCCAACAGCTTGCAGATGGTGAAATTCAAGCGCTTAGCTTTCTCATGGCAAGGAGGATATGACCTTTTTCTTGTAAACATCTGAGGGACGGAGGGCTGGCTGCTGTGCTTAGACACAGTTGAGTAGTGTGTCCCCGGCACACTGCTAGTCTGGGAGGGAGGGGCAGGCGAAGATGTAATTTTGCCTTCATCCAAATGTGGTGCTCTCGATGTCTGAGAGAGCTCAACACCACCAGCATTGTCCAGTTGAAAACCAAGTGACGACCTGCCAATCACACTGCCTGTTGCGGGTAAAGAGGTGGAAGGTATACGTCCAAAAGCATGTTTGACAGCTGTCCCCACAGTCACAGATGATGAAGAGCACACGGATGCACTTGATGGGGCAGATGGTAGCCTGCATTCTAGCACAGTGAGCTTCCCACTGCGACTTGTGTTTCATGTCCATGTGGCGATTCATACATGAAGTACTCAAGCTAGTGAGTTTTTGGCCCCTACTCAGAGATTGGTGACAAATCTTGCAGATGACATGAGTTGGGAGATCCTTGGCGATGTCAAAAATTGCCCAGGCTAGGCACGGCTTAGAGCCCATGCAAGCTGCAGAGCCAGCACGATGTCCGCTCAGAGGCAGAGTTGTGGCTGCGGATGCAGTTGTTGACGTGCTTCCAGTACTCAGTTTATGTCCAGGAAGGCACAACCTAACCTCGTCGTCTGTAGCATCCTCCTCCACCTCCTGTGCTGACCTCATCGACTGGCTTACTGTGGGTTGACAGTAAGTGGGATCTCCAACCTCATCATCATCCTCTGTGTTTTCACACCCCTCGTCCTCCTCAGAGACAACCTCTTCCTGCCTTGACTGAAAACTTACTTTGTCAATCCAATCTGGTATATGAGTCTCATCAGCATCATCCTCCTTATGTCTGTCCAGCCCAGGCCCTGGGGGTACTCGGATCACTCAGGCGCGGTCTGGAGGGGAAGTCACGGGTAGCGGTGCCTGAGGCCGTGGGCCCGGGGGATGCAGATGAAAAATGAATAGGCAGAAAAATAATAAAAAGTTTGTCAAGTCGTGACGCCACCTGTAGGGTTCCGGTGATGGCACCAGCGCTGCTTGGGCCTCCGGGGTGATGGGCAACAGCAAGGTGGAACCGCTCCCTACAGGACGAGCGGGGTTCCCGGGGCTGTAGGTTGTAATGGGGTAATAGGGCAGCACAGTCGTTTCTGTGCAAGGTGGGAGTAGGTGAGCGTGGCCAGTGTGGTGCAGATGGAAGGAGGGACACGCACACATAAAAATCTTTTGGTACCTTTACTGGTGTTCTGTACTCGTACACTCGTCCGGAGGTGAGGGAAACACTTTAGGATCTCCACAGTGAGTAGGGTTGTAGGCCTCCTTGTCTCAGTTACTCTGTTTGTAGTCTGGCAGGCTTGGAACCCAACCAGACCGTTACTTTTCTCTCTCTCTGTGATTCTCCACACCCAGGTTGCTGCACTGAGGACTCTCTATTGGGTTCCCGTATGTATCCAAACTCACGGTCCCTGGCTCTCAATTGTTGGTGCTGCGGGCGTCCTGGAAGCTAAACCTCCTTGTGGTGCTGGATTCTCTGCAGGGCTTATTCTCTCTGTCCCTGCAGCTCGGACCCAGTGACCGGAAATCTAATGGGGCGAATCGGTATGACTCTTCTGCCCCCTTCTGTAGCAAGTTTCTCTCCTCTGCCATCGACCTCTACTCTGCGGGTCTACCACTGTCTCAGGTGGTTGCTAGTATGGGCCTAGCACGGCTCCAGTACCAGCTCAGCTCACTCAGCTCTTCACAGTTCTGTAGTGACTGCACACTCTGCTGTTTTCCCTCCAGAACCTGTATTTATAGGGAAAACTGGCTTAAGGCAACCAGTGGAGCTCCCCCTACAGGCCTGGAGTGAAAGGTGTTGTGTGTAAGTGGGTTATTCGCTGTGAGAAATCCTTCAGTGTCCCAAGGAAGCCTGTGGTGACCTGGCACAGGGTGCCACATTCCCCCCTAGTTAACCTCAGTTCTCCTGGACTGAGCAAAAGTTTTTGTTACAACATTCACATATTTAATAACAGGCATTTACAGAGTCTTAAATTCAAAACATACAAAAATCAATGAAAATATGAAAAATATGAAAAAGCAGTCTTTACGGCACTAGTCCATCTGCCGTAGGCTGGAAAAAGGATGAAAAAGTAGTTTTTAGTCATGCTAGTCCTGTGACTGTAGTCCGGGTTCAAACAAACGGGAAAAGGTAAAGTCCAGCAGTAAAGTCTCTGATGGCTTTGAACACATTTATGGGTTAACACACTTCATACTTTACACTTTACACAAATTCCCTATTGGTGTCTCTGCTTAGGAGGCCGGGTCTTACCTACTTTCTCTACCCCTGGCACTTTCTATTCCCAACTTGATAAGCTTGCGACTGTGCCCAGTTCCTCCACCCTTCTATACACTACTATTCACATTGGCGGACTAAAGTCACTATTTACATTTAGTTACTAGCTAATGTGTTACTTTACATTTTACACCCACTCACCATATCTAGATGGGGCCTGTCCTTGGGTAGTGCGACATGACCTACGTGGACTAGGTGTTGCATGCGTGCTTACTCCTCTTTGAGGTGGTAATGCAGGTAGCTGTCTGCGAATTCTTGGTCTTACTGTAAGACTAGCAGGTTCACCGATTGCAGGAATCTTTGGTTCCGGTACAACAGGCTGCACTTCTTGCAATTGAACGGGTTCTTCTGGTCTTCCT
Source organism: Allobates femoralis (assembly GCA_033576535.1). Classification (NCBI taxonomy): domain Eukaryota; kingdom Metazoa; phylum Chordata; class Amphibia; order Anura; family Aromobatidae; genus Allobates; species Allobates femoralis. The sequence continues at coordinate 371,845,387 of JARQOC010000003.1, forward strand.
GGTTCTGGTATTGGTTCTGGTTCTTCTACAGGTTGGATTGGGACTTGATTTTCCACAGGTTGATAGAATGAAATGACTGGTATTATGACTGCTTCATTGTATTGAGGCCAGTCTTCTGGTAGATCTCCAATTTCAGTATGAATTACTTTTTCTTTTGGTTCTTCAGCTGCTGATAAGGGATAAGTTACTCCTTGCGGTTTTAATTGATCAGGGCATCTCTTTAGATGATCTCTTGATACTGTTGAGGTTGTTCTTCCTATATCTCGGCTAATTACGCAAGTCTTTGAATTATAAAAATTGGATTGCATAGCCGTATATGGTTCTGATTCCCAATGATCATCTAGTTTGTTTGTTCTTCTTTTTCTTTTGAGAACTAGTTCACCTGGTGTTAAGGGTTCTGCTGAGGCGTGTTTGTTGAAGTCATGTTCTTGCTTACTTATGCTTTGATCTAAGTTCTTCTTAACACATTCCTGAAACTTCTTGTACTGTTCTTGGCGGTGATAATTCCAATCTTCATCTGAAGTATCTTGGGTTGGTTCTACTGTTCCCATCTCCAAGTCAATTGGGAGTTTTCCAGGTCTTGCTCGCATTAGGTATGCTGGTGCATAGCTGGTAGAACTGACAGGGATGTGATTGTAGATATCCACTAAGTCAGGTAGCTTTTCTGGCCACTGATTTCTTTCATCAAGTGGTAAAGTCTTTAACATATCGTTGACAATATTGTTCATTTTCTCGCACAGACCATTTGTTTGTGGATGATACGGTGTGGTTCTTATCTTCTTGCACCGATACAATCCTAAGAACGCGTGGAATAGTTCTGACTCAAATGCTGGACCTTAATCTGTCAATACTTGGTTTGGATACCTGTGTGGTCCACAGAAATGACTCTGGAAGGTCTTAGCTGCGACTTCTGCAGTTAAATCTTTAACTGGTACGACAACCAGGAATCTTGAGTAGTGATCAACCATTGTAAGAGCGTAGGTGTACCCTGTTCTGCTAGGTGTTAGTTTTATATGATCTAGGGCTACGATTTCAAGAGGTTTCTTGGTGATGATTGGCTGTAACGGAGCTTTCTGACTTTGCTGATCTTTCCTTCTAAGGTGACACGGCCCACAGTTCTTACACCACTTTTCAATAGAACCTCTCATGCCGACCCAGTAGTAACGGTCTTTTAACAGCATCTCCAGTTTCTTCCAACCAAAGTGTCCTGCGTCATTGTGATAAGCTTCTAGTATCATCTGGACATCTCTTTTTGGGACAACTATTTGCCAGATAGGTTCGTGGGTTCTGGGATTGAGGTGACGTCTGCACAGTTTCCCTTGATAGACGAACAATCTTCCCTTCTCTTTCCATAGGCGTTTGGCATCTTGCGTAGCATCTGGACTCAGACAGCAGTGTTCTTTGGAGATTAGTTTTGTTCAAACTGAGAGCTGGGTCACTGTCCTGAGTCTCTTTCCAATTATGGTGTGATAACGGGTTCACTGATCTCTCTTGACGTCTTTGACTTGCCTAATGACATGAGGCTGTACTCGGACGGTGGAAAGCTGGTAATTCCACTTCTTCCAGTTCATCTACGTCTTCTCCTTCATCTGGTAGATTAGGCATTCTGGATAGGGCATCAGCATTGCCATTCTTGTGATCTGCCCGGTACTTGACAGTGAAGTCGTAGTTTGACAATCTTGCCATCCAACGAAGCTCCATTGCTCCCAGCTTTGCAGTCTCTAAATGGGTTAGAGGGTTGTTGTCAGTGAAAGCCGTGAATGGGGAGGATGCCAGGTAGTGCTTGAAACGTTCTGTGATCCCCCAGACTAAGGCTAGGAATTCCAACTTGAAAGAGCTGTAATTCTCTGGGTTCCTTTCTGTTGGACGGAGTTTTCTGCTGGCGTAGACTATTACTTTCTCTTTGCCTTGCTGTTTCTGTGCCAAGACTGCTCCTAAGCCTTCATTGCTTGCATCGGTCTATAACAGAAACGGCAGGTTGTAATCAGGGTAGGTCAGGATCTCTTCTCCAGTTAAGGCATCTTTCAGCTACTGGAAAGACTGTTCTTGTTCTGGTTCCCACCGGAATGGAGGGTCTCTGATCTTGCCTTTCTTGGATTGACCTACCAGGAGATCTTGCATGGGCGCTGCCATCTTCGTGTAGCCCTTGATAAACCTCCTGTAGTACCCGACCAGTCCCAAGAATTGACGTACCTCTCTGAAGGTGGTTGGCGCTGGCCAGTTCTGGATGACTGTAACCTTGTTCGAGTCGGGTGCTACGCCTTCTGCACTGACCACATGTCTTGCCTTTCTTGGATTGACCTACCAGGAGATCTTGCATGGGCGCTGCCATCTTCGTGTAGCCCTTGATAAACCTCCTGTAGTACCCGACCAGTCCCAAGAATTGACGTACCTCTCTGAAGGTGGTTGGCGCTGGCCAGTTCTGGATGACTGTAACCTTGTTCGAGTCGGGTGCTACGCCTTCTGCACTGACCACATGTCCCAGGTACTGGACTTTGGGTTTTAACAAGTGACACTTTGAAGGTTTCAACTTCATACCATACTTGGACAACGATTCAAACACTTCACTCAGGTGTTGCAGGTGATCTTCATAGGTCTTGGAGTACACTATGACATCGTCCAGGTATAGCAGTACAGTCTCGAAGTTTCTGTGGCCTAGGCAACACTCCATCAGTCTCTGGAATGTTCCTGGTGCGTTGCATAACCCGAATGGCATGCTGTTGAACTCGCATCGTCCCATTGGTGTCGTGAAGGCTGTCTTCTCACGATCTTCTTCTGCGACGGAGACCTGCCAGTACCCACTAGTAAGATCCAAAGTTGAAAAGAAATTGGCAGACTTTAATGCAGCTAGTGACTCTTCTATGCGTGGTAACGGGTATGCATCCTTGTGTGTTACTCTGTTGATCTGCCTATAATCTACAAACATCCTCATACTACCGTCTTTCTTTTTAACCAGGACCAGTGGTGCTGCCCAGGGGCTACAACTATCTCTAATGACCCCTGCATTCTTCATGTCCTGTAGCATCTCTTTTGCTTTCTGGTAGTGTGCTGGTGGTATAGGCCTGTATCTCTCTTTAATGGGTGGATGGTTACCTGTGGGTATATGATGTTGTACCCCTTTAATCCTCCCAAAATCAAGTGGATGTTTGCTAAACACTTGTTCGTATTCCCGAACTACCCGATAAAGTCCATTTTTCTGGTGAAAAAGAAGATGTGTTGTCAGTTCCTATACTAAGCTCCTGACACCATTTCTCAAGCTGGTTATTGGAATCAGGGGGTTTGTCTGAAACTGTCTGAGCTAGTGATTCAGCTTCATGTATTGAGTTGTTATCTACATGGTACAGTTTTGCAACAGTAGAATACCTTGGCAGCTTTACTTCATCATCACCATAGTTTAGTACACGTACAGGGACCCTTCCTTTTCGTACATCAACCACCCCCCTGGCTGTCAGGAGTGTAGGACTCCTGTCAGACATCACTGGCTCCACTACTGCTTGGTAGTCCTGCCCTCTGAGGCCTACTGCTGCCCGACACCAGATCATCATTTCACTTCTTGGTGGCACTACAATAGGAATGGGGTCTGTGACACATACGCTACCAATTTCACCATTAGACATTGTTACTGACTCACCGTGGCCGGGTCTACACGTTGCAGGCGTTTCTTCTCATCCTGTCACGGAACCGCGCCTGCGGCTGTGGGGCCCGGTGGTCCAGATTAAAAAGGGTTTGGCTGAACAGTTAAGGGGTAGTTAATTCTGTCGTGATGCCACCTGTGAGAATTCCGGTGATTCCACCGGCGCTGCTTGGGCCTCCGGGGGATGGGATGCAGCAAGATGGAACGCTCCCCACAGGACGAGCGGGAGTCCCCGGGGCCAGGAGCTGCACAAGATGTTGTGAGGCAGCTGCGGTACTTCTAGCATGCGGAGATGGACAGTTCTGAAAAAGGCACGGACACTGATAGTCTCTGTAACGGGTACTTTACTGTAACCAGCAGGTGATACATGGTATACAGTTAACGGGTAACGGACCGGGTGGACTCGGCAATGACCGGTGTTTCTCAGAGCTCCGCGGTGTTCCTCCGTTCTAACGTATTCTGCGTGAGTTGCCGATGTCGCCTTTGAGTGCCATGGTCGGGTACAAGGGGTACTTAAATTTCCCTGCCGATGTGTACGTTCCGGTGTGAGGGGTAACCTGGGTCCTTTTGGTGGGTATTCCGCTGGCAAGACGGCTCTGTTCGCGGCGGCGGTGGGTTACTCCTGTAGAGCGGTCCCTCCACTCCTGGTTTGCATAGCAGTAATAAACGACTACCAGCTTTGGAACCAGTGATCCGGTTGTATATGGGTGCGGGTATAGTTTCACCCATGGATGTTCGCCCAGAGGCCGGTTGTTGAGGCACCGGGTAATGGCGCCCAACCGGTGGTGGCCCGGGGGCTGCACGGAACGGTGCAGAGCCCCTTCTCCTACGTTCCTCTCCGGCCACGTCTCTCTTTCCTTCTCTTCCTACATTCTCCTCTACACTCTACTCCTACACCCCGCCCACCAGGACCTTATTGACCCTCTATGCTAGTGATGCATGTAGGGTATGAAGCTCTGAGTTTTAACCATGTCATTGCTTAGTCAGAGAATACTGCAGCTGCAGTCTGGGCTGCAATACACTCCTGTGACGCACTTGTTGTGGGGCGCCACATTACCTGCTGCTGATACACAAGAGCTCGGATCTCCTTCTGAAGAGCTCTCCTCTCGCCTGGCTTAGCGGTATCTGCACTCTGTTGGAGCAAAAACACTTAATCTAGGCAGTTAACCATTGCATTGGTACCCAATATCACATGTGGATCCCGCTCATTTGGTTTGTCCTGAACCACTATAAGTCCCTGGTTCTTTAACTGTACCCTCCCCACCTTTACTGTTGCCTCCCACTGCCCCTCTATCATTACGGGCAACCCATTAGTTGCTACAATGTTCAAGTCAGGGTTTGGGGGTTCCAGTTTTATTTTGAACCAAAACCTTTTGTAAAGGATACTCGGGATGGTGGTCACCTGGGATCCCGTATCTACCAATGCAGTGGTAGCGGTGCCGTCGATGATGATGGACAGGTACCGACAATGTCCCACGTACCTGCACTCCCAGCTGAACGGGCCTGGACTGTCTACTCCTGGGGTTGGCCCTTCTACCCCAGGGGCTGCTCGTTTAAAGGGCAGAACCGGTAGATGTGTCCCTCTTTGTTGCATTTGCGACAGATGGGCTGTCCATCGGCACTGTAGCGATCTGTCGTCCTCCCTCGAAGCAGTGGTGTCCTCCTCTTCATCCATGGGACGTTGTCGGGACTGTCAGCGAGCTGGATCTTGTCTGATGGCCTTGCTTCTGTCTTGGGTTGCCTGGCACCTCGGAGCACAGACTGTCAAACCGGTCAGGGGTCACAGCCTGCATACTGGTTTCTACTGCTGGGGATGAGGATGGGGTTTTAGTCCATTGCGGCTGTGGGGTTAAGTCTGGCACTGCTAGGAGCTGCTGTCCCCTAACAGTTAATTCTTTTAGCGTAGCAAACTCTGCATCAGGATTTTGAAGAGCCCACCAGCGTGCTTGTTTCCTGTCATCGGGTAACTTGAGGCCCATTACAAATTGTTCAATAAGCGTTTTATTTTCATCACGAACGCCACCGGGATCGGCTTGTTTAAGGAGTCTCAGTGCCTCTTGCAGGCGTAGGGAATAATCTAGGACACTTTCCTGTGCCCCTTGCTTGCAATGGTAAAACAACAGTCTTAATTCAGATTCAGTATGATGCTCAAAAACTCTCTTTAGCTTTGTAAATATTTGCTCAACAGACCCCTGATCTTCCTCAGACCAGTATCGGGTTTCCAGCTCAGCTGCACCTCTTAACTGTCCCATTACTACTGATGCTCTCTGCTTACCGGTCATCGCGTACATGTCCTGCACGGTACATATCTTCCTCTGGAACACATCTAGGGCACCTGGCTTGCCGTCGTACTTGGGTAACCAGGCTGCATTTGGGACATACGGAAGAGATATGGGCATTATCGGAGCTATTGGTGCAGGTGTCGGTGGCGGCATGGCACAGCCGGGTGGATTGACGACTACGAGCTGTCCATCCGGGGCTCCTGCCGGGGCGGCAGGCGGGTTCACAATCGGGACTACTGCGTTGTTGGGGTCCGGGGCACTCATTCTCGCTCCCCCCTAGTTAATCGCTGCCAGTCTCTTTTAAATCAACGGAAGTAGTCGGCTCGGCGGGCGGGGACTGGAGCTCCTCGGGAGTTTCCGGATCTGACTGCTGCGTCCGGCGGATCTCGTCAGAGCGTGGGGCGGGGCCTATCTTCGCCCCCTTGCACTGTAGCGCCCCCTTCCTTTCCCGCTCTGTGGCGCAGCAATGGCGATTCAAATTTACAGTTCACAATCACAGTCGATAAATGGCGCACAGTACCCGGTTACACTGGGCACGGGATCCTGTTTGCGATGCCAGAATCTGTCCAGCCCAGGCCATAGGGGTACTCGGATCACTCAGGCACGGTCTGGAGGGGAAGTCACAGGTAGCGGTGCCTGAGGCCATGAACCCGGGGGATGCAGATGAAAAAGGAATAAGAAGAAAAATAATAAAAAGTTTGTCAAGTCGTGACGCCACCTGTAGGGTTCCGGTGATGGCAACGGCGCTGCTTGGGCCTCCGGGGTGATGGGCGGCAGCATGGTGGAACCGCTCCCTACAAGACAAGCAGGGTCCCCGGGGCTGTAGGTTGTAATGGGGTAATAGGACAGCACAGTCATTTCTGTGCAAGGTGGGAGTAGGGGAGCGCGGCCAGTGTGGTGCAGATGGAAGGAGAGACACGCACACATAAAAGTCTTTTGGTACCTTTACTGGTGTTCTGTACTGGTACACTCATCCGGAGGTGAGGGAAACACTTTAGGGTCTCCACAGCGAGTAGGGTTGTAAGCCTCCTTGTCTCAGTTACTCTGTTTGGAGTCTGGCAGGCTTTGAACCCAACCAGACCGTTACTTCTCTCTCTCTGTGTGATTCTCCACACCCGGGTTGCTGCACTGAGGGCTCTCTATTGGGTTCCCGTATGTTTCCAAGCTCACGGTCCCTGGCTCTCAATTGTTGGTGCTGGGGGTGTCTTGGAAGCTAAACCTCCTTGTGGTGCTGGATTCTCTGCGGGGCTTATTCTCTCTGTCCCTGCAGCTCGGACCCAGTGACCGGAACTCTAATGGGGCGAATCAGTATGACTCTTCTGCCCCCTTCTCTAGCAAGTTTCTCTCCTCTGCCTTCGACCTCTACTCTGCGGGTCTACCACTGTCTCAGGTGGTTGCTGGTATGGGCCTAGCATGGCTCGAGTACCAGCTCAGCTCACTCTGCTCTTCACAGTTCTGTAGTGCTGCACCCTCTGCTGTTTTCCCTCCAAAACCTGTATTTATAGGGGGAACTGGCTTAAGGCAACCAGTGGAGCTCCACCTACAGGCCTGGAGTGAAAGGTGTTGTGTGTAAGTGGGTTACTCGCTGTGAGAAATTCTTCAGTGTCCCAAGGAAGTCTGTGGTGACCTGGCACAGGGTGCCACATGTCCACCAAGAGTAGTTACTGTTAGGGAATGAGGGTCTACATGAAGGTCAGAACCTTCTTCATCTGGACCTGGATCTGACTCTTAAAGCTTCTGGGCATCAGGGCAGATCATTAACTCGTCTGGACTCACTGCAGCTTTGGTGCAGACCTCTGATTCCCAGGCTATTGTGTGACTGAACAGCTCTGCAGACTCAAACATGTCTGTTACCCCATACTCAGTAGAGTGGCTGTAGACTTGGGAGCTTGGAGGAATCAAGTGCGATTGGGCTGACACCTCAGATGACTGGAGTGTTTGTGATGTAGAAGTTGAGGTGGAGGAGAGACCACTTGATGGAGCAGTTGCGATCCATTCAAGCACCTGCTGTTTTTGTGCCTCATTTACAAGTGGTACCGGTGCTCGTGTCCGAATCAAAGTGATCATATCCGATTGGCCACGTAAAGAAGTTGACATCTTACTTTGGCTGGAAAATTGTCTTTCTTCAGCAGATGTTAATGTAGATTTAGCATCTACCCACTTTTTTTCCCTTTCCACCATGCCTACTCCCATTCCCACCAGCAGCAGGCCTTTTGCCACTTATTTTGTATGTGACAAAATTGGCAACTGTACAGTTGTTGGACTCAAAAAAGCTGGATGTAAACCAAGCAGAGGTGACTGCACCAACACTGCTACTTGACCCTAAGTCAGACCTGGGCAAGGTGCAGTTAAAAATTTGTAGGAACCGCACAGGCGGTGTAGTTGGTTCTATTAGAAGTGGCCTACACTACAGGTTTTTGTGGCACTGCTACTTGACCCGAAGTCAGACCTGGGCAAGGTGCAGGTAAAAATTAGTAGGAACCACACAGGCAGTGTAGTTGGTGTGACGGGTGTGCAACACAGCAGGAATCCAAGGAGATTTATTAAACAAGAAAGCTGGAACAACACACATGAAGGTAAATCTGCAGAGTCCTCAATGAGTCCAAACAAAGGAAACAGATCCGGGCACCTCCCGATAATCCTTGTGCCAGATAAACGAAAGCAATAGTCCTTGCAAGAGTCCAATGGATCCAACACAATCCCACGGACGAGGAGATCTGGCCTCAGGTCTCGCTCCGGTCACTTCCACAGTCGACTCACATCTGATCTTAAAAAACATGAATGTATTGTCTGGGCTCCTGGGAGCAGCCCATGTGAAAGGGAGTAGGGGTCACACCCACTGCTGAATGGTCTGCTCCATGAGAAGACTCTGGAAACGTATGGCTCTAGTGTGTCTGGTAGTATGTGGATTGGACTAGCCACCTGATGGGAGGAAAAATGGCTGATCCTTCACTAGCTGTTGACCAATGCTTAATTACATTACAGCCCAAGAATGCAATTCTTGGGGGAAGGAGACCTGTTAAATTATAGCACAATAGATTGCATAGTATACAGCTAATAGAAAATGGAGAAAGGTTACAACATCAAATGGCATAGTATACAGAAATGCAGGACAGGGAAAAAGCATATATAATGACAATCCCTTCCCCCCGCAATTTGTGTACGTACTAGTGACCTCTACAGCTTAAGTACACACAGTCATAGTGGGACTTACACTCGGCTACATGCAGACACAAATTGGCATTGTAGCTCTCCCACATCATTGCCCAGGATGACCGCTCATTAGCCCAACTACACATCGTCTGACCCCAAAGCCAAAGTTCAAATCTACAGTGGCTTTGGGAATAGTCCTGCATTTACCACTAGCCAGTTCAATTACAATCCCAAATCCTTTGTGTATTGTTTCAGGCCGAACCACTCGGGGATCAGCCAGCGTGAGGAAAGCGCCTGAGTCACAAAACCCAATCAGTCTTTGTCCATCTAGCACGACCTCCTGCAAGTGGTTACCTCAATGCGCAGAAGTCGTCGTAGCTGCGGGCCGCACCCCATAAACCCCTAGTGGTGCAACATGGGTGGCTGAGTCACGGGGCCCGTCCTCACATAGTGGTGACAGCTCTTCCTCCATGGGACTTGGCTGTACATAGTTAATAATTTGATTGGGTGCAGGATCATTCCTCATGTGACCAGCTGGGCAGGAGGTTTGCAGATGCCCAGGCTGCCCACATCTATACCATCTGCGATGGGTCTCACCACTTCCAAGCGCCCACTTGGGCGGGGTGTAAGGGGACCTGGCAGTCGGCTACCACCTGAAGGTGCTGTAGGGGTATGAAGACGACTCCTCCATTGGATGGCTGGGCACGTGGCCTGCAGATGCCCGGGATGCCCACAACCAGAACACCTGCACTCTACTGCTTTCTCTCCTCGTCGTATTCCAAAAGACGCTGTAGGAGCAACTGTAGGCACATTTACACGGGTATCAACATGAGGTGTTGGCGTAGGGTAACGATGAACAATGGGAATAGCAGGGCAAGGGGCCACCAGTGTTGTGGAGCTGGTAAGCCTCTCTCCACCCTCCAGCAGATAACTCCACTGAGGCTTGATGGTGAGAGCCTCATCACCTAGAGCAGCAGCTTGCTTCACTGTGGCTGGTCTCCTCTCATGCACCCATTCCTGGATCTCAGCAGGGCACTTTGTGTAAAACTGCTCTTTTAGGATGACCTGGAGGAAGGTCTCCCAGGTTGAGGCTCCCTCTCCCTCCAGCCAGCGATGACATACTTGTTTGAGCCTGTGGACTTACATCTTGAAAGACACTTCCCCATCACATCTGTCCTCTTGTTTCAGACAGACCTTTACTAACGGCAAGAAGAGCAAGAAATCTACGGGATGCCCTGACCAGGAGCCATTTTACCTGACCATCTGTGAGACTTGGGACTGGTGTTACTCTCAAGGGTTCCTATGCCTGTGGAAATTGCAACATTTGCCAATTTATGTCTGCTACGACAACATTTGTGAATCAAGCAAATGGAAGAAGATACGTTTTGCACCAATACATAAACTGTCGCACACCAAACGTGGTGTATGTTATAACATGCCCATGTAACCTCCATTATGTGGGACAAACCACGCAAGAATTGCACAAGAGGGTGCAACAACACTTTTCCAACATCGCACTCGCTGTAGAGCATTTGAAGAGAGGCAAAACCATATCCACGGTAGCATCAGATTATAAGGATAAGCACAATAGTAAAATATGTGGTACCTATGTGGTTGGACTGCAGAAATCAGGGGAAATATTCGGGGTGGGAATGTCTCACTGCCCCTGTTACGTGCAGAATCAAGATGGATTTTCAACTTAAATTGTGTTTCTCCCTTGGGTATTAACGAGAATCTTTTGTTCACAGGTTTCTATAAGCAATAAGGGGTAAAAGTTTATATACTGTTCACGTCTCTTGTGAGGCACCACCGGCATGGTCCCCATGGCCGGGGTGCATCACATGCAGGATCAGTGTATGATCTGGTCCACACTGGCCGGTTTTACTGTGATGATGCTGTGTGAATATATCTGAAACACAATGAGTTAAATCTGAGAGTGAGTGCTGTAGATCTGACACATAGATGAGCCGGATGAGCGGCTGTGTGGGAACCATGTGTCCTAATTGGTAGCAGCCCGGGTGGGTGTGTCTTGAGTAATAGCCGCCCAGGTGGATGTGTCAGTGTGGGAGTAGCATGCACGATAAGGAGCCTGCAAGCTGATTGAGTGGGCGATCATCAGCCAGAGATCACCAGAGAGATCCAGTCTGTGTGAGAGACAAGAATTTGAGTCTCAGACTGAGGGACGCTGAGAGCAGGGCAGTCCAGAGCTCTGTGGTGTGCGAACATGAAGGGAGCTTGCTAGCTCCATATCGGTGGCCAGGACTGGGGTCGTGACATCTCCTGGAGTGGGGAAGCCGTGGCTGAACCAGGTGGATACTGGTCTGGATGTGTGTTGCGAGACACGTCCGGGAAGGAGCCCTTGGGGACGCTTGGTGTACCCGTGACCCAGGTAGCGAGACCCGGATCCGTGCCCGGTAAGAAGGCAGTATGCGAGAGTGAACTGTGTACCCTGTGCGTAAAGTGTGCCAGGCGGGCATAGCCACCACTGGGTCCGACTAAACAGTCAGTGAAGGGACCCATTTAAGTGTATGTGTATTCTATGGCTTATGTAAGAGACCCAGCTAGTGTATGTAGCCCTACGGGAGGCAGATGTATGAATTGTGGCCAGGCAGGCATAGCCGCCATTCGGTCTGACTAAGTAGTCAGTGAAAGGACCCTTTGAAGTGTATGTAGCCCTACGGGAGTCAGATGTATGAATTGTGCCAGGCGGGCATAGCCGCCATTGGGTCCGACTAAAACAGTCAGTGAAGGGACCCGTTGAAGTGTATGTACCGATGGTCAGAGGCAGGGGTTAGAAGGGCTCCTAGAGTGGGGAAACCGTGGTTGAACCAGGTGGACGTGTGGAGAGATACGTGCAGGAAGGAGCCCCTTGGGGATGCATGGCGTACCCGTGACTCAGGTTGCTCAATCGCTGTTCTGAACCCAGAGGGGCCACAGTCCATTGATGTTTATATGATGGGCTGTGAGCATGTGGAAGGACTTGTGTGATCCATGAATGCTTATATGATGGATCACATGCAGTGTGTAAGAACCCGGTCAGGCTGGTGCCTGTATTCCGGGTAGTGTGGAGCTGGGGAAGTAAAGCCAGGCGGCTGGTACTGCCATTGGAACCCACAGGGCCTGTTGATGAATATGGTTACTTATGCATTGTTAAATGTATGTGGAACGTTTAGATAGACCGGAGGCCGTAGCCACCACGGGAGCTGTTATAGTGCTCCAAGGAGGAAAGAGAGGTGGTGACAGGTCCCGGATAACTATAGGACGTAATGTGCAATATATGTGTTCCGTAATGTTATATGTATATGTATTGTGTATTTATGTACTGTGCTTTTAATCAATGTGCAAAGCGTCAAACATGCTACCCTAGTTATGTTATGTATGTGAGCAAATAAACGGGTAGTCATTGGTTAAATTATAAGCACGTGTTTGGTGTCGTTATGCCACAAGCGAGTTACCTCACACACTTCAATATTATATGCCTCCTCCTCTATGTGCAGCTTTGCATCCTATCCTTTGTTGTGGCCACAACTTTTTTCCAGATGTACTTATGGGGTGTATCTGTCCATATACATCTGCAGTTTGAAAGTGTTCTCCCTTTCTCCTTTTCCACCTTTGGCATAGTGTTTTGCCATGGACCCTTGAAGAATATGCTTTTTATCTATAGGCACTCCAACTTTGGAGAACTTGTGAATTTATACACCTTGCTCTTCAATATAAAGGGTTCTGTGTGATTACACCTGTGTAATTATTGTGCCCACTTATACATATGTACTCTTTCCCCTTCCAAATTTGCTCCCCACATAGATTATCCTCATTGTTTTAGTGTGTGGAAGCTTCTTTTGCACTTCTCACACTACTATACATGCCTATATTGAAGCCAGGAACGTTGTATATGTTACTATAGCGATGCGCATAGTGTCTGCGCGTCACTTCCGGTTTCATCATATTGACTTCTGGTTTGCGTTCTAGCTGTGGATTGCACCTTCCTGCGCATGTGCCAGCATTCTGGCCATGCGAGTTCTATGGAGGAGCATAGTATTCACTGTGCCCTGTGCACACACACCTGCATTTGGGCTTCAGGTGACGTTTAGTTATAGCGCATACACCTGTGGGGTGAGTGGGGGAGCATTCTTTTGGAGGGGATAATTAATTTGTGCCTGTATAGAATGTATTTTCTCACATGTGTGTATAATCAGCATTCAGTATGTGCACTTGTATATATAGACCATCTTTGCAGTTGCGCCAATACCCCTGAGGAAGCCATTGTCTGGCGTAACGCGTGGGGCATTCCACTCTGTGTCTCCCTGTGTCTGGTTGGGACCACCACTTATGCATAAGTGAGTAGCTCCAGGTATAGGAGCAAGGTGACTATAACAAAATAGGTGCTTTGTCAGTCCTACATGTACTTACCGTCTTTGTGTCTTCTACTTATATAATCGGGACTTGGGAATTCGGGCATTGTCGCTGAATCCCAGACTCCTTAGCGGCACTGCGAGTGATGATGCGCAGCGTCATCACGAGCCGCAGCCGCACTACAGTTAAAAAAAAAAAAAAAAAAATTCCTCACCTCTCCCCGAGCCCCGCCGTCTTCCGCCGTCTTCCTCCACCCTCCCGGTGGCTCCCACAGGCTCCCGGTGCCTGCAGTGCTCTTCTACTGCAGTCCAGGACCTGTGGTGATGTCAGAGTCACGTGACACCAGCTTACTTCATGGTAACCGCGGGTCACGTGACTCTGACATCACCACAGGTCCTGAACTGCTGTAGCAGAGCTCTGCAGGCACCGGGAGCCTGGAGGAAGACGGTGGGGGCTCGGGGTGAGGTGAGCATAATCTTTTTTTTTTTTTTTAACCCCTGCCTTGCAGGAGTGCCGCCACACACGCCTGTATACTCTGCCACCACACACGCCTGTATACTCTGCCACCACCATACTCTGCCACCACCACACACGCCTGTATACTCTGCCACCATCACAGACGCATCTATACTCTGCCACCACCACAGACACCTGTATACTCTGCCACCACCACACACGCCTGTATACTCTGCCAGACCATACTCTGCCACCACCACACACGCCTGTATACTCTGCCACCACCACACACGCCTGTATACTCTGCCACCACCACACACGCCTGTATACTCTGCCACCACCACACACGCCTGTATACTCTGCCACCACCACAGACACCTGTATACTCTGCCCCCACCACCACAGATGCCTGTATACTCTGCCCCCACCACCACAGACGCGTGTATACTCTGCCGCCACCACCACACACACGCCTGATACTCTGCCAGCACCATACTCTGCCACCACCACACACGCCTGTATACTCTGCCACCACCACACACGCCTGTATACTCTGCCACCACCACACACGCCTGTATACTCTGCCACCACCACAGACACCTGTATACTCTGCCACCACCACAGACACCTGTATACTCTGCCCCCGCCACCACCACAGACACCTGTATACTCTGCCCCCACCACCACACACGCCTGTATACTCTGCCACCACCACACACGCCTGTATACTCTGCCGCCACCACCACACCCGCCTGTATACTCTGCCGCCACCACCACAGACACCTGTATACTCTGCCACCACCACAGACACCTGTATACTCTGCCACCACCACCGACGCCTGTATACTCTGCCACCAGCACCGACGCCTGTACACTCTGCCACCACCACAGACGCCTGTATACTCTGCCGCCACCAGCACACACGCCTGTATACTCTGCCGCCACCACCACAGATGCCTCTATACTCTGCCGCCACCAACACAGATGCCTGTATACTCTGCCACCACCACACACGCCTGTATACTCTGCCCCCACCACCACACATGCCTGTATACTCTGCCACCACCACACACGCCTGTATACTCTGCCCCCACCACCACACACACATGTATACTCTGCCACCACCACACACGCCTGTATACTCTGCCGCCACCACCACAGACGCCTGTATACTCTGCCGCCACCACCACAGACGCCAGTATACTCTGCCACCACCACCGACGCCTGTATACTCTGCCACCAGCACCGACGCATGTATACTCTGCCACCACCACACACGCCTGTATACTCTGCCACCACACACACATGCCTGTACACTCTGCCACCACCATACACGCCTGTACACTCTGCCACCACCATACACGCCTGTACACTCTGCCACCACCACAGACGCCTGTATACTCTGCCGCCACCAGCACACACGCCTGTATACTCTGCCGCCACCACCACAGATGCCTCTATACTCTGCCGCCACCACCACAGATGCCTCTATACTCTGCCCCCACCACCACACACGCCTGTATACTCTGCCACCACCACAGCCGCCTGTATACTCTGCCACCACCACAGCCGCCTGTATACTCTGCTACCCAGAGAGCCACCTGTATACTCTGCTACCCACAGAGCCACCTGTATACTCTGATACCCACAGAGCCCTTTCTATACTCTGCTACCCACAGAGCCGCCTGTATACTCTGCTACCCACAGAGCCGCCTGTATACTCTGCTACCCACAGAGCCGCCTGTATACTCTGCTACCCACAGAGCCGCCTGTATACTCTGCTACCCACAGAGCCGCCTCTATACTCTGCTACCCACAGAGCCCCTGTATACTCTGCTACCCACAGAGCCGCCTGTATACTCTGCTACCCACAGAGCCACCTGTATACTCTGATACCCACAGAGCCCTTTCTATACTCTGATACCCACAGAGCCGCCTGTATACTCTGCTACCCACAGAGCTGCCTGTATACTCTGCTACCCACAGAGCCGCCTGTATACTCTGCTACCCACAGAGCCGCCTGTATACTCTGCTACGCACAGAGCCACCTCTATACTCTGCTACCCACACAGCTGCCTCTATACTCTGCTACCCATAGAGCCACCTGTATACTCTGCTACCCACAGAGCCGCCTCGATACTCTGCTAACCACAGAGCCGCCTCGATACTCTGCTACCCACAGAGCCGCCTCTATACTTTGCTACCCACAGAGCCGCCTCTATACTCTGCTACCCATAGAGCCGCCTGTATACTCTGCGACCCACAGAGCCACCTGTACAATCTGCTACCCACAGAGCCTTCTCTATACTCTGCTACCCACACAGCGGCCTGTATAATCTGCTACCCACAAACCCGCCTGTATACTCCGCTACCCACAGACCCGCCTGTATACTCTGCTACCCACAGAGCCACCTGTATACTTTACTACCCACAGAGCCGCCTGTATAATCTCCTACCCTCAGAGCCGTCTGTATACTCTGCTACCCACAGACCTGCCTGTATACTCTGCTACCCACAGAGCCCCCTGTATACTCTGCTACCCACTGACCCGCCTGTATACACACAATTCATTTCACCCTGCTCCCGATGCAATTGCATCGGGCCTTTTTACTAGTTACTTATAATCATCTGTTTATGTTAACTAGATGAGCAAAACTGATACTGAGACTTATATCCATATGTGTATAAAAGATAGTGGAACTATTGTATAGACAGAGGTACATTAGCAGATGTATCAATAGACTAGCACTTTTTGTTAGGTGCTCCATTCACACCCTGGTACATAGGGAGCACACCCACAACCTCATGTGGAGGTTTTTACATGTTTTTAATTGTTCTTAAGAGTGTGTGTTGGTGCTTTGTCTTGCACATAAAAGTGTACTAAATAAACTTTATACTTTGTATTTTTCACAATTACCCTGTTGTAGAGTCTTGGTTTATGGTTGTTATATTTTTTTTATATATGCCTCTGGTGCTGTTGAACACACAATTGATTAAATTTCTTCCCCATCACAGGCTAAGGTACAGAACTGAGTCCTGTAAGTATCTGGGGTCACAGCATAATGTTTCAGGATAGTCTGTTTTATCTCCCCATACTCACAGTTCCACCGAGGGTCCATAGCTCTTGTTGTAGGGCTGGTTCTGTTTATCGGTTATTATTGTCGGTTATGCCTACAATTACCGATATCCAGAATCTTCCCTTCCTTACCACTTTCTGTTCCTATGCTGACTAACTATATATATTTATATATATATATATATATATATATATATATATATATATATATATATACCGGCAACTTAATGAAAACAAGTCTGTTCTGATAAATTAATATTTATTAAACACATCCAAAAAGTCTGCCACAATAATATATATATTCTAGATAGCATGATAACTAATACACAATACCATTACTGTTACAATATGTAAAACACCCCCAGTTGCTAATACCCACGTTACCTAAATATACACACAGGCACACTATATTAGTTAATTACATCCATTCACCTGCCCCTGAATATAGACAGAATATTATTGGAGAGAGAGAGAGAGAGAGGGAAGAGTTACAGGAAAGATATAGAGGAGATATGGGTGATACTTAAGCCAGGTCTTGGTGATTCTATTCCATCGTGCGTCCCAAATAGAAAGAGAGTGAGTGTCTTGATTCCACCTCCTTTTATAGTAAAGATTTCACATCCACACCCACATACAACCCACAACTCCGCCCTTCTCAGGTATCTTCTGTGGCAAATATGTACAATCACCTCCTGTAATATGCAGTAATAATCCCCTGCCTGCGGATGGCGTCCATGTATCAGGGAAGAAAGTCTTGTGTTAAATAAGTTTAACACTCTTTGGTTGGCTCCAGGATGTCTATCTGAAGAACAATGCTTTATCAGTCAAACATCACCAGTATTGTGTAGCAATATACATCTCCATAGGCCGGAGACGGGATGTCTACCTGAGGAGCAATGGCCAATACTCCAAACCCACAAAGGCTGTATACATATGTAGATGACATTAGGTGTCAAACAGCATCTGCATTCAAAATCAACACAGAGGATGTGTATCATCCAGGAGGCTGCAGGGCCAATATCCATTTAGCATGAATATGCAACCTTTACTCCTAAAACAAAAGCACATCACACAGAAGAACAATGCTATACATGATTGAAATATTCAGCTCTCATAAAATCCAATATGGAGTTCCGTGATTCATATTAATTATGACATCACTTCCCCCTCAACATTCCCCCTTTTGTCGGAAAATACGACAATAAAATGAGTGGGAAGTGTGGAATATATTTGTCTACTTAATCCTATCACCAATAACTGTTCAGGATGAAATGAAGTAAAATTTTCCACTTAGGTATCTAGACATCATCCATCGCCATCACCTCTTCCCTGCCGTTCGCCGTAATCCAGTGTCTCCATCCATAGATTACACCATAGTCATCTTTGTGGATCTTCTTGGTCTGTGTGGTTCAGGAATAAAGTTCTCTATTTGTTAGTACACTTCTGATCTTGTAGTTGCCAATCTCGAGAAACACGCCTATCCCCAAGTAGTCTTCTTCCCAGCTTGACTGCTTAGACTCTGGAGTTGCTGCACCTTCGTCTCTTGATCGGCCCACAGAGTTTTCCTGTGTTCGCCCCTTTCTCTACCAGATTTTTTTTTTTCAAGTCTGGTGTCTAAGGACTGCCGGGGATCACAATCTGTAGCTGGGCCTCACCAGGTGTTTTTTTGGAGCACCTCCTTCTTGGGATTAGATCAATCAGGGATGGCATTCTTCTTAGCTGAGGCACGACTTTCAACAGAGACTTCTCCTGTAAGCTTGATTGAAGCATCTATCGTTAATGTGGTTCTTCCATGGATAGATAGTTGAATCTCTACTAGGCAGGTCAGAGTTTATTGGGTAGGGGATGATATCAGCATACCTAAGTTGACTGTGAGAAGAACACAGTCCAACCGACCTTCAATCCATCCCTTATGAACGTTACCGACTCAAGGGTTGAAGTAGCAAATACCTTAGACAATGATGGGGCCTGTCCCTACAGAACCTTACTCTTTCCTCATTCATACAAAAAAAAAAACCTATATCCCTCCCTCCGCGAACAAATACCATACCAATGTAAAAGCCAAACAAGATATACAATGTTATGAGGTTTCAGGGCTAAGTTGACGTAATGTCCTAAACACTCTTATCAAATATAATCTCAAGGTTTCAGGACTTTTAGTGCTAAGTCCTGGACCTTCTTCGGCAGTTAAATTCGTGAAGTTCTGCCTGGTTCTCTTGTATCTGGTGGGTAAGTCTCTTTACTCTCCGGTAAACTAGGCACAGTCCAATGTACATAACAAGAACAAGAACCAGAAGAACAATCACAGGGTGGATAACGAAATTAAAAAACGATGTAGCTGTCGGACTATAGCCAAATAAACTTTCCCACCAGGACACCTTAGAGTCGTCATCTAAGGCATTGGTAATCCTCGCTATCTTGGTCTTGTCATGCTCAAGCTGAATAGTGGCTTGATTCTCAGCCTCATAAAGATTTCGGAGTATGTCGTCTTCTTCGCTGAAATCTAACAAGAGATGCTTGAGCTCACGACCAAAACCAAGAGGAATCTTTTGCAGTCTCACAGGAGTGTCAAGGCGAATATCGAGTCTCTTCTCCGGTGTTATCGTTGTCCTCCCCTGCTGATCTGCGACATCTAAACCTAAAACGGGACTAAGGGTACAATATGATCCTGGGAGGAGTATGCCTCTTTCGGTGCAATTAGTGCCATATAAAGAATACGTTACATTTTTCCCTTTGTACCAACACCAATACCCTTGACCCAAATATTTCAGACGAGAGGAGGGTATTGTGTTAGTCTTCATCTCACATGACCCCTCAGAGTCCCTAAGCACCCTATCTTGACTCCCTTGACAGAGGATAGCATTCTATTTCCTCCAACATCCCTCTGTATCAAACAGATAAGGATGGCCTCGCTCATAGGTTAGGATATCTGAGGTGAGCTGTGGATGAAGCACCGTCTGATTGCTAACAACAATTCCTATATACATGGCACTGTACCCCTTTTTGATATTACCAGATACAGGTGCCAAAGAAGACGCTGTGCAGGTGAGATTATGGCACCCATGCCATTGAACCAGCTACCAGTTTGTATGGTTGGCTGCAAACGGGGAGATTAGGGAACTTACTCTTTGTCTGAGGTTGAATGGGAAGCGGCCCTTGTATAGAGAGGACACTATATGCTTTAGGTTTTCAGAGAGTTCACTCTGGACCTGCGTACATGCTAGGGCAAACTGAACTCTGTCTTGCACTTCTACAAGACCTGCAACTAACCTTCTAAACTTCTCTCGTAGAGCCGAAGATAGAGAGGTAGTGGCATCAATGTGCGTATGTTGCAAACCCTCCAAGACATGGTTTACATCAAGCTGAGTTCTGGACCCTTCCCCAGCATGTCGCACAATGTCCCCGAGCTTACCTCTCTGGACTTCCATATCCATAGTGTTCAGGGCACCTACTCCCAATTCACCTCCACTAATTCCCATGTCTATCAAGTCTCTCCTCCCCCTGAATTTCCTGTGTCAGGGATCATCTTTTCTCACTTCTTGCCCCACCTCTACCCATCCTCTCATCATGTCAATTTGGTTCCTCACAAACTCCTCACATCTGTGATCCCAGTGATCTACTCTGAAGTCATCTACGGAAATTCGCCATGTAACGAATTTAGTTCCTGTGATAATCTTCCATGGGGATGACAGTTGAGGAGCTATGGGATCTGCCAATTGGTGGGTAGAAACATTGCAAGAATCCAGGTGCGGTTTGACTGGTTGGAGACCTTCAACCTCATATGGGACCCTTACCACTGTCACTCATACTTGTCCTCTACCACTGAACTGGTACCACTGATCGTTATCTCCTGCCAGTAAATGTTGCGGGATTACTGGTAGAGGGAGTTGTTGGGTACCAGTATCATGACACAGAATCCCCTGACATATTGTCCAGGGATGCTGTGGAGCTGCGATATGTGTCAGTAGAACGGGATCTTTTGCTTGTTCCTCTTCAAAAGACACAGGGCTATCTTTTAGTTTTGCAGATATATACTGGGCACTGCTGTGTTGCAGGGACCGGTGCTACTTACACATGTAAGGGTGCGAGTAAAGCAGGTTCATGTGCCCGGGTGCACGCTTATTAGACAGCAAATAGCAGTGGATAAGAAAAAAATGCGGCACTCACCGGGCAGAGCTTTTTCCTTTTTTATTTCAGAGTCCTCTTTACATAGTTTCTCTGAGATGGGGGAGGGAGTGAGGAGACACACAGGTGACGGATTCCGTTTCGGAGCACCTGCCCCTTCTACGGACCTTGTTGTCTGGCGTGTGCTGTCATATCCACCCCTATAAAGGCGGCGGACACCGACGTCGACGCCCACCACACATTGTTGTAGTGAACAATTAATGAAAACACATTTAAAAACAAGATTTTAAATCAAGACACAGTGTTAAATGACATAAAATAACTTTAAAATGCAGTACCTTACTCATTATTCATCCAAACTCAGACAGTCCAGTTCTTTAAATTTGTTAAAGGTGGTGTTGAAGAAAAACCAGAAGGAACATGAGTTAGTGAATAATGAGCTAATTGGGCTCAGAAAAGAATTGATGAAACGGTTCATTAAAAAATCTGAATGGACTCTGTTTCTTCAAAAATTGGATAAACAACTAATCCCATTACAAAAGGATATTAAGCTTAATAAGAGAACTACATTTTTGAGAGACAAACTCGATTATGAGAACGGTAATCCTTATTTATGGAATAAATCCCATAATGCTACCCCGTTTAAAAATAAAAAGAACAAAAACAGAAATGGAAATAAGAACAAAAATAAGGACACAACAAGTCCAGCAGGCACAGACCCTAAGCCCTCTAGTGATGAAAATAAATCAAATTTCAACAAAAGCAAAAATAAAAATAAAAAAAGTGCAAAAGGGGCAATAAAAAAACCTAAGAAAAGGACTGGTGGTGCAAGCCACTCAAATGATTATGATAACAGCGATCCCTCTGACACCGCCGATGAAAGCATCTATCTCAGTGAGGAGGAAAGACCCCCACCGAGTAAAATGAACAACACAGACAGACGAAGATCCGAGGATCTCCCTTTAGGAGAAGGATCCGGACAGGAAGGGGTAGCAGAAGGAACAAGTTCCCAGTATGGGAAGAGGAAAATGGTCACCTGGAGGGACTAAATGAACATGACTCTGTGAAAATATTCAATCTGACAACAAAAACCATAACTCCTGATATGGAGAGTTTGCTGAAAAAGGGACTTAACTTCTGTATAGAGGAGGAATTTAGTCATATGGACTTTAAGGTAGATCTGTATAGAGCCATTAGAAAGATCCATTTATACAAATTCTATGAGTGTTCCAAAAGTGAAAGACAAGTGGGAATAAAAGGTAATACAATGAGCAAGCAGATAAATTTGGGATCACTTGGTTTTTTTGCCCACGAGGCCTCACTTGGTACAGTGAGGAATGATGCAGCAGTACTGTTAGATCTAGCTCCGGATGATTTGCACCGGGATAATGAAGGGATGGAAGAGGATACCCACTTTACAGGTGGGGTAAAATCTACCTTCTACCCTCCCGTATCCCCAGGGAACAATATAGATCTTTTTGAAGAATTAGTAAATAAAGAAATTGATTCCCTGGTCTACCCCAAACCCCGAAGAAATCTTACAGGAGGAGAGTTAAAAGCCTTACAGGAGATTAAATCCTGGCAAGATACTTTAATTAAAAAAGCGGATAAAGGGGGAGAGGTAGTTATTGTGAGCAAATCAGACTATGTAAAGGAGGCTGAGAGACAGTTAGGCTGTCCAGATACTTACCAGAGAATAGGAGCTGACCCCACATGGAAATATAACAACGAGCTTCGAGGTCTCCTATGGAAGTATATGGAGTTTGGTGTAATTGAAAGAAAACAGGCAGAAAAATTGTTCATTGATTACCCGCGTAGGCCCTTTTGGTACCACCTACCCAAGGTCCACAAGAGGTTAGAGAACCCCCCCGGATGCCCTATTGTATCAGGGGTGGGTTCTCTGACCGAACCTCTTTCACAATATGTGGACTGGTTGCTGAGACCCCTCTTAAAGAAGATCCCTGCTCATATAAAAGATTCTAATGAATTTGCAGCAATACTCGATCAATTTCAATGGAGGACCAACTACAAGTTGGCCTCCATTGACGTTGAAAGTCTGTTCCCACGCATCCCCCAACAATTAGCAGTCGACATCGTCAGGGAAATTTTGACGGTAGAAGGGCAGGATTCCGGTATGATTGATTTTGTATCGGAATCGTTGCACTTCATTTTATCCCACAACGCCTTTGAGTTTGGCGATTCGTGGTATCGACAGGTGGAAGGTACCGCTATGGGTACACCGGTCTCCTGTACCCTGGCGGACCTCTTCTTGGCCCATTTTGAAGATAGAATGGTATACATTTCCACGAACCCCTACCTCAAGTATATTAAGCTATATGCTAGGTTTGTCGACGATGTATTCATAATCTGGGAGGGAGAGGAGTGCGACTTTGTCTCTTTTGTGGAGCTCTTGAACAGTACAAATCAGCATAATATGCTCTTCACGTATGTTTTTGGCAACCAGATCCTTGAGTTCCTTGATATGAAGGTAACAATAGAGAATGAAACCCTTGTGAGATCCTTATACCGCAAACCGACTAGTTCCAATGCTCTCTTGCATTTTAGAAGTGCCCATCCAATACATACTAGAAATGCCCTCCCATATAGCCAGATGCTAAGGGATAAACGTATGAATAACAAGGAGGAAAATTTTGACCTCCAATGTAAACAATTAGAGAACAATTTAATGGCAAGGGGGTACCCTAGAAAAATTCTCAATGAAGCAAGGTCTAGAGTGAGTTTTGATCAACTGAGGTCTGGGACCAGAAGGGAGAATAGGACTTTGAATGAGAATAAAAGGTTTGTATTCTCGTTCAAATATGGCCCTATGTATAGGAAAATTACCAGTGCAGTGAGGAAACACTGGCATGTTTGAGAAAAAGATAGGGATCTAGGATCAAGGAATATTGGTCCCCCATTGTTTGCATATAAGAGGTGCAACAACCTTCGGGATCTGGTTGTCAGGAACAGGATTGAGCCTAAAAAACAAACTACATGGCTTGATAGCTACAAACCTGTGGGGAACCTCCGCTGCAGAAATTGCAACTATTGCAAATATCACATAACCAAAAACCCTATCAGGGTGGGAGGGATTGATTGCTCCGTAAACTCATATATTAGTTGTAAGACTAAATGGGTAGTTTATGTGATATTCTGCATTTATGGGAGATTTTACATAGGAAAAACTGTAAGGGAGCTCTATGTCAGATTCAGAGAGCACTTTAAGGGTACCTTTACACACGGCTACATTTGTAGCTTGTCACCAGGTAACTTACTGGTTGCAGTGAAATCATGGATACATGGTTCTATCTTGTTGCTGTGTACAAATGGAATCATGTATCCATGATTTCACTGCAGCCAGTAAGTTACCTGGTGACAAGCTACAAATGTAGCCGTGTGTAAAGGTACCCTAATTCTATTACAACAGGGATTGGCAGCACTAGGCTGATACAGCACGTCCGTGATTGCCATAATGGCAACGTGGAGGTACTGTCTTTTGCCGGTTTAGAACAAATATCCCCATCACCACAAGGAGGAGATACCCAAAGACGGTTATTACAACGAGAGAGTGCATGGATAAATAATGCTCGGGCATGTGGCCCATTGGGATTCAATGATAGAAATGATTTGTCATTTCCCCCCTGAGACTCGTGACTGGGACATTAATATGCCCACTATCCACAGCTACTATAGTCGACCTGGAAGGTCGATGTTCTTTTCGCCCTTCCTTATCCACCTTGAGATTGGATAATAGTTTTGCTCCTTGCATGACACCATGCTAGAAATGTTAAGATTTATTATCAAAACTTTATAGAAATCGTTGTGACTACTGTACAATATTTCAACAGCCCACATGGGCGTTTAGGGGAAGCTCCACTCCCCCATTCTCACCTATTAATAGTTTAACAAACCCTTTCTGGTTACTGTGTTAGGTTTTAATTACACATTGGCTGCCTTACAAGAGACTATCCTGTTTCAGTTTTAAGTTTCAGACTATCCTGTTACCAAGTTTAAGGCACGATAGCCTAATAGTTATTCTTAGAGTTAAAAGGTAAAACCTCCTCTGTCAGTCTACCCCCCTCGCTTGCGGCTCTTGCGTGGCGGAGGGATGGTCGTGATGGAGAAGAGTCTGTCTGTTCAGATTCATTATACAAGAAGGTTTAAATTTAAAATGTATGAATATGCGTTAACTACAATTTGTTTTGCATTCTCAGATAAACTATCTCTACTGTTCCCTTCTATCCTCTCTGTCTCTCCCCACCCCGGTCCCAACACCCCGCGAGAGAGTCTCTGCTACAACGTCTGAATGACTACGAACACCCACCATGACCACCAACCGTAAGTCATGCCAAGTGGTATCGCACAATTTACACGGTTTCAATTCTCCTATTCCTAGGTCTCAAACACTACACTTCCTCAAGAAAGCAGGACATGACATCTTACTATTACAAGAAACCCATTTTATAGAGGCTAAAACTCCTAACTTTGAAAAGACCATGCATACTCACCTCAAAAGAGGGCCAGAGGAGTAGCTATCGCTATAGCAAAAAATGTTCCCTTCCTTCCTATAGACAAATTGGCCGACAACGAGGGCCGATATATCTTTGTAAAGGGTTTATTGGAAGGTTCCTTGATTACACTAGGCAGTTTATATGCCCCAAATAAAAAACATTTTTCCTGGATACAAAAAGTTCAAACCAAGCTTTCATTATTTGCTGAAGGTTCAGTTTTGATTGGCGGAGATTTAAACATTGCGCTAGAGCCCCTACTGGATACCTCAACAGGGAAAAGCAATATCTCCAGGCGAGATCTGGCTCAAATAAGGTCCTCTTTCCACACAGCAAGTTTGATAGATGTATGGCGATATCATCATCCCCACGACAGAGCTTACACATATTTCTCTCACCCCCATAACAACTACCATCGACTAGACTATCTATTTGTGTCCAAAACCCTCCTTCCAACAGTTGTAGAAACTGAAATCCTCCCAGCACTATACTCAGACCACGCAATGGTGACTATAAAACTAGAATGTGGAGGACCTGTCCCACCTACTAGGACATGGAGACTGAATGAATCCTTATTACACGCTAAAGACATTAAACTTAAAATTCAACTGGCCATCAAAGACTACTTCAATCACAATAACACTCCAGAAGTAGATCCTACAATAATCTGGGAAGCACATAAGGCAACATTGAGAGGAGTTATAATATCAATAGCTTCGTTTCAAAATAAGCAGAGGAAGGCGGACATAGAAAAATTGTATAAAGATATTATTCACCTGGAGAAACAACATCAACTGACGTTGGCCCACCCTAATATGATAAAACTGGCGGAATGTAGACAACGCCTAAAAGACCTCCTCAATAAAAAAGCAGCTAAATATTTTACTAATTGGAGAAATCGCTTAATGGTACATGGTGATAAGGCCTCTAAGCTAATGATATCAATGATTAAAAAAAGACAGTCTCGAACCTTCATCCATAAAATAAAAACAGAATCGGGTCTGATAACACAAAATTATGAGCAGATCACCACAGATCACCACAGAATTTTTAACATTCTATAAAAATTTATACCAGATAAGACCGCATGGTCCTGAAGTAAACTTAAACCAGAAAACACGCGAAATAGAATCATTTCTCTCATCTCTATCATTACCAAAACTAGATGAACAACAACAGAAGTGGTTGACAAGACCTTTTGAATTAGAGGAACTCCAGTCCATCCTGTCTGAGGGCCCAACAGGCAAATCTCCGGGACCAGATGGTTTCCCACTACTTTATTATAAGACATTTTCTCCAGACCTGAATAAATATTTGTTGAACATGTGTAATGCAGTTCTCCATGGCAGCACTCTCCCCCCCCCAATCCCTAGAAGCACATATCACACTCTTACATAAAGATGGAAAGGATCCGACACAGTGTGGGAGTTACAGACCCATCTCCTTGCTTAACGTTGACCTGAAAATATACGCTAGCTTAATAGCAAGACGCCTGACGGGCCTGATCCCACAACTGATTACGTTGGAACAAACAGGATTTGTGCGAGGGAGGGAGGGAAGAGACAATGCAGGAAGAATATTGCACTTAATGCAACATGCTAAACTACACCATAAACGGATGGTCTTATTGAGCACAGATGCCGAGAAGGCCTTTGACAGGGTGGACTGGACATTCCTCCGCAGTACCCTAATGGCTTTTCATATACCCCCCCTTCTAATAGAGGCCATATTCAAAATTTACATCTCCCCATCAGCTAAATTGAAAATCAACAACACGCTTTCAGACCCTTTTCTAATAAAAAATGGCACGAGACAGGGATGCCCCTTGTCCCCTCTACTATTCGTTCTGGTTATGGAACCTCTGTTAAGAAGCATCCAAATGAACGAAGAAATTAAAGGATTTCAATTGAACAAAGTACACCACAAATCGGCCGCATTTGCGGATGATTTGCTGGTACTACTGTCTGAACCGGACAGGGGCATCCCAGCCTTTATACAAACCTTGGAGAACTACGGCCGGCTTTCCAATTATAAAATTAACTTGTCTAAATCAGAAGCTTTAGGCCTTAACATTCCCAAGCCTATGATAGACAAATATAAAAATACTTATCCCTTCAAGTGGCCAGAAAATCACATTACATACCTAGGAATAAAGATAGGACACACGGACAGAGACCTTCTCTCACTTAACGTAATACCCACATTGGAAAAAGCAAAAGAAACAGTTAAATTATGGAGAGCCTTTTCTATCATGGGTAGGCAGAAAAAACCTAATTAAAAGCATTATTCTACCAAAATTCATATATTTATTCCAAATGCTCCCAATTCACATTCCGGACCATATTTTAAACAAAATACATGCCTTCTTTTTGAATTTTATTTGGAATAATAAAAAACCACGTATTAAATATCAAACACTTGCACTACCAAGAGACAAAGGGGGTATGGGGGCACCGGACATACGCAAGTACTATGCAGCAGCTATGTTAACGAGAATTATAGACTGGATCAGGAGACCGCCACATAAACTATGGCTCTCAATTGAAGAAACTATGTCACGTGTGCCCCTGAGATCCCTAGCACTGCTTCCAGATCTCTATAACGACCCAAAACTGATTAGCAACACCTTCACGAAAGCTACCGTAGCTACTTGGAAAAAAGAATGTGGCCGACTGCTCCCTCCATTGACCCCAATCCTGGATCTGCGAGATCTTGTCGGCTATCTTCCGGGGAGGCCTCATGCGACCGACCCGGAGGGCCCGGGGAGGGAGATAGTCGAACCCATTCCAATTGATCGTTTACTGATAGACAGAGCTTTGCTTACACATAGAGAAATACTACAATCTAACTCCCTTCCAAATATATCCTTTCTCCAATATGGCAAATTAAAAACTTACATCTACAAACACCTGAAAAATTTAGATATTACGAGACCTCTGACATTATTTGAGCAACTGTGTACACAGTTGATGGATCCCACCAAGGTACTATCATTGCTATACAAACAACTAACCCTAAATATCGCACACGTTAAAAGAGACTTCTTAGGCCTATGGGAAAGAGACCTTCAATTGGAGTTCTCGGAGCAGCAAATAAGACAAATATACAGGGGATCCCATGGTCCTTCTCCTTGTGTATAAATACAAGAAAACTCATACAAGGTAGTAACAAGGTGGTATCGTACCCCCTCACAGATACACAGATGGCATCACCTGACTTCGGACTCTTGTTGGAGGTGTAACTCTGACGTAGGAACATATTTTCATATCTGGTGGCAATGCCCCCTGATTCAAGATTACTGGAGATTGGTGTCAACGATACTTGCAGACGTTCTCCAACGGGAGGTGGCTCTTACACCACTCACAGTCCTTCTCAATTTTTTCCAATGGCCGAAAGAGATGTATATCTCTAAACTAGCATCTAATATCATAGCTGCAGGTAGGATTCTTGTCTCTGCTCGGTGGAAATCCAACCTGACTCCAACAAAACCCCAAATTTTACGTGAAATAGACATGGTATACCGTGCAGCAGAATTAGCAGCACTCTCATACAGTTCATATGAGACCTTTGAGAAAATATAGTCACCTTGGGTGTGTTACCGGTCGACCACTGACTTCATTAATACATGTATCACCGAGTGACTCAAACAACACGACTCCTCTCGCGCCCCCGTCCCCTCCCCTCCCCTCTGACCACCCCTATCTTGCCCTTCCTTTTCCTCCTTGTTGATCTATCCCCCCTTTTTTACTCTTTATATAGAATACTTGATTAATCTTTTTCCTTTATAAAGAATTCTAATGAGGGAAATGCTACATTATCCTTGAAAAAAAAGGGAACATTCACGATAAATGATGTTATATATGTTAAATGCTACAAATTTCCCTCATATTATGGAAAAACTGTTTGACTGCTTGATTGTAATTCTTTATTACTCAATAAAAAAGAACATTAAAAGAAAGAAATATTTGTCATCATTTCTATAGATTCCCAACACATGTCCATAAGGAAGTTGATAATGGTAGGCTACATATGAATAATAACAATATCTAACACTCCCAAAAAACTGTAAAAATCCAAGTATACAC
The DNA here is from genome assembly GCA_033576535.1 of Allobates femoralis. NCBI lineage: Eukaryota > Metazoa > Chordata > Amphibia > Anura > Aromobatidae > Allobates > Allobates femoralis. The sequence goes on from JARQOC010000003.1 coordinate 371,875,059, forward strand.
TTTGTTTGTATTACTTTGGGAAGTTATGGAAGATGAATTTGTTTATCATTTCCATGATTTCTTATATATTTTTAGCCCTAACACTATCAGAGATAGAAAATATGCAAAAAATATGTAATAATCCGAGTATGGGAGCTTTTGGTGATTGCTACTCGAGGAGTTTTCCCTTTCTAGGTGTATAGCCCCGTATATTACATGGTGCACGGTTTGATGAGCATTTAGTAGTGCCATTACGGTACTTTTCCATAGGGCTTTGCAAGCCTCTATACACGTGACTCAGAGAAGGATTTATGCTGGACTGTCTGAGTTTGGATGAATAATGAGTAAGGTACTGCATTTTAAAGTTATTTTATGTCATTTAACACTGTGTCTTGATTTAAAATCTTGTTTTTAAATGTGTTTTCATTAATTGTTCACTACAACAATGTGTGGTGGGCGTCGACGTCGGTGTCCGCCGCCTTTATAGAGGTGGATATGACGTCACACGCCAGACAACAAGGTCCGTAGAAGGGGCAGGTGCTCCGAAACGGAATTTGTCACCTGTGTGTCTCCCCACTCCCTCCCCCATCTCAGAGAAACTATGCAAAGAGGACTCTGAAATAAAAAAGGAAAAAGCTCTGCCCGGTGAGTGCCGCATTTTTTTCTTATCCACTGCTATCTTTTAGTTTGGTTTGCCTCACTGCAATCTGGAATGCAGAGATCTGCTCAGTTCCTGGTTCTCCAGTTCAGCCCGTTGTGCTGACATGTGACCTGGCAGCCGGACAAGACTCTGGGTGCCTGTGGTCTCATCCAGCACTGCAAATCCGGACACACATGTGCCGTCCAGACAGAAACCAGAGCCGTCAACAAAGATGACCCTGTCTGAATATTTGTGATGTACTGGAGAGTGATGGTTGACCACAGTCATGTTCGGTCCCTGTCATGTTTAACAACTGGGACAGAACATGCTATGCCTTGTGGTCCACTTTCAGATTCTGGCCACTGATGTCCATGATCCATTTCCCAAATCTCTGTTGGGAGACTCCAGGGAGTGTATCTCTAAGTAAAAGGACCAAAGGAGAATGTGGTGTCTGTACAGTCAGAGATCGGAAACCTACAATATGCTCGGTGGTTTTAACGGCATAGTGTATGGCAGCCAGTTGTTTGGCACATTCGTCAACCAGCGAGAGGAGCCGGGAAAAGTATCCCAGTGGTCTACTGTCATGTCCTATCTGCTGTAGAAGGACAACAGAGATAGACTCAGTACCAGCATGTGCCGTTATGGCCATTTCTCCATCTGGGTTGGGGGTGGCTAACACAGGTGCAGAGGAGAGGTCTCTTTTCAGAGTTGAAAAGGCCTCATCCTGTGCTTCTGACCAGCCCTGGAGTGAGGGTTCTTCTCCTCTGAGGAGTTCATAAAGGGGTTTCGCTTTGGCAGCAAAACCCTCTATGAATTCCCTCATGAAGTTGGCCACTTAAGAGCCTGGGAGCAATATATACTCCCCAGGTCTTCGGATTTTCTGTGGTCCTTGAAGGATCCCACAGGTACGAGCTCCGGTGCCCGGTGAACTGTCTGGGCGGTCCTGCCGGTGGCCTTCTTCCCAACTTGGTTCCTCGCCTGCAAAGCTTTTCCCCTCTTAAAAGTCTCTCCTCCTGGACCCTCAGCCGAGTGACCTAGCAGCCAGCTTCGAGGCAAAAGCCTCCTGCAAAAAGCCAAAAGACCAAAGACCTCCTTACTCCCCCTGGAAGTGGTTTTCTTCCCTCCAGGGTACCTCCCACCGTGTTATCTAGTGTGGGGTGCTGGTCTATGGGTTCCACCCACCATCCTAGAATCTGCTTATAGCTGCAGTATCTGCACCTCTTTTACGGGTGCAGTACCCCTCTGTGACGCCTGCATAGTGGGGCGCCACAGGTACTCGGGTGTCAGGCTGCAAGGGTTAAGGCTCCTGCTGTCACGGGGAGTGGTGGCCACGCTTGACCCCGTGTCCTGGGCCTATCTTCCAAAAAAGGGTTAATATTTAGAAAGGACTATATACAGTTTGTAATGACGCCACCTGTAGTTTCTGGTGATGATTCACCAGCGCTGCCACAGTCCGCCGGAGGTAGATGGTATCGCGGCTGTGTTGGTAAGGTCCTCCACAGGTAGGACTGGACCTCCGGGGCAGTCTTCCTGTATAGAGGCAAGTTCATGCAAAAGAGGATGCAGCAGACACAAGTTCACTTTTCTCCGGGTACTTTACTGTCGTTTGCATTAGTCACATACAAAATTACACTTCATCACTCCTGATGCTATGAGGACAGGTAGCTTAATGGGTGGTTGCAGGCAGATCCTAGGCGGTATGGTGGAACCCTGAGTGTGTGCCTTCGTTCTCTGACCCCGTCTGTTCCTTCCTTCTTTCCAGTTAAATTGTGAAGCCTAACGACTTGAAATCTGTCCCACCTCCTTCCTTCTCTCACCCTTGCTCCCACCGGATAATCCTCTGCTGGCTGGCCGCTCGTTTCTTCGGCGGTGCCTGGTACCCTCTTTCGGTGTGCTCAGGTGCAGTACCCCTCTGTGACGCCTGCTTAGCGGGGTGCCACATATACATGGGGCAGGGCGGGAACAAGTGCTGACATCAGGGCGGGAGGTGAGGCAGGAGCGCGGGACCGACCTAGCAAGACCTCGCTCTGCACCTGCGTGAAGGAGCACAAGGAGGCGCAGGCGCAGAGCGAGGATGCCTGACAGCATCAAGGAGGCGGAAAGGAGGGAGGAACAGAGATGCAGGGGGCAGGAATAGCCCCCGGGAAGTGAGATGACTACTGATGCTGGTAATGCTCTCCTAACTTTTTACTATACGTTTTCACAGGGCTTTATTTAGGGGTACAAACATCACACACATGGGGGACCCCTAGTCTAAATGCAGAATAAATGCTGAATTCAGTGCTGCTATTAGATTGAATTCCAGCAGGGGGGTTACAGGTCCGCTTTAACTTTAAAATTGACGAACATGTTCGAGGAATGTTCGATCATCTCTAATGGTTAACGCTGATAATGCTGTCATTAACATAACTATTCCAGTCATCTACATGCAGGAGCAAACAAAGAAAGTCTGCGGGATGAGGTGGTGGTCACAGAGAAAGAGGAGGACAAAGAAGAGGAGGATGCAGAAAGAAAACCAATGCCTTTAATGTCCAGATTCTCATAGCGAAGGCAGGTGCCATGGAAGGGTGGAGTAGAGCAACAGAGGGAGGGCTCATAGCAGTGGCGTAACGATCGGGATTGCAGGAGTTGCGGCTGAGATGGGGACCTATAAAGGGCCTGCGCCACCAGCCGCCCCCTGCACCCGCCGATCGCAGCACCAGGTGCCCGCTTCACATGGATGTGCGTCCCCGAGGACACACATCCATGTGGCAGCACGGCAGCACAGGCCGCTTTGGTGCCTGTGTGTCAGGGAGAAGAGGGGAGGGGAGGGAAGCCTCCTACTTCCCAATGCTGCTTTCGCCACTCACCTCCTCTGAACTGCCTGCTTCCTGCCCTGCGCTCCACTGGGGACCGCATACAGCAGGCTGGCACCTCCTCCTTCTTCGTTTGGAATCTGCAGGAGACGCCGGAGCAGCGAGTGAACTAGAAGAAGTAAGTAAAGATTTTTTTTTTTATAAGTAAGTGCAGTATGGCCAGAGCACTTTACATACAACATCACCTCTGTCCCCATTGGGGCTCACAGTCTATATTCCCTTAGGCTATGTGCACACAGCAGTTTACAGACATCATCACTGTCCCCATTGGGGCTCACAGTCTACATTCCCTTAGGCGATGTGCACACAGCGCTTTACAGCACCTCTTGCTTGCTTGGCCACTCTACCCTTCTTTGGGCGATCCTGCTCATTTTTGTAGCCTACATGTCCTGAAATGTGTCACTTTAGTGCTTGGAAATCGTCTGCTTTTACTTGGTGAGAGGATTATGAAGGGGGGGGGGATCATATATAAGGCTGCATACACAATGCTGCACTGTATGGAGAGATATAAGGCTGGATATATAATACTACACTGTATGGAGAGATATAAGGCAGGATATATAATACTACACTATATGGGAGATATAAGGCTGGATATATAATACTGCACTATATGGGAGATATAAGGCTGGATATATATTACTGCACTATATGGGAGATATAAGGCTGCATATATAATACTACACTGTATAGAGAGATATAAGGCTGCATACACAATGCTGCACTGTATGGAGAGATATAAGGCTGGATATATAATACTACACTGTATGGAGAGATATAAGGCAGGATATATAATACTGCACTATATGGGAGATATAAGGCTGGATATATAATACTGCGCTATATGGGAGATATAAGGCTGGATATATATTACTGCACTATATGGGAGATATAAGGCTGCATATATAATACTACACTGTATAGAGAGATATAAGGCTGCATATATAATACTGCACTATATGGAGAGATATGAGGCTGAATATATAATGCTGAACTATATGGAGAGATATGAGGCTGTATGGAGGGCTATGAGGCTGTATTATACTATATGAAGAGGCTATGAGGCTGCATTATACTATATGGAGAGGCTATGCAGCTGTATTATACTATATAGAGAGACTATAAGGCTGCATTATGCTATAAGGAGGGCTATGAGGCTGCTTTATGCTATAAGGAGGGCTTTGAGGCTGCATTATGATATATGGAGGGATGTGAGGCTGCATTATATTATATGGAGGATAATGAGGGTTCATTATAATAATTGAATGACTATAGGGCCTACCTTATGAATGGGCGACTATAGGACGCATTAGAATACATAGAGGACTATGAAGATACATTGTAGTATATGGAGGAATATGGCGATGCATTATAATAATTGGACTACTATGGTGACGGGAGCAGGTGGACTATATAAACCAGGATGGGGGACATATATACCACGATAAGGGCCATATTCCAGGAGGAGTACCATATATATAGCAGGATGAGGGACATTAATACATAACGAAGTGAGAGAGGGGTCAATTTGTGTGTCTTTAAAGGATTTAGAACTTTACATGAGGCCCATACATTTCATCAACATGCGGGGTGTGGGTGGGTCCAGGTCTAAATTTGCAGCGAGGCCCGCCAGGCTCTAATCACGCCACTGGCTCATGGTACCAGTCAAACTGGTAATAAAGGTGCAGTAGCCAAGGAACAGATGGAGAAGTATGAGGATTAAAAGGTGATGGACACAGAATAAGTCAAGAGATGAGAAAGAAATTTTTCCTTTTTCAGTTGTTCGAAGTTGGCAAGAGGGGACTAAGGAAGGAAACTCGATTTTTACCCCGCCACCAACACAACAAGGACTTGGGCCTTATGGATATGTCAGACACATGAACACCTTCTTGCTGCACATGAGGCAATAAAGCCCAAAACTTATCATTTTAATCCTTATCTAAAAATAAAGAGACTACAAACCAAAGCTGTGGGGTAAAATAAATTAATTTATTCATTGGTCGGTTAGCTCTGTTAAGTTTATTAAAATATCCAAATATAATACATAATTTTAAAAACACCATAAAATAATCCACTGAAATATTCAATTCCATAAATAATTTAATAAATACTCATGTGAATAAATCCATACGGATCCACTCATTCCAGAGTGACCCATCCTCTAACAGAGTGACCGACCTGCAAAACAAAAAAACAGATAAAAAACACCAACCATACAAATATTGAGGGCGGGAGGGCGGGGCTTCTTCAACTCCTGAGGTAAAAGTGACTGCTCTGACAGGAGCAATCTATTTATAAACACCTTTGCCCCCCTTCTCTCCCCCCTCTTAAACCAATCAAAACTCCTCAAAAAGAGCGCCAAAAAACCAGATTAGCCTGGTTCCATCTCCTGATGATAACTTAACCCTTAAACCATCTTTTACCTCACAACACAATCTCAATTCATATAAGGGCTCATTGCCTCATCCTGGCCCCATTGTTATCCAATGCTGCCATTACAATCTGCAATATGTTGCCCATATAGCTAGGATTTGAATCAGCGATGACTACTGGGTGGCCACATTGTTGGATCCATGGTTCAAGAGCAGATTTAGCCAGATGTTTCCTGCCCTGTACAGTGACACGCACATGCTGCAGTATTAAAAAACTTTGTAGACAATTTGGACAGGTTTTCCATAACACTGCATTGAGGGGCACAGCACTCATTGCAGATCTTCACTTTCAACACAGGGGATGTCAAGTCATCAGAATAGAAACATTTTCAGCAGCATTTTAACAGTAATGGCCACTTTACACGTAGCAACATTTCTAGCTTATCCACAGGTAACTTACTGGCTGCAGTGAAATCATGGAGACATTATTCCATTTGTACACAGCAACAAGATAGAACCATGATTTCACTGCAACCAGTAAGTTACCTGTGGATAAGCTAGAAATGTTGCTGCGTGTAAAGTGGCCATAAGAAGCAATTTCTGGGAGTCATTTGACCAATTTTTTAAACCAGCCTGTCCACCAGCAGAACTGAGTACAAGTCTGACACAAAGTGAATGACTGGAGAGGATAGTGAAGCAGTATCTAGAGCTCAATATCCATGCCATCAGGGGGCTTTGGACCCATTTGCATTTCTGTCTTCAAAAATGGAGGAGTGGCCTAAGCTCACCAGTCACACCATGGAGGTTTTGTAATGCTTGGCAGCCAGCGTTCTCTCCGTGTGCAGCACTGATCCCACCATTATACAATTTTTATTGTGGATCAGTTGATGCTACTTTCATAGTATCGGGCCCTAATGTTTTGAAATATGGAGACTCTTATTGGGGTGTCTTTGTTGTATGTTTCCTGAATTTAGCTCTCTGAAGACAATGCCTACATATGTCACTCATCTCCCTGTTACTAATGAATGTTTAACCTTGAAATGCTAGTCCGTGTTCCAGACCCTGTGTTATGTATGCAGACTATGCCATTATACAAGTTTGGATACAGATTGTAAGCGGTCAAAGATGAAGCAGGAAGAGAGGTGGTAGGACAGTTCAAGATGGACATGTTCCAGTAGTTTTGATGCATGTTAGGGAATTGATATGGGGTAATAGCTAGACACAGAGGATGGGTCAAGGCAGGCTTTTTGAAGATGGGTGTGATCAAGGCATATTTAAAGTATCAGGGGAAGATACCAATTGATAGTGAAAGGTTGAAGAGATGGGTTAGGGTTGGGAGGAAGACTGTTGTGAGGTTGGGGATAAGGTGGGAGCGGGACAAGTGCACGGTTGCTAAGATGTCATTAAAAGTGTTGAGAGGAAATCTGATCATTTGTCATAGCTGAGAAGCTTAGTTTACAGGAAGAGGGCTAATTAGTTGTAGGGAGAGGCTGTGGGGACTGTAGGTCAATATTTTCTCTGATCTTATAAATCTTCTGCTTGAAGAATGAGGCTGAGATAAGGAGATGGAAGAGGTGCTCGAGGAGAGAAGAGAGAATTAAAGGTGTTGAATAGCTGAGACAGAGTGGATATGAGAAATGCCAAGTAAATATTTTTGCAGCAGTGAGTGTGGAATTGAAGGGACTGTTTGTGTGTAATGAAATACTTGTTGGAATGGAATCTCTTCTATTTCCGCTCAACAACCCTGGAAGCCCGCTAAGTACTTAAGGACTCAGAACAGGCAGTGTTGCCTGTTGATTGTGCCAATTTTGGTATGCATGAAGGGGAAGGCAACCAATTTGAGAGATGCAACTATTGTGGTATTATAAAAAGCGACAGCAAGATCTGCATGGTGTAGGGAACTTACGTCTGCAAAACAAGGAAGGAAATTAGAAAGCGTGGGTTAATAAAGATAAAGCTATTATTATTATTATTATTTATAGAGCACTATTGATTCCATGGTGCTGTATATGAGAAAGGGTTACATACAAACAAGTTAAAAATACAACAAATAAGCTAAGAGTGACAGACTGATACAGAAGAGAGAGAGGACCCTGCCTTTGCCGGCTTACATTCTATAGGGCAATGGGGAGACATACAGTTGGTTGGGTCTTCTCTGGTGGTGGTGGAGCACTGGGTCCAGTGGTGGTGAGGTGGCACCGTGGTTTTCAGGTTCTGCTTCAAGGTTCCAAGTGTAGGGCACAGTTGGACGTTTTGGGGTGCAGAATTCCAGGGAATGGGGGATGTTTGAGTGAAGCCTTGCAGGCAGTTAGATGAGGAACGTACAAGTGTGGAGGAAAGGAGGAGGTCTTGGGAGGATTGAATATTACGAGTTGGATGATATCGGTGTTGGAGTGTAGAATGTAACAACATCAGCAAACACTATGTGAGCTCAGACTTCCTGAACAGGAGGGAGAGAAAGAGAGAGGCTGATGGTGAAGGGTAGCTGAGAGCTGCCCTGCTAGAAGAGACAGGCTGGGGGAGACTCATTGGGAAGACATACCCTAAACTCCCATATGGGGCAGCAGTGTGATAGATTATGCCATCACAGATATGGACCCTACAAATATTGGTGCCCTCATAGTCACTCCACAAACACACCTGTCAGACCACAACCAACTGCTTCTATACATCAAATCCACAAACAAATCATCCTCACCAACTGCGCAAAAGACTGGCCTCTTTAACTTACCGCCATCCTTCAAATGGTCCAAAATGTCGGCCCTAAAATATAAAGTTGCCATCAATAGACCAGAGATCAAGGAGAAGCTCCAACACTTCCATAATAATGTGCATGAGCTTAACCCAGAAGGAGCACAAATGGCGGTAAGGGGCCTCAACAACATTTTTTATCCCATGGCAGAAATGTCTGACCTGAAAAAAAGCATTAACAAGAGGCCGAGTAAACCAAATCCCAACAACTGGTTTGATAAAGAATGTAAGACCATACGGAAGGCCCTAAGAATGGCCTCAAATAAAAAACACAGAGACCCAAACAACGCCACTTGAGAGAAGCCTACCACACCATACAACAAAATTACAAAGCCATCCTCAGAAAGAAAAAGCAAAACCACATCCCACCAAACTCCTCCAACTCCAAGACACGCTGGAAGACAACAAATTCTGGGAACTGTGGAATCAATTTGGTTATAACCAGAAAAGCAATAGCCTCCACATCCAGAGCAGCAACATCTGGCTCCAGTACTTCAAGGACCTTTACAAAGACATCCCAAGTGAAGACCTGAACCCGGCACAAAAAGAGCTTGTGAGAAAACTGAAAGATATGGAGGAAAAGATCAAAGATTTCCAAAATCTTGTGGATGCACCAACCACACTGCCAGAAATAACAGAAAGGATCACGCAAATAAAAGGTAAAAAAAACAGCGGTCCAGATGGGATCGTCCCAGAAATGCTAAAATACAGCCCGCCAGACATCCTGGCTGCGATAACAAAACGATTTAATATCGTACTGCAGGCTGGCTACTTCCCCAAAATCTGGAACCAAGGCCTCATAACCCCAATACACAAAAACGGGGACAAGTACGATCCAGCAAATTACCGGGGATATGTGTCAGCAGCAACCTGGGCAAACTCTTCAACAGCATCCTGAACAACAGGATCCTCACATTCCTCACCGAGCATAACGTCCTCAGCAAGAGCCAAGCAGGGTTCATGCCGAACCACCGCACCACTGACCACATCTATACTCTGCACAGCCTCATCAAGAGCCATGTCCACAATACAAAGAACGGGAAAATATACGCTTGTTTCGTGGACTTCAAAAAGGCCTTTGACTCAGTGTGGCACTCAGGATTATTCCTAAAACTGCTGGGGAGTGGAATAGGAGGTAAAACATACAATGTCACCCGAAGCTCCTACACTGAGAACAGCTGCAGCGTGAGGGTCAATGGAAGGAGGACGGCCTATTTCCAACAAAGCCGAGGAGTGAGACAGGGCTGCAGCCTAAGTCCAACGCTCTTTAACATCTACATCAATGAGCTGGCAGTGGCCCTAGAGTCCTCTTCAGCACCAGGACTCCCTCTCCATGACACCCAGGTGAAATTTCTGCTCTATGCCGATGACCTCGTGCTGTTATCCCCAACCGAGAAAGGCCTCCAAGATCATCTGAAAATCCTAGAGACCTTCAGCAGCACATGGGCAATGCCAACCAACCATAAGAAAACTAATACCATGGTGTTCCAGAAAAGAAAGCAGAAACCTGCTGGGCATCCTCCCTTAACGATAGAAAACTGTCCACTTACAGAAACCAACAAGTACACCTACCTGGGCCTAGAACTCAGCCAATCAGGGAGCTTCAAGCAAGCCATAGAATTACTGAAAGACAAGGCTTCCAAAACCTTCTATGCCATAAGAAGACGTCTGTATCATCTCAAGGCACCAGTAACAGTCTGGCTAAAAATCTTTGACACAATCATTGCCCCAATCCTTCTTTACGGCAGTGAGGTCTGGGGTCCAGTCTCATACCTGGGCCGACTGAAATATTCCACCTAGAGTTCTGCAAGCATCTTCTCCAAGTCCATCGGAGCACATCAAACAGCGCCTGCCGAGCAGAGTAGGGCAGATTCCCTCTACACCTTGAGATCCAGAAGAAGGCGCTGTCATTCAAGGCTCATCTACAAAGCAGTAGTCCCAACTCCTACCATCACAAAGCCCTCCTGCACCAGGAAGCCCCAGGAAGCCTCCTAACACAAAGTACCCAAAGACAGCCTGACCAAGCCACCAACCCACATGGCATGACAAAAAGCGAAATCCAGAAGATGGTACTAAAGGCAAAGAGGAATATCTCAACATCTGGAGGAATAACATAAACAAATCACAGAAACTGACAATATTCCAGAAACTACAGAGAGAGTACAAACTGGCCCCATACCTAGAGAAACTGGAAAACCCCAAAGAGCGACAGATCCTGAGCCGGTCCAGACTGAGCGCCCACAGCCTACTCATCAAATCCGGTCGGCACCGACAGAACTACAAGCCCCGAGAGAGCAGACTGTGCCAGCAGTGCCCCAAGGAGGTCGTGGAGGATGAGGCCCACTTCTTGCTGAGGTGCCCTAAATACTCCGCATTGAAGGACACTCACTTCAAGAGACTGTCCGATCTCCTCCCAGACTTCACCTCCATGGAGGAGGAAGAGAAACTGTCAATGCTACTGGGGGAAGAGGAAAGTACAGCGGCCATAACAGCGCAATATGTCAGTGCCTGCCACAGACTAAGAGGAGACTGATATATCATGGACTTCTGTACCCCAACCCTGAACACTTCCCTATCCCCCAACTAAGAGCTTGATATGCCATGGACTTATATACCCCACCCTGGACATGTCCCCACCCTCTAAAACGATCCCGATATATCATGGACCTAAATACCCACTCCTCACTCCCAACCCCCGTCCCCCTATTTTTACTATTTGCTTTGGCAATGCTGATATGTACTTAGTCCTGCCAATAAAGCTCATTTGAATTGAATTGAATTGAATTGAACTGTAAATTGTTCTAAAAACAAACAGTGGTGAGAAGCTTGGAGATTGGACTTTGATAAGATTTTTGTGCAAGCTGTCTGCAGAGGTGGCTGATGCCTGTCCTGGGAGAACTTGTTTTTTTGCTGGAAACTAGTGCAGAGTCGGTGGAAACTGTGTGGACTAGAGACCGCATGGTGAGCTGACCAGGGTTCCCCTACCAGAAAAGAGACTGAGGAGAGACTGGTTCCACTGCCATCCAGATCGAGAGTATCCTGACAAGTCCTGGTAAGGAGTGCTCCACAGACTGTATCCCGATGGCTACAGAACTAAAGTACTGGACATGTGACTCTGGCATTAGCTGGTAAGCCACCGAATTTTGCTGTTGAACAATAAGTTGTTTTTTTTTGGCTCCAAAGGTTTTTTTTTTTCTGGACTTGCTGCAGCCAACATGGAATATAGGCCGGTGTGAAACTACATTTGAGGTTGATGGTACCATAGCTTTTAAGATACCCGGGTATCCTGTGCTAAGTGTATAGCCACCATTGATACAGTTTAATGCACTGTTATTAGCTGTGAAAAGTTTTATACTCATTGCGCCATCTCAGAGGTTCCATCAGACCGCCCTCATCTGATGTACATCGTCTTTCCTTTTAGTTAAGTTAAATCCTTGATCAATTTAATGTGTAGGTAAATTAGCTCCTGGTTCTGAGTGTGATTTACATACCCTGGGAACTCTGAGATCGGTGCATTGATGTCGGCTAACGCTGAGTGTTTTAAAATTGTTATTGGTAGTGTTTTAAGGGGATTTTGAGACTTTTACATTCTATACTGAACTGTACTTTGATCCCCATATCAGTAAAAACACTTTTGTTCATTTCTGCCTCTTTCTCAGTCTGTGACTCACTAGATCTTAATAGGACCTTTGGTCAATACATCGGAAGATTAGTTGAGAGATATATGGGGGGGGGGGGACAGATTGTGGACGGCTTTGTAAGTTAATGTTAGTAGTATGTATCTAAAGAGTGAGCCTTTGGGCCATTAGTTTTACTGACACCCTAGGCTGACTTATGTGTACAACAAAATGGTGGAATAGAAATTATAACTTCTTGTTCAAAATACAAGTCATAATAGAGCTCTGTTACTAGAGAAATAAGAAGTTAATTAATCTTTGCATAAGATAAAACAAAAAGAAAAATATTACTTTGGTCCTTAATGAACTACATTTTTTCAAGTGCATTGAGATTACCCAGTGCACTTCCAGCCTGATATACAAATGGCTTCTAAACTTGAATTCTCCTGACTGAAAAATCTCAACTCTTTGAAAAAAAATATATTTTGATTGTGGGACAAGTACAATATAAGAATATACTGACAGGTTCACTGTAAATTTGTGCAAAAAAATGTCATTATGGAGAAAAGGCTGCTTTAAAATAAATAATGGTTGAGACAATGAAAATTATCAATATGATTATTAAAACAAAATTCTTCATTTTTCAGTTTAATGTCTGGACTAGCAACAATGGATTCAAAAGTATGTGGAAGAATGGGCCTCATAACTGTCACATATTATTTATGGACGACATTTCTTGCTGTTGCAGTAGGCATCATATTGGTGGTTTCTATTCATCCTGGTGCTGCAGCACAAAAAGAAAATCATGTTGGTGGACAGCCTGTTCTGAGTTCTGCAGATGCCTTGCTAGATTTAATAAGGTGAGTGAAATAATAATGACACTATCTTTGATGAATAATGTGCATAATCTTTAAACCTATATTATATATTAAACTTCGCCATGGAAGTGAGATTAGCAGGTTAGTAAATGACTGCTGACCAGCTACTATGTACTCAATCAAAAGTTGTATATAACTGTAGGTCAGCTTGTCTAATGGCATCCTTACCTGCAGTCCCATGAAATATAACATATCAGTAATACATTTGTGTGACTTAAAAATACAGTGGGTATGGAAAGTATTCAGACCCTTTTAAAGTGTTCACTCTTTGTTTCATTGCAGCCATTTGGTAAATTCAAAAAAATTCTATTTTTTTTCTCAATAATGTGCACTCTGCATCCCATCTTGACTGAAAATAACAGAAATGTAGATATTTGTGCACATTTATTAAAATGGATAAACTGAACTATGACATGGTCATAAGTATTCAGATTCTTTGCTCAGTATTGAGTAGAAGCACCATTTTGAGCTAGTTCAGCCATGAGTCTTCTTGTGATGGCTCAACACGTTTTTCACACCTGGATTTGGGGATCCTCTGCCAGTTCCGTCAGGTTGGATGGTTAACGTTGGTGGACAGCCATTTCCGGTTTCTCCAGAGATGCTCAGTTGAGTTTAGGTCAGGGCTCTGGCTGGGCCAGTCAAGAATGGTCGCAGAGATGTTCTGAAGCCACTCCTTTGTTATTTTAGCTATGTGTTTAGGGTCATTGTCTTGTTGGAAACTTGAACCTTTGGCCAAGTTTGAGGTCCAGAGCACTCTGGAAGAAGTTTTCATCCAGGACATCTATGTACTTGGCTGCATTCATGTTTCCTTCAATTGCAAATAGTCGTAATGTCCCTAAGGCTGAAGGCACACTGTCGTGCATCAAACACAGAGCGTGTTTGATGCACGACAGTGATGCTAGTGTAATGCGTGTTTGTGGGTGTGTGTGGTGTGAGTGTGGTGCGTGTGGTGAGTGTGCCTGCATGTATTCAAGTGAGTGTGCTGCAAGTGTGAGGTGTGAGTGCATGTGAAGTGCGTGTGTTTGCGATGCTGTCCACAGTCCTGAAGGACCGCGGGCAGCATTTGTCAGAGAATTCAAACTTGCTGGCTGTCAAAAACTGTCGATTTTGAATTTCCCACCATGTGTGTACAGTAATAATCATCCTGCCCCACTGTGACAGCAGCGGTGCAAGATGATTCTTATAATGTGCTTTAACACTCATGTCAGCATGTGTCCAGAGACTGTCCCAGCGCCCTGGACACATGCTGAGGTCATAAATGGTCAAATTTGTGTTTTATGCATATAAATCTGCAAAGCTTTTAATTGTCGGCTTTGCAGTTTCATTTCTAAACTCCTGTGGCTCCTGTCAGTGAACAGAGGTAATGTACGCTGTCCAGGGTCCTGAACAGCTAAGTAATCAACACAGTAGCTTGCCTGTGCTGATTGCTTCAGCACTCAGGACCCTGGACAGCGTACATCGCCGCTGTTCACTAACAGGAGCCACAGGAGTTTAGAAATGAAACTGCAAACCGACAATTACCGTCTTTGCAGATTTATAGGCGTAAAACACAAATTTGGCCATTTATGACCTCAGCATGTGTCTAGGGCACTTGGACAGTCTCTGGACACATGCTGACATGAGTGTTATAAGCACATTATAATAATCATCTTGCACCGCTACTGTCACAGTAGGGCAGGATGATTATTATTGTACGCGCATGGTGGTACATTCAAACTCACCGGCTTTTGACAGCCAGCGAGTTTGAGGCGATTTGCGCAGCACACTAGTGCGAATATTGCACCGTGTGCTGTATAACTTGCATTGCGCTCACCCGCGTCAGAATTACGTGCAGTTGCAGCATGCTGCGACTGCACTCGCTTCTGACTCGCAATGCGAGTTAGGTGCGGGGGACTCGCACCAGTGTGCCCTGCCTTATCAGCAACACTGGTCCGAGTGCAATGCGAGTTTCCCTCACATTGCACTCGCGCGAGTCCCTCGCCCAGTGTGCCTTCAGCCTGATGCTGCCACCACCATGTTTCACTGTTGGGATTGTATTGCACAGGTGAAGAGCAATGCCTGGTTTTCTCCACACATACCACTTATAGAATTATCATCAAAAAGTTCTATCTTCATCTCATTAGAACAGAGAATATTATTTCTCACAGTCTGGGAGTCCTTCATGTGTTTTTTTGCAAACTCTATTCATGCTTTCAAATGTCTTCCTCTAAGGAGACGCTTCTATTGGGCCACTTTGCTATAAAAGTCCGATTAATGGAGGGCTGCAGTGATAATTGACTTTGTGTAACTTTCTCCCATCTCAGTACTGCATCTCTATAGCTCAGAACATCTGGAATAGTAGGTTCTTGCTGCATATAAAGCTCTAATAGTAATACAATACTTGTTCAAAGGGTTCATACGCATTTGTATATTAACTATATGGTTATCTTTTTCACATTTGACACTAATCATATCGATTTATAGCATTTTGCTGTTACGCATTCTTCTAAAAATAATTAATTATACATTTCTGTCTTTCAGAAATGGCCTGAAAGACAGAAATCTACTTATATAATCCGCAGTTGGGAATTCGGGCACTGTAGCCGAATCCCAACATGCTTTGCGGGACTGCGAGTGATGACGCGCAGCGTCATCACGAGCCGCAGACCCGCACTACTGTAAAAAAAAAATAAAAAAGTTAATGCTCACCTCTCCCCGAGCCCCCGCCATCTCCTGCCGTCTTCCTCCAAGCTTCCGGTGGCTGCCGCAGGCTCCGAGTGTCTGCAGAGCTCTTCTACTGCAGTTCAAGGACCTGTGGTGATGTCACAGTCACGTGACACCAGGTTACTCCATGGTAACCTGGTGTCACGTGACTGTGACATCACCGCAGGTCCTGAACTGCACTAGAACAGCTCTACACACACTGGGAGCCTGCGGCAGCCACCGGAAGCTTGGAGGAAGACTGCAGGAGACGGCGTGGGCTCGGGGAGAGGTGAGCATTAACTTTTTTTTTTTTTTAACCCCTGCCTTCCTGTTTGGAGACCTTTTACTGTACTGAGCATGCTCAGTACAGTAAATGTCTCCTCCAGCCTCACAGCCTCCCCATCCTCACTGCCTCCTCCAGCCTCAGTCTCCTCCAGCCTCACAGTCTCCTCCAGCCTCACAGCCTCCCCATCCTCACAGCCTCCTCCAGCCTCCTCCAGCCTCACAGCCTCCCCATCCTCACAGCCTCCTACAGCCTCACACCCTCCTCCAGCCTCACAGCCTCCCCATCCTCACAGCCTCCTCCAGCCTCACAGCCTCACAGCCTCCAGCCTCACAGCCTCCCCATCCTCACAGCCTCCTCCAGCCTCACACCCTCCTCCAGCCTCACACCCTCCTCCAGCCTCACAGCCTCCCCATCCTCACTGCCTCCTCCAGCCTCACTGTCTCCTCCAGCCTCACATCCTCCTCCAGCCTCACAGCCTCCCCATCCTCACAGCCTCCTCCAGCCTCACAGCCTCCTCCAGCCTCACAGCCTCCCCATCCTCACAGCCTCCTCCAGCCTCACACCCTCCTCCAGCCTCACAGCCTCCTCCAGCCTCACAGCCTCCTCCAGCCTCACAGCCTCCCCATCCTCACTGCCTCCTCCAGCCTCACAGTCTCCTCCAGCCTCACATCCTCCTCCAGCCTCACAGCCTCCCCATCCTCACAGCCTCCTCCAGCCTCACAGCCTCCCCATCCTCACAGCCGCCTCACAGCCTCCTCCAGCCTCACAGCCTCCCCATCCTTACAGCCTCCTCCAGCCTCACAGCCTCCTCCAGCCTCACAGCCTCCCCATCCTCACAGCCTCCTCCACCCTCACATCCTCCTCCAGCCTCACAGCCTCCTCCAGCCTCACAGCCTCCCCATCCTCACAGCCTCCTCCAGCCTCACAGCCTCCCCATCCTCACTGCCTCCTCCAGCCTCACAGCCTCCTCCAGCCTCACAGCCTCCCATCCTCACAGCCTCCTCCAGCCTCACAGCCTCCTCCAGCCTCACATCCTCCTCCAGCCTCACAGCCTCCTCCAGCCTCACACCCTCCTCAAGCCTCACTGCCTCCCCATCCTCACAGCCTCCTCCAGCCTCACATCCTCCTCCAGCCTCACAGCCTCCCCATCCTCACAGCCTCCTCCAGCCTCACAGCCTCCCCATCCTCACAGCCTCCTCCATCCTCACAGCCTCCTCCAGCCTCACAGTCTCCTCCAGCCTCATAGCCTCCCCATCCTCACAGCCTCCTCCAGCCTCACAGCCTCCCCATCCTCACAGCCTCCTCCAGCCTCACAGCCTCCTCCAGCCTCACAGCCTCCCCATCCTCACAGCCTCCTACAGCCTCCTCCAGCCTCACAGCCTCCCCATCCTCACAGCCTCCTCCAGCCTCACATCCTCCTCCAGCCTCACATCCTCCTCCAGCCTCACATCCTCCTCCAGCTTCACAGCCTCCTCCAGCCTCACAGCCTCCTCCAGCCTCACAGCCTCCTCCAGCCTCACAGCCTCCTCCAGCCTCTCACCCTCCTCCATCCTCAGCCGCACTACCTGACACCGCTGCCATCCTGCCAACCGTCGGCCCCGCGCCATCGCCACCGCCCTCGCGCCCTCCGCGAGGTCCATGCTGCCCGGATGCCGCCGGAGCCTTCCGCCCCTCGCCACTCTCTCACCGCTGGGCTCTCAATGTCGCCATGCTGCTGGAGTAGCGGTCTACGGGCTGTGGACGGGTGCCGGGAGCCAGGGACGTCGTCCTGTGGCCGCCAACAGCCAATGGGAGTGAGCGGACCGTGTCAGCCTGCAAAGCCTGACACGCCCCGCTCACTCCCATTGCCTGCCCCTGCAAGCGGATTGGGCGCTGTGTTGTACACACAGGACGCCCATCCCATTGCCCAGGACTTGGCGTCCTAGACCAATCGGATGACCGTCCTGTCTTTACCACACACCGCCCAATCCGCTCCTTCCGCTCAGGTCACATGTGTGACCTGAGGGCAAGAACTGATCCCTCTCTGCATCACCCAACCCGCCGCAGAGGACAATGCCGTGTGACTGGGGCTGCGATCAGCCCCAGCACGCAGCCACGTCCTGCCGCCGAGCGGTGATGTCACCCCTCCAGCCGCATCTCTCCTCACCCCTCCAGCCAGACCTCTCCTCACCCCTCCATCTGGACCTCTCCTCACCACTCCAGCCTCTGCTCTCCTCACCCCTCCAGCCTCTGCTCCCCTCACTCCTCCAGCCTCCCGCCACATCATACTCTGCTATCCACAGAGCCCCCTCTATACTCTCCTACCCACACAGCCGCCTGTATACTCTGCTACCCACAGAGCTGCCTGTATACTCTGCTACCCACAGAGCTGCCTCTATACTCTGCTACCCACAGAGCCGCCTCTATACTCTGCTACCCACAGAGCCGCCTCTATACTCTGCTACCCACAGAGCCGCCTGTATACTCTCCTACCCACAGACCCGCCTGTATTCTCTGCTACCCACAGAGCCGTTTCTATATTCTGCTACCCACACAGCCACCTCTATACTCTGCTACCCACAGAGCCTTCTCTATACTCTGCTACACACAGAGCCGCCTGTATAATCTGCTAACCACAAACCCGCCTGTATACTCTGCTACCCACAGACCCGCCTGTATAGTCTGCTACCCACAGAGCCCCATATATACTCTGCTAGCACCTCACCCGCCTGTATACACACAATTCATTTCACCGCGCTCCCGATGCAATTGCATCGGGCCTTTTTACTAGTTTATAATATTTTTATAACCCTTTTAACAAGTATTGTATTACTATTAGAGCTTTATATGCAGCAAGAACTTTATGCATGGGCATCTCTGGGAGAACTAGTTAAAGGGACACTGTCAGGTCATTTTTCAGTATGATACTAATAATACCCTTGAATAGGGCCTGGGCAGACCTTTAAAAAACATGTAAAACCATTATTGTACGCTTTCTAGTTTCCATGTTATCAGCAGCTTCATACCCTGCAAGAAGCTGGTGCATTAGTCCTCTCCATTATATTTCCAACTGAATAGTCTAGTTGTTGTATAAGTGTTATTTAAATATCCACACCCATCCAGGCTTGTGTTCACTCCCTCCCCTCTGTGCTCTGGGCTGGGATGGGGGGAGGTGTTTTGTGCTGCAGCCTGTGAGATTTCTATGTGAATGTATAAGCTTTGGTTTTCCTGCAAACATGTAATGTGTGTATCTGCTGAGCAAATGATCAAATGTTCTTATAATCACATAAAGATATCTCAGACTGCACACACTACACATATGTCTCATACACACAAATACATGAAGAGCTACAGCTAAACTCCCCCCTCCTCCTCTCTCCCTTATGTGTCTGCTGTTAATGAGTCACACAACAGACAGATCAGAGAGGAGGCAGGACAGTGTCATGAAGCATGGATATTCAATCATTGAGTGGGAGTGGGCAGCAGAGAAATCGCTGTGACTGACAGAGGGCATTCATCTTTCATTTTGAAGTTTACAGAACATAGGAGGGGAGTATAAATAATAGAAATACATGAATATGGAGAGCTTAAGGGCCAGTCACACGGGGCGACATCGCCGCCTATTACATAGGCCACGCCCCTACATCGCCTGTCGGCTGCGACATCGCCTCTACGTCACCTCATGTAAAGGGGCGATGTCGGCGGCACTGGGAGGTCACCTGGTTTCAGATCAGTGCTCTGAAACCAGGCGACCGATTTGGGGCGATGTGCACACATCGCCCCATGTAACCGGCCGCCGGCGACCTGTCAGGTGATGGGAGCCATAGGCTCCCATTGTCCTGCATCGCCGCTGGGGTTTTCAGACACCCCGGCGGCGATGCCGCCTGACAGCTCGCCGGCGCAGGGCTGGAGATGTCGCACCATGTAAATGGGGGACGGCAACGCTGGCGGGGCGCCAAAAACGTGCGCGCACCCGCCAGTCGCCGCCGACATCCCCAGCCCCGTCGCCCCGTGTGACGGATCCTTTAGAGAAAGGAATTAGAAAATGATATCAGTTAAACATGGATTTTTGGCCTGACAGTGTTCCTTTAAAACACCCACCTGAGACACCTAATTAGGTTAATGAAATAATTACAGTGCTGTGCAAATTAATTGGAACAAAGCATTTTTGTAAGTAAAATCTTAAGTTGGTTACCAGTCAGTGATTCAAACCAGTTTTAACTGGTTTGAACAGGTGTGTGTACAACCTTGAGTAACAAAATGTGGATTGACTGGTTGTAGTCAGAAAATAACAGCTAGCTGCCCCCTCAGCTTCAGTTGAGAGCTTGTTTCTGTGAGGAGTGGTTTAGTGTACTTTTTCTCTCAGTGTGATTCGTGCCTGTATAAATGGATGTTACTCCACGGAAGAAGTCTAGAATTATTACTTTTAATGAACATACAAGTCTGACTGTAAGAGAAATCGCTTCCACCGTTGGTATTGGAAAATCTACCGTTTCAAGAATATTTCGCACACACAATGAAACTGGATCGTTTTCTCCAAAACAAAAAGGGAAATGTGGAAGAAAAAGGAATACAACACCAAGAACTGATAAAGCACTTATCAGAAATAGTAAAACTAATGCAAGAAAAATAAGTAAAGACTTGCTTTGTCCCAATTAATTTGCACAACACTGTACCTTTCTTGTGTATATATGAGTCTTTTTTATGCCATGTACCATAAGTAAGGAAGGCTATACTGTGAAATTACATTGCCAAAATGTATTGTATGTGCAATTGTTTATTATTTTTATACAAAATAAAATCTCGAAAATATTAATAATTTGGTTCCTGGTTTCTGGGAGCGCTCGGGTACTATTCCGGATGTTCTAATCTCAAACTCCTACTGACAGACGCACTGGCTGGGAAGTCTGCTGAGTCTAGAACCAAGCTGCATACCAGACTGACGGGGATGCCTGCCTTGACACCCCTACTGGGGAGGTACGCACAAGAATAAGACACCATAAAGGTGAGGAAGTAAGCCTTATTTGTTCATCATAACTGCCATATCCTCTGCACTTAGATATGCACCCTTTCTTTTGTATTTCGTATTTCCTCTGCTTTCTAGACCCCACAGCCATTTGAAGTCAACCTTATTCTCATCTCTGGAGCTCAGCCACTGCTTTACCTCTTTCACCAAGGCTCAGTTTGGCTGGATATCCAGATCTAGAAAGACTTCTGGTGGTCCCAAACTTCTGCCATTTAAGGATTACAGAGGCCACTGTGCTCTTAAGAACCTTGAGTACTGCAGACATTTTTTTGTAACCTTTGCCAGATCTGTGCCTTACCACAATTCTGTCTCTGAGCTCCTTGGGAAGTTCCTTTGATCTCATGATTCTCATTTCTTCTGACTTGCACTGTGAGCTGTGAGGTAGGTGTGTGCCTTTCCAAATCAAGTCCTATCAGTTTAATTAAACACAGCTGGACTCCAATGAAGAAGTAGAACCATCTCAAGGAGGATCACAGTTAAATGAACAGCATGTCATTTAAATATGAGTGTATGAGCAAAGGATCTGAATAATTATGACCATACATATAAAAAGGTCCCCCTAAAAATTAGGTGCTTCACCTCAAATACATTTTACCTTGCAAAATATCGCAACAGATTAAACTGTGTCGATATTTTTGTAGTGAATCAGCACAACCAATATTTTATGGCAAAAATTACTTTATTAATTAAAATTAAAAATAATTCATATAAAAATTATTAACATATACAACATGTCCTAAGCGGGAACACAGTCCCTATCATGCACAAAGTACTTGGGTGGGCTACAAAAACAGCACAAAAGTAGCAGCAAATTACTAACAGGGGAGCAGAAATAATATATTCACAGCACCAACACACTTATATTAAAACGGTCACAAAATGATCATATGTTAAATACTAGGGTGTTCAAATTACCTGGTGCCTAAATGAACTCCTTTGGACCCCTGACTGCCACAGTGCTCCTGCCTCAATCCCACAGCCGACGTACGTTTCAACGTAATGTTTTCCTCAGGGCGTGCATTGTGTTATGTGGAGGTTTCCTATCTTATATAGTATATCTTATATATAAGATAGGAAACCTCCACATAACACAATGCACGCCCTGAGGAAAACATTACGTTGAAACGTACGTCGGCTGTGGGATTGAGGCAGGAGCACTGTGGCAGTCAGGGGTCCAAAGGAGTTCATTTAGGCACCAGGTAATTTGAACACCCTAGTATTTAACATATGATCATTTTGTGACCGTTTTAATATAAGTGTGTTGGTGCTGTGAATATATTATTTCTGCTCCCCTGTTAGTAATTTGCTGCTACTTTTGTGCTGTTTTTGTAGCCCACCCAAGTACTTTGTGCATGATAGGGACTGTGTTCCCGCTTAGGACATGTTGTATATGTTAATAATTTTTATATGAATTATTTTTAATTTTAATTAATAAAGTAATTTTTGCCATAAAATATTGGTTGTGCTGATTCACTACAAAAATATCGACACAGTTTAATCTGTTGCGATATTTTGCAAGGTAAAATAATTATGACCATGTAATATTTCAGTTTTTCTTAATACATTTGCACAAATATCTACATTTCTGTTTTTTCAGTCAAGATAGGGTGCAGAGTGTACAGTAATGAGAAAAAAATTGAACTTTTTGAATTTACCAAATGGCCACAATAAAACAAAGAGTGAACATTTTAAGGGGTCTGAATACTATCTGTACTCACTGTACGTAGTTGTCGAGTGCAGTCTTAAGTAAAACCTCAGATAACAAAGTAACAACTCCTTGAGGATGAATAATGTAGTACACGTTACCTGTAGGAATGAACAAACCTGAATGCCAAAATCCGGGGTTCATATACTGGACACCTTGTGTCCAGTGCCAAATTCTGAATACAGACTTCTAACTGTACATCCATGTTACTGTTCGGGTTTGGAACCCAAGTAATGCTGGTTAAAAAGGCTTTCTGTCTTCCATGTTTCCTGGAAGCCAAGAAAGCAGAACCAGGGTGTTGAAAAAGGAACCAAAAAGGGGATAACAGTAGAAAAATTATATGTACCCTGTTTCCTGGAAGATTAGACATCAGTCAGACTGCTTTACTGGCCCACCCACTAAACCAAATGAATAATCATTGCTTTCTCTGCCCGCACACTGCAGGTGTCTGATTTTTTGCAGACAGCCTGCTTTACATGCCACTTATGCTTTGTGAAGGCATCTGTAATTGCTTGCAGTCATTCTGCTGTTTCCTGCAACCCTCACACTAGATGTCTGGCTCATAAACTGAAATGTTTTGATGTCTGTCGATAGCGACAAGAACAAAAAGGCTATCTTGGACATACTAGGAACACGTCACACCATTAGGCAGATCCCTGAGGAACCCTTACATGCTTTGACTCTTATACAGGGATCTGGATTTGAAACAGGATCCATCAGATTGCCGCCTATGGAAGGGTAGAATTCCAGATACAGAAAAGTCACCAAGCAGGGTCAAAGCTGGGAGGTCAGATAAAGGACAAAATCAGGATCCGATATTGTGGTCAGGTAGTAAAAACTAAGATGGCAGCAAAGGGCCAAATCATGAGGAAGGAGAAGCATCCAAAAAACAGGCTAGGGTAACACTGGAAAAACACCAGTATAAAACAGGAGACTAACCAGGGGAACCAGAAGCTATTTCTGGCAGCTTCCGGCAGGACACTGAAGGTATTATTACCGACAGGGAACTGACTGAGGTTAAGAGAGGGACCACAGCTGCCTTGTACGTGCTGGCTTATTAAGGCACCTCAATGAGAGTGGTATGTACCTTTCAGTCCCAGGCCAGAAGTACATATAATAACCACCACCCAGTCACTGATACAGGTTGTGAATTACACATGCACCAGATGCTGCCACTTGTTCCTTGTTCAGATACGAGCCTGGTCAGTCTACATGGTTATATCAGGATCAGGAACTAACTCAGGTAGTGAATAATGTTAACCGATCACACGGATGTTGGAATTTCATGATCGAGATAAAAGAGCAACTCAAGATTAAATTATATACTTATTTGCCGTAAGGGCACGCTAGGGTAATATATACATATTATGCAGATATTAGTCAGTTTACAAATAAAAGATAAATGAGGTACTCACAGATATATAGACAAATGTAACCGGTTACCAGTTCTTTGATACTTGCGGCCACATGAGGGCATTGTAGAGCCACAGGTCCTGCTTGATGTAATTCCCCACGATGTAACACGATGAGTCCCCCTTAAAAAATGACAAAGAAAGAGAAATTGGGCTGAAGTGTTATACCCTAAACTGCTACTTCCAAGTTGCTCCTTTCCGTCTCTGTGTAGTCTTGGATTCTCCTCCCCTATGATCTTTGCACTAACATATTATTAAAACTTATGAATGGCCATAGAGGAGCTGTTCTGGTTTCACTGGATCCTGCAGACTTTCCTCTATGCTTTAAAACCAAGCATAGTTTCTTGAGCCGACTCCTAGTCGCTTTTCTGTGTATCTCCTCAATGCACAGTGCTAGGTTAAAATGGTTTTATGTGGGCATGAAGAACGACACCACGAGTGTAGTGATATGCTCGGCACATGTTTGGGATGTTCATATTCTATTTTAACCCCTTATTGATCAGGCCAAATTTTAAAAATCTGACCAATGTTTTTTTTAATGTGAGAATAATTGTGGAATGCTTTAAAATATTCCAGTGATTTTTAGACAGTTTTTTCATGACACATTATCCTAAATTTGTAATCACACTGGAGCTAGCTTGAGGGTGATTTTGGTATTTGTATGAAAATACTACAAAAACTGTGCTGCTAATAAGTCTATAGTAAGTTTTTTGTGTGCGAGCTTACCTGCTGAATTAGATTGACTATAAATTTATATAGATAGACTTATGGTCACTTTACGCGTAGCTACAGGTAACAGGTTTTCCATAGGTAACTTACTGGCTGCAGTGAAATCATGGAGACATAGTTCCATTTGTACACAGCACCAAGATAGAACTATGTCTCCATGATTTCACTGCAACCAGTAAGTTACCTGTGGAAAACCTGTCACCTGTAGCTGCGTGTAAAGGGGCCATTAGCACTACACTTACCTATTCTATTAAAATACCATCAATTGATTCAAAAAACATTTTGGTTTACAACTATACTGTATCAGGTCATTTTAATTTTTTTTAAAAATATCAAACTAAAAAATTATTTTAAAATTCCAACTCTCAATTTTAAAATCATTTTTTAGATGGGTATTTTTAATAAAAGTACAAATACCCTAATACGATGTAGTTTTAAACAAAATATTTTTGAATCAATTGATGGTATTTTAAGGAAATAGGGGTAACTGTAGTGCTAAGTCTATCTATATAAACCAGGGGTGGAGAACCATTTTTCTGCCGGGGACCATTTGTAAGTTTCTACCATCCTTCGTGGCCACACTAAATTATCTCCTTGACAATTACCCTATTGTATTTAGTCAAACAATTAATTACCTCACTCCTAATATGGTGGCTGCAGGCTGTGATGTTAGGAGATATTCATTTTGTTGCTTATCAAGTGCTTTACCAGATTTGTGTTAGCCGGGAGCGCAGTCAACTCATTGTGATAATAATTTTTATAAATCATATACATCACATGGGAGACATGGGGGCTACAGCATATACATTGCAGCACTGGGGGAGTATATACAGCATTGGAGGAGTATATACAGAATTTGGGGAGTATATACAGCAATGGGGGGGGCATATACATCACTGATGGAATATATAGATGACTGGGGGTATATACAAACCTGGGGGAGTAAATACATCACTGGGGGAGTAAATACATCACTGAGGGGTATACACAGCACTGGGGAGAGAATGCATCACTGTGGGGGTATATACAGTCCTGGGTGGTTTATACAACCCTGGTGGAGTATACACAGCCGTGGCAGAGTAAATGCATCACTGGGGTATATACAACCTTGGGGGAGTATATAAATCACTGGGGGGGTATATACAGCCCTGGAGGACTATACAGAGCACTGGGTGGTACACAGCACTGGGGGGTATATACAGAGCACTGGGTGGTATATAAACCACTAGGAGGGTATACAGAGCCCTGAGGGAGTATACAGAGCACTGGGTGGTACACAGAGAACTAGGGGGTATATACAGAGCAATGGGTGGCATATACAGAGCACTGGCTGGTATATGGAACACTGTGGTGTATACAGAGCACTAGGGGGGTACACAGAGCACTGGGGGAGTATACAGAACACTGGGGAGTATATGCAGAATGCTGTGGGTATATGGAGAGCACTGTGTGGTGTATATAGAGCACTGGGGGAGTATACAGAGCACTAGGGGGAGAATATACATCATTCGGGGAGTACAAAGAGCACTGGGGGGTATACAAAGCACTGGGGGGTATACAGAGCACTAAGTGAGTACACAGAGAACTGGGGGAGTACACAGAGCACTGGAGGAATACACAGAGCACTGGGGAAGTATATACAACACTGGGGGGTATACAGAGCACTGGGGGAGGGGCAGGCCCGGAATGACAGGCGGGAGGACTGGGACTTCTCCCTATGGGCCGGCCAGTGGCGGGGTGCGGGGGCCGCCCGCTCCTACCGCCGCAGCCGGTCTGGCTCTTTTTACATGATTTTGCGGCCGCCGCCCGCCGGCATACCAGGGTCCGGGGAGCGGGGCCGGCCGCCTAGTTGCCGGCAATACTGCCGCCCGGGGCCCTGCCAGTATTATACGTCATATTCATAATGAGGAGAGTGAGTCAGTGACTCACTCGTCGCCAGGTGCAGTGTCGCACAGTGAAGACTCAGTGGCACACCAATCAGCGGCTGAGGGTGGACCACGCAATACACGGCAGTGCTGTACTGTGCTGTGCTGTGTGACAAAATCACGTCAGCGACAGCACATTCTTTGGGGTTGGATAAATGTGCTGGCCACAACAACGCTGGCCATTAGAAGGTGGATCACTGGGAGGCTGGGAGCTGACCTGAACAAGGCAGTGGCGCCCGGGCCGGCAGCTGACAGTCTCCTCCTCGCTCCTCCAGGCTCCTGTGACCTGTCAGCTGCCTGTGCGGGACAGCAAGCCGAGGGAGGGCACAAGACAAGGTATTTCACTGTCTGAGGCACTTTCACTAATATCATCTAAGCCTCAGATGATAGTGCAAATACTTCAGGTGATAGTGAATGTGCCTCAGATTCTGAGGCACCTTTACTATCATATGAGGCACTTTCACTTTCATCTGAGGCACATTCACTATCATCTGAGGCACATTCACTATCATCTGAGGCACTTTCACTATCATCTAAGCCTCAGATGATAGTGAATGTGCCTCAGATTCTGACGCACTTTCACTGTCAGTCAGAGGCACTTTATCATCTGAGGCACTTTCACTGTTATCTGAGCCTCAGATGATATTAGTGAAAGTGCCGCAGATTCTGAGGCACCTTCACTATCATATGAGGCACTTTCTCTATCATCTAAGGAACTTTCACTATCATCTGAGACACTTGTCTGTGTGTGGCTGGGGCTGTGTGGCTGGGGCTGCGTGGCTGGCTGTGTGTGGCTGACTGTGTCTGTGTGTGGCTGGGGCTGCATGGCTGTGGCTGGCTGACCATATGTCTGTGTGTGGCTGAGGCTGCGTGGCTGGGGCTTTGTGGCTGTTTATGTGGCTGGTTGTTGCTGTTTGTGTGGCTGGCTGGCAGTGTGTGTGGCTGGCTGTGTGTTTCTGTGTGTAGCTGGCTGTTGCTGTATGTGTGTGGCTGGCTGTGTGGTTTGCAGTGTGGTTTGTGTGTGGCTGGCTATGGCTGTCTATGTTGCTTTCTCTGTGGTTGTGTGTGGCTGTCTATGTGGATGGCTGTTTGTGTGGGGCTGTCTGTGTCTGTGGCTGGCTGGGACTGTGTGTGTGGCTGTTTGTGTGGCTGGTTTTGGCTGTGTGTGTGCCTGTTTATGGCTGTGGCTGTGTGTGTGTGGCTGACTGTGTGTGGCTGTGCGTCTGTGTGTGGCTGGCTGTGGCTGTGTGTGGCTTACTGGATGTATGGTTGGCTGTGTGTCTGTGTGTGGCTGGCTATGGCTGTCTATGTTGCTGGCTCTGTGGCTGTGTGTGGCTGTCTGTGGCTGTGTGTGTGGCTGGTTTTGGCTGTGTGTGGCGGTCTATGTGGCTGGCTGTGGCTGTATGTGTGTGGCATGCTGTGTGTGTGTGTGGCTGTGTGTCTGTGTAGCTGGCTGTTTGTGTGTGGCTGGCTGTGGCTCTGTGTGTGGCTGGTGGCTGTCTATGTGGCTAGCTGTTTGTGGCTGGCTGTATCAGTGTGTGGCTGGCTGTGGCTGCATGTGGCTGGCTGTGGCTGTATGTGTGCGACTGGCTGTGTGTGTGGCTGGCTGTGGCTATGTGACTGGTGGCTGTCTATATGGCTAGCTGTTTGTGGCTGTATGTGTGTGGCCGGCTGGATGGGTGTGTGGCTAGCTGTGTGTGGCTGTCAATGTGGCTGGCTGTGGCTGTTTGAGTGACTGGCTTTGACTGTGTGTTGGTGGCTGAATGTGTGTGTTTGTGGCTGGCTGTGTGTTTGTGGCTGGCTGTGTGTTTGTGGCTGGCTGTGTGTGTGTGGCTGGCTGTGTGTGTGTGGCTGGCTGTGTGTTTGTGGCTGGCTTTGTGTGTGTGTGTGGCTGGCTGTGTGGTTGGCTGTGTGTGGCTGGCTATGGCTGTCTATGTTGCTGGCTGTGTGTCTGTGTATGGCAGGATTTGGCTGTCTGTATGTGGCTGGCTGTGGCTGTGTGGCTGGCTGCCTCTTTGGCTGTGTGTGGCTGTCTATGTGGCTGGCTGTATCTGTGTGTGGCTGGCTGTGGCTGTCTATTTGGCTGGCTGTGTGGCTGGTGGCTGTCTATGTATGTGGCTGTATGTGGGTGGCTGTGTGTGTGTGGCTGTCCATGTGACTGGCTGTGTGTGGCTGGCTGTATGTCTTTGTGTGGCTGTCTGAGGCTGTGTGTGTGGCTGGCTGTGTGTGTATGTAGCTGACCACTGCAACCCCACAATCCTGAGAAATGGAGCTTTGAATCACACCATCTAAATGGAGCTGTGGTTGATTATTCCTTTTGCTGCACCATTCACATGTGGCTCTTCAAATAACTCCTTTTAAGAAAGTGGTAAGGTCTATGACAACGTAAAAGCAACATTTATGGATTGGGGCTGATGGGTTATATAGTGTGGGCTGGTGTGGCTTGTTTTCCAGGGCTGCTTTTTGGTCACAGTCCGGCCCTGGGGAGAGGGCACTGAGCCCGGGGTGGGGGGGTTGTTGGGAGCAGATGTATGCAGAGACACAACCTGATTTTTATCCCCCTCTTGAATGTGTTGCTGATGCATCGTCACCTTTTTGCTTATCTTCTTGCTGCTAAAAAATTCCTCATCCCTGCAGCTCGGGAAATTTGTAATTGAAATCTGATAGTTTTTTTTTTTTTCCTTTCGCCCCACACTTGTACTGACCTACTAGGAGGTGGAAGGATTCAGACCGATGCCAGCAGGAGCTGATTTATAGCCCAGGGGAGCTGGACTGCACAGCATAGCCCGTCCTCTCACAGTGAACTCTCATTCCCTGGCTGTGCTGCACAGACATTAATATCACCAACAGCTCTGAAGAATTAAAGGGCCCGCAGTAAAAAAAAACAGGCAGAGTGACGTGGGCCACACCAGATGACTTGGCGGGCCGTATCCGGCCCAGGGGATGGACGTTCCCCGCCCAGGCCCGAACTGATAGGCGGGAGGGTCGGGACTTTTCCAGAGGGGCCGCCCACTGGTGGCCGCAGCTGCAGGCCTGCTGTCACATCGCCATTGGACTCGGTGGCTGGTGTTCCTGCCTTGGCCGCTGGGAGGAGCCGGATTCCTTCGGCTGATGGCGCCAGTGATAGGAGTGCCTTGTCCTCACATGGACCTGCTCCTGCGACGTCTGCCTCCGTTGCTGAGCGCCGCCGTGTTTCTCCTTTGGGTGGTGTTGGTCACAGAGGAGCGGGCCCTGCAGAGGTGTCTGTTAGGCGCAGCCTTTGTTCTTCTGTCAGAATTGGGGTGGGAGGAGCCAGTCGTGCAGCACCATCTGGCCTGGTTCTAGGGGCGGTCCGGATGAGATCATCAGGCTGTGAGCTCCAGCCTATGGGAGGTAACCGCGCCCTTCAAATACATTGGAGCCTGTCTTGCAGGCCGCCAGATATAGTTTTGGTTACCCAGTGATATAGTGTGTGTTTAGTTTTGTCTCTGACCTTGGCCTGGATTTCTGACTCTGTTTCATCCTGTCGATTTTGTACCTCAGCTGTCCTCTTGGTTTTTGCCCTTGACCCTTGTCTGGATTTTCGACTCTGCTACTGCCTGATGATTTTGTACCTTCGCTGCCCTCTCGGTTTTGATTCGGACTTCTGACTTTGTTTTTCGGGTCTTGATTTTTCCCCTGGCGACCTTCCTGCTCTGCATGCTCATAATAGGCAGCTACCCCCTGGGCTCCGCTGTAATTCCAGATCCCTGTATAGGGGTTAAGGGTCTCAGGGTTTCTCGGGGTGCTGACTTACCAGCAGCTCAGCCTCACAGCGGATGGTCGTCACACCTGCTACTTCAGTCATCTGCCGCCGAGCGGCTGTGACATTATGGGGGCGGGGCCATGGATGTGAAGTGGAGGGGCCATTTCCCCAAAGCAGGGGCCCCACTTTGACCAATCAGGATGGACAGGTCACTATCTTCGTCACATTCCAGATCCCTCCCTGAGCCGATCATGTGACCCCTGATGCCTCCCCTCTATGTGACATCATCAAAGGTCCTGTGAGTATCATGTCTGTCTTTCTGTCTGTCTGTCTGTATTTCTGTCTGTCTGTGTGTCTGACGGTGTCTGTGTGTCTGTCTCTAAAGAACACTAAACTTTATATACTGGTCCGCACTACATGCTGTATTAGTGTGCCTATATACTGTATGTAGTGTGGACCAGTATATACAGTATAGAGCTGTGTATACAAGATATACCCCAGCACTCTCAGATGTGCATGGTGTCCGCACTCTGCACTGTGCACGCAGCGGCCAGTCTGCACTGTGTATACAGCGGCCAGTCTGTAATGTGCACACAGAGGCCGATCTGCAGTGTGCACACAGCGGCCAGTCTGCACTGTGTGTATAGTGGCCAGTCTGCACTGTGTATACAGTGGCCAGTCTGCACTGTGTATACAGTGGCCAGTCTGCAGTGTGCACGCAGTAGCCAGTCTGCACCGTGCTCGCAGGGGCCAGTCTGCACCGTGCTCGCAGGGGCCAGTCTGCACCGTGCTCGCAGGGGCCAGTCTGGACCGTGCTCGCAGGGGCCAGTCTGCACCGCGCACACAGCGGCCAGTCTGCACCGTGTATACAGCGGCCAGCCTGCAATGTGCACACAGCGGCCAGTCTGCACTGTCTATACAGCGGTCAGTCTGCACTGTGTATATAACGGCCAGTCTGCACTGTGTATATAAGGCCAGTCTGCACTGTGTATATAACGACCAGTCTGCACTGTGCACACAGCGGCCAGTCTGCACTGTGCACACAGCGGCCAGTCTGCACTGTGCACACAGCGGCCAGTCTGCACTGTGCACACAGCGGCCAGTCTGCACTGTGCACACAGCGGCCAGTCTGCACTGTGCACACAGCGGCCAGTCTGCACTGTGCACACAGCGGCCAGTCTGCACTGTGCACACAGCGGCCAGTCTGCAATGTGCACACAGCGGGCAGTCTGCTTGCAGTCTGTAATGTGTATACTGCCCTCAGTCTGTAATGTGTATACTGCCCTCAGTCTGTAATGAGTATTCTGCCCTCAGTCTGTAATGTGTATACAGACCGCAGTCTCTAATGTGTATACAGTGGATAGTCTGTGTTGTGTATACGGCCCGCAGTCTGTAATCTGCAGCATCGGAAAGTTTTTCTGCGGACAGAGTTCGCTCTCTGTTCTTCCCGGTGCCTCCATGGATTCTGTTCCTTTCGACGCCCAGCACTGGGTTTTCTGCCTTTCCCCATCTTTGGGATCTGACTGAGTCTTGGCTATCTATATACCACAGCCTCCTATCTATATAGCACAACCTCCTGGGTATAATTCTCCTGTCCTGTATACTGGGTGTAATCCTCAGTATCTGTATTATTCTGTATATATACACTGCACAGTACCACTTCTCCTGTCCTGTATAACATACATAGTAACATAGTTTTTAAGTTTGAAGGAAGACTTTAAGTCCATCTAGTTCAACCCATAGCCTAACATGTTGATCCAGAGGAAGGCAAAAAAAAACCATGTGGCAATACTAAGCTCCACATTGGGGAAAAAAATTCCTTCCTGACTCCAGATAAGGCAATCAGACTAGTTCCCTGGATCAACGCCCTATCAAAGAATCTAGTATATATAACTGGTAATATTATAGTTTTCAAGAAAGGCATCCAGGCCCTTCTTAAATGTTAGTAGTGACTCACTCATTACAACAGCATGTGGCAGAGAGTTCTATAGTCTCACTGCTCTTACAGTAAAGAATCCGCGTCTGTGATTATGATTAAACCTTCTTTCCTCCAGACGTAGAGGATGCCCCCTTGTCCCAGTCTCAGGCCTAAGAGTAAAGAGATCATTAGAAAGGTCTCTGTACTGTCCCCTCATATATTTATACATTACTAGCTGTGAGCCCGATGCAAATGCATCGGGTGTCTAGAATATGTTTATTGTTTTTTTAAAGATTTTTAAATAATAATCGCATCATCAATAGCAATAATATTAGCAATAGCATTATTATTAGCAGTAATAGCAGTATTAATAGCATTATTAGCAGTATTATGAGCATTAATAACAGTATTAATAGCATTAATAGCAGTATTAATAGAATTAAGAACAGTATTAATAGGAGTAATAGCATTACGAATAGCATTAATAGCATTAGTATGTGCATTAATAGCATTAATAATAGCATTAATAGCATAAATGATAGCATTAATAGCATAAATAATAGCATTAATAGCATTAGTATTAGCATTAATAGCATTAATAATAGCATTAATAGCAATATTATTTGCATTAATAGCATTATTATTACCATTAATGGCATAATTATTAGCATTAACAGCATTATTATTAGCATTAATAGCATTATTTATAGCAATAATAGTACTAATAATAGTATTATTATTAGTATTAATAGCATTATTACCATAAATAGCATTAATAATAGCGTTAATAGCATTATTATGAGGAGTAATAGCATTATTAGCATTAATAACATTATTAATAGCATTAATAGAATTAAAAATAGCATTAATAGCATTATTAATAGCATTAATAGCATGATTATTAGCATTAATAGCATTAATATTAGCATTAATAGCATTAATAACATTATTAATAACATTAATAGCATTATTAATAGAATTAATAGCATAAATAATAGAATTAATAGCATAAATAATCGCATTAATAGCATTAGTATTAGCATAAAGAGCATTAATAGCAATATTATTAGCATTAATAGCATTTTAAATAGCATAAATAGCATGATTATTAGTCTTAATAGCATTATTAATAGCATTAATAGGATTATTATTAGCATTAATAGGATTATTATTAGCATTATTAGCATTATTATTAGCAGTAATAGCATTATTATTAGCATTAATAGCATTATTAATAGCATTAATAGCATTAATAATAGAATTAATAGCATTAATATTAGCATTAATAACATTAATAGCATTATTAATAGCATAAATAGCATGATTATTAGCCTTAATAGCATTAATAATAGCATTATTAGCATTATTATTAGCATTATTAGCATTAATATTAGCATTAATAGCATAATTAGTAGCATTTATAGAATTATTATTAGCAGTAATAGCATTAATAGCATTAATATTACCATTAATAGCATTAATATTAGCATTAATAGCATTAATAGCATAATTAATAGCATTAATAGCATTATTAATTGCAAGAATCGCATTATTAATAGCATTAATAGCATTATGAATAGCAATACTACCATAAATAATAGCATTAATAGCATAAATAATAGCATTAATAAAATTAATAGCAATATTATTAGCATTAATAGCATTAAGAATAGCATTAATAGCATGATTATTAGCCTTAATAGCATTAATATTAGCATTAATAGCATTATTAATAGCATAAATAATAGAATTAATAGCATAAATAATTGCATTAATAGCATTAGTATTAGCATAAAGAGCATTAATAGCAATATTATTAGCATTAATAGCGTTTTGAATAGCATAAATAGCATGATTATTAGCCTTAATAGCATTATTAATAGCATTAATAGGATTATTATTAGCATTATTAGCATTAATATTAGCATTAATAGCATAATTATTAGCATTAATAGCATTATTATTAGCAGTAATAGCATTATTATTAGCCTTAATAGCATTAATAATACCACAAATAGCATTATTATTAGCATTATTAGCATTAATAGCATAATTATTAGCATTAATAGCATTATTAGCATTAATAGCATTAATAATAGCATTAATAACATGATTAATAGCATTAGTAGTAGCATTAATAGCAATATTAATAGCATTATTAGCATTATTATTAGCATTAACAGCATGATTATTAGCATTAATAGCATTAATAATAGCATTAATTACATTATTAATAGCATTAATAGCATTATTGGTAGCATTAATAGCAGTATTAATAGCATTAATATCATTATTATTAGCATTTTTATTTTATAGCTCTGAGCTGTAGAATATTTAAAAAAAATTTTTAAGATTTTCGCAGCCGCACTTGCCACAAGTGCAAAACCGCACTTGCCGCACCTGCAAAACCGCACTTGCCGCACCTGCCGCAAGTCCCCCTATACTTTCTATGGAGATTACCGCAACCGCGCCGCAAGTGTAACCGCATCTGCCGCGTTTGCCGCATAAGCGTTACACTTGCGGCGCGGTTGCGGTAATCCCCATAGAAAGTATAGGGGGACTTGCGGCAGGTGCGGCAAATGCGGTTTTGCACTTGCGGCAGGTGCGGCCGCGAAAAAAACCGCGGGTGACTGCGGTTTTTTTTCGCGACCGCACTTGCCGCAAGTGCAAAACCGCACTTGCCGCACCTGCCGCAAGTCCCCCTATACTTTCTATGGGGATTACCGCAACCGCGCCGCAAGTGTAACCGCATCTGCCGCGTTCGCCGCATAACCGTTACACTTGCGGCGCGGTTGCGGTAATCCCCATAGAAAGTATAGGGGGACTTGCGGCAGGTGCGGCGGCTGAGGTAGCGACTCGCAATGGCCTCGCGGCCATTGCTCGCGCTACACAGCGACTCGCAATGGATCCCCATAGAAAGTATAGGGGGACTTGCGGCAGGTGCGGCGGCTGAGGTAGCGACTCGCAATGGCCTCGCGGCCATTGCTCGCGCTACCTCAGCGGTAAATCGCTAACTTTGTGGCCGAGCCTCTGGTTCTATTTTCGGCCAGCGACTCGCAATGGCCGCTTCGCGGCCATTGCTCGCGCGTGGTGACGTCACATGGTGACAAAGCCACGGCGTTTTCGGGGTCCGACACAAAAATGCCTACGGCAATTATATAGTAGATTATAAGATCACCCCTAAGCCTTCGTTTTTCCAAGCTAAATAACCCCAAGTTTAATAACCTGTGTTGGTATTGCAGACCCCTTAGTCCTCTAATGACTTTTGTCGCTCTTCTCTGGACCCGCTCTAGTTCAGCTATGTCTTTCTTATACACCGGAGACCAGAATTGTACACAGTATTCTAAGTGTGGTCGCACTAGTGACTTGTATAGAGATAAAATTATGTTCTCCTCATGGGCATCTATGCCTCTTTTAATGCATCCCATTATTTTATTTGCCTTTGCAGCAGCTGCCTGACACTGGCCACTAAATGTGAGTTTGTCATCTACCCATACACCCGGGTCTTTTTCAGTGACAGTTTTGCCCAGTGTTTTACAATTAAGCACATAATTATACCTTTTGTTTCTTCTGCCCAAGTGCATGACTTTACATTTTATCCCCATTAAAGCGCATTTGCCATTTAGCAGCCCAAGCTTCTAGTTTACATAAATCCTCCTGTAATATAAAATTGTCCTCCTCTGTATTGATTACCCTGCAGAGTTTAGTGTCATCTGAAAATATTGAGATTCTACTCTGTATGCCGCCTACAAGGTCATTAATAAATATATTAAATAGAAGCGGGCCCAACACTGACCCCTGTGGTACTCCACTGTTAACTGTGACCCATTCTGAGTGTGTTCCATTAATAACCACCCTTTGTTTCCTATCACTAAGCCAGTTCTTAACCCACTTACACATATTTTCCCCTATCCCCATTGCCCTCATTTTATGTATCAACCTTTTGTGTGGCACCGTATCAAAAGCTTTTGAAAAGTCCATATACACCACATCCACTGCATTTCTTTGGTCCAGTCCAGAACTTACATCTTCATAGAAGCTTATTAGATTAGTTTGACAGGAACGGTCCCTTGTAAAACCATGTTGATAATGGGTCATGAGGTTATTTTTCTTCAGATACTCCAGTATAGCATCTCTTAGAAAACCCTCTAGGATTTTACCCACACTAGAGGTTAAGCTTACTGGCCTATAATTTCCAAGTTCAGTTTTTGTCCCCTTTTTGAATATTGGCACCACATTTGCTATACGCCAGTCCTGTGGTACAGACCCTGTTATTACGGAATCTTTAAATATTAAAAATAATGGTCTATCTATGACAGTACTTAATTCCTGCAGCACTCTGGGGTGTATCCCATCCGGGCCCGGGGATTAGTCAATTTTAGTGATTTTTAGACGATGCCGTACTTCCTCTTGGGTTAAGCAGGTGACATTTAATTGAGAATTTTTGTTATCACTGATCATATTGTCTGTCATGGGATATTCTTGTGTAAATACTGTTGAAAAAAAGTCATTTAGCATATTGGCTTTTTCCTCATCCCCATCCACCACTTCACCCAGACTATTTTTAAAGGGGCCAACACCATCATTTTTTAGTTTCTTACTATTTATGTAGTTAAAAAATATTTTGGGATTCTTTTTACTTTCTCTGGCAATGAGTCTCTCTGTCTCAATCTTTGCTGCCTTGATTTGCTTTTTACAAATGTTATTTAATTTTCTGTATTTATTTAATGCCTCATCACTACCTACTTGCTTTAATTCCCTAAATGCTTTCTTTTTTGTCACATATTGCACTTCTTACTGCTTTATTTAGCCATAGTGGTTTCCTCCTATTTCTAGCATGCTTATTCCCATAGGGTATATATTGTGCACAGGTCCTATTCAGGATGCTAATAAACATCTCCCATTTGTGTTGTGTACTTTTATGTCTCAGGACATCGTCCCAGTTTATTGCACTAAGATCATCTCTCAACCGTTGGAAATTTGCCTTCCTGAAGTTTAGTGTCCTTGTAGCCCCTCTACTACACGTCTTAGTAAAGGATACTTGAAAGCTTATTAAGTTATGATCACTATTACCCAAGTGACCTCCAACCCGTATATTTGATATGCGGTCCGGCCTGTTGGTTAATATTAGGTCCAGCAGTGCCCCCCTTCTTGTTGTGTCCTGAACCAGTTGTGAAAGGTAATTGTCTCTCATAGTTTTCAAAAACTTATTACCTTTGCTGGAACTGCAGGTTTCTGATCCCCAATGTATTTCAGGGTAGTTGAAGTCCCCCACAATAATGACTTCTCCCTGAGTCGCTGCTTCATCTATTTGCTTTATGAGGATATTCTCCTCCACTTCCATTATTGTTGGGGACTTATAACAAACCCCTATCAGTAATTTATCATTTTTTCCCCCTCCCCTTATCTCCACCCACAGGGACTCTACATTTCCATTAGATTCACCTATATTATCACGCAGGATGATTTTACGTATAAACATACACCTCCTCCTCGCCTATTTGTACGGTCATTTCTGAACAGACAATAGTCCTGTAAATTAACAGCCCAGTCATGGCTCTCGTCCAGCCAAGTCTCCGAAATCCCCACCATGTCATAATTATTTTCCAACAAAATCAATTCTAATTCCTCCATTTTGTTGGTGAGGCTTCTGGCATTAGTATACATGCACTTTATGCATCTCTCTTTACCTCTATTCCTTCCTACTAGATTGACTGTTCTAACCCCACCCCCCCATGCCACCCCCAATTTTATTACTTGTGCCCAGGTTACTATTTACACTACCTTCCCCTCCTATACAATGAATACCCTCCCCCCCAATCCCTAGTTTAAACACTCCTCCAACCTCCTAGCCATTTTCTCCCCCAGCACAGCTGCACCCTCCCCATTGAGGTGCAGCCCGTCCCTAGCATAGAACCTGTAGTCAACAGAGAAGTCGGCCCAGTTCTCCAGGAACCCAAACCCCTCCTTCCTACACCAATTCCTGAGCCACTTATTTATCTCCCTAATCTCCCTTTGCCTCTCTGGTGTGGCACGTGGTACAGGCAGTATTTCAGAGAATACTACCTTGGAGGTCCTTGCCTTAAGCTTGCAGCCTAATTCCCTGAAATCATCTTTAAGGACCTTCCACCTACCTCTAACTTTGTCATTTGTGCCAATGTGCACCATGACTGCTGGGTCCTCACCAGCCCCTCCCAGTAATCTGTCAACCCGGTCAGCGATGTGCCGGACTCTAGCGCCAGGTAGGCAGCACACTGTTCGACGATCCCTGTCTTTGTGACAGATTGCCCTATCTATTCCCCTAATAATTGAGTCCCCCACTACCAGCACCTGTCTGGCCTGTCCTTCTCTCCTGTTTTCCCCCTTACTGGAGCAGACACTCCTCTGGCTTTCAGAGGTCATGCCCTGCTGCAGCAGTGCTATCCCTGAACTCACACCCCCCTCATCTGCCAACATAGCAAATTTATTGGGGTGTGCCAGATCAGGGCTAGCCTCCCTGGCACCCTTCCCTCTACCCCGCCTTCTAACTGTCACCCAGCTGGCTACCTCACGGTCCTGCAGCTCCATACTACCATCCTCCCCCACATCTATCCCATTGAGCAGCTGTTCAGTGAGCAGCAGACTCCTTTCCATATTGTCTATGGATCTCAGCGTTGTCAGTTGTTCATTTAGATCCAGTATCTGGGCTTCCAAATGCACAACGTACTCACATCTCACACAGCAGTATGCACCCTCGACCGGCTGGTCAAGGAATGCATACATGTGGCAAGATGTACACTGGATGGCATTGCCAATCATGGAGCTCATTTCCTAATGGGGATTGCACCAGGCAGAAATGATAAGTAAAAAGAAATGCAAAGTATTAATAAAATACAACCAGCAATTCAGTAAGTCCTCCCTTCCAAACTCCCTTAATCCAAAGTCACTGAATCACAAGTCACACACTTACTTCTGTTGCATTTGCGCTCTGTCACACTCAGCTCGCCACACTCGCTAGAAAATCAGATTTAATTTTTTTTTTTTTTTTTCCCTTAGCAGAAAATCAGTTTACAGCTCAGTGTACTTCCAAAGGGGTAAAGGGTAAAGGGGTGTAATCCTCAGTATTATTATTATTATTATTATTATTATTATTATTTATTTATATAGCGCCATTACATTCCATGGCGCTTTACATGCTAAAAAGGGCAGACTAGGACAAGTAACATAGTAACAATATAAGTAACAATAAATGTTGACAGTTTGGTTGTACAGAAACAAGAGGGTAGAAATCCTGTCCACAACGGCTCACAGTCTACGAGGGGCGGGTGGGAATACAGTGGGAGGAGGAAGTTCCAGTCGTGAGGCGGTGTGGTGGACCGGGTCTTATTGCAGGTGGTAGGCTTGGCGGAACAGGTGGGTCTTCAGGTTTCTTTTGAAGGTTCCCAGGGTAGGAGAATGTCTGATGTGTTGGGGCAGTGAGTTCCAGAGTCTGGGTGAAGCACGGGAGAAATCCTGTATGCGGTTGTGCGAAGAGGAGATGAGGGGGGAGTAGAGGAGAAGCTCTTGGGAGGATCGCAGGTTGCGTGAGGGTAGGTATCGGGAGACCATGTCAGAGATGTATGGAGGGGACAGGTTGTGGATGGCTTTGTATGTCATGGTTAATGTTTTAAATCGGGATCTCTGGGAAGTAGGGAGCCAGTGAAGGGCTTGGCAGTGGGGGGAGACAGGGGAGTAGCGGGGAGACAGATGGATTAGGCGGGCAGCGGAGTTCAAGATAGATTGGAGAGGTGCAAGGGAGGTATTGGGGAGGCCGGTGAGCAGGAGGTTGCAGTAATCGAGGCGGGAGATGATGAGAGCGTGAATGAGGGTTTTAGCAGTGTCGTGGTCAAGGAAAGTGCGAATCCTATAGATGTTTTTGAGCTGGAGTCGGCAGGAGGTGGCGAGGGCCTGGATGTGTGGCTTGAAGGAGAGGGAAGAGTCAAGGATAACCCCGAGGCACTTGGCTTGGGGGACTGGA
This sequence comes from Allobates femoralis, assembly GCA_033576535.1. Lineage (NCBI taxonomy): Eukaryota > Metazoa > Chordata > Amphibia > Anura > Aromobatidae > Allobates > Allobates femoralis. The sequence continues at coordinate 371,915,533 of JARQOC010000003.1, forward strand.
GAGAGAGAGCAGTCGTTGACGACGATGGATAGGTCAGGTAGTGAGGGGGAGCGTCTTGGGGGAAGACTATGAACTCGGTTTTGTCCATGTTCAGCTTAAGGAAGCGAGCAGAGAAGAAGGATGAGATGGCGGACAGGCAGTGTGGAATTTTGGATAGAAGGGAGGCGATGTCAGGACCAGACAGGTAGATATGGGTGTCGTCGGCGTAGAGGTGATATTGGAGGCCATGGGACTCAATGAGTTGCCCTAGGCCGAGAGTGTAGATTGAGAACAGTAATGGTCCTAGAACCGAGCCCTGGGGGACCCCGACAGATAGGGGGTAGGGCGAGGAGGATGTGTGGGAGTGGGTGACGCTGAAGGTGCGGTCCGTTAAGTATGAGGAGATCCAAGAGAGGGCAAGGTCTGTGATGCCAAGAGATTCCAGGATCTGTAGTAGAAGGGAGTGGTCAACAGTGTCGAAGGCGGCTGACAGGTCGAGGAGGAGGAGAACAGAGTAGTGGCGCTTGCTTTTGGCAGTCAGTAGGTCATTTGTGACTTTGGTCAGGGCTGTTTCAGTGGAGTGGAGGGGTCGGAAGCCAGATTGCAGGCGATCAAAGAGGGAGAAGGAGGAGAGGTGAGAGGACAGCTCAGAATGGACATGCTGTTCAAGTAGTTTAGAGGTGAAAGGGAGGAGAGATATAGGGCGGTTGTTGGAGACAGTTGTGGGATCGAGGGAGGGTTTTTTGAGGATGGGTGTGATCAAGACGTGTTTGAAGGCTGAGGGGAAGGTGCCAGTGGTGAGTGATAGGTTGAAAAGATGAGTTAGGGCTGGGATGATAACAGAGGTGACGTTAGGAATGAGGTGGGATGGGAGTGGGTCGTGGGGTGAGGTGTGATTTTGACAGGAGGGAGGAGAGCTGGTCTTCAGTTATGGGGGGGAAGCAGTTGATGGAAGTAGAGGACAGCATAGGTGAAAGGGGAGGCTGTGGGGACAGTGGATCAAAGCTGTCTCTGATTCTGTCATTCTTTTCTTTGAAGAAGGAGGCAAAGTCTTCTGCAGAGATAAGGGGAGAGGGAGGGGGAGCAGGTGGGCGGAGTAAGGAATTGAAAGTTTTGAAAAGTTGCTTGGGATTGTGGGACAGGGAGATTATTAGGGATAAGAAGAAGGTTTGTTTGGCGGTGGCAAGTCTTGAAGACAATGAGGGACTGTTTGAACAGCGCAAAATGCTCAGTGGAACCTGATTTTTTCCATCGCCTCTCGGCGACCCTGGATGCCCGTCTCAGGTCTTTAGTGTGGGTGGTGTGCCAGGGTTGCCTATTAGTGCGTGGAGCGTGGTGTGTGAGGAGGGCGGCTAAGTCGAGTGCCTTGGTTAATGTAGTGTTGTAGAGGGTGATGGCAGTGTCTGTGTCACATATAGATGTTATGTTGGTGAGAGGGAGAAGGGATTCTGAGAGTGAGTGTAGATCAATGTGTTTTAGGTTTCTGCGGGGATGATCAAGTTTGCGGAGAGGAGGTGATGTAGTAGGGAGGTGAGGGAGGAGAAGGTCAGCAGATTGTGGTCAGACAGGGGGAGGGTTGAGTTTGTGAGATTAGTAAGGGAGCCAAGACTGGTAAAGATGAGTTCCAGCGTGTGGCCATCTTTGTGGGTGGCAGAGGAGGACCATTGGGAGAGCCTGAAGGAGGAGGTCAGGGAAAGAAGTTGAGAGGCGTTTTGGTGGGCAGTGTCAATGGGGATATTGAAATCGCCCATAATGATGGTGGGGATGTCAGTAGGAAGTGAAGTAGCCAGGTGGTAAAGTGGTCGAGGAAGGTGGGGATGAATCCAGGGGGGCGGTAGATGACGGCTAGCTGGAGGTTACAGGGGGAGAAGATGCGGACAGAGTGGGCTTCAAAAGATGGGAGAGTAACAGAAGGGGGTAATGGAATAGGGGCGAAGGAGCAGGTGTCGGATAGGAGTATGCCGACACCTCCGCCATGTTTTTCAGAGGGGCGGGGTGTGTGGGAAAGATTGAATCCACCATAGGATAGTGCAGCAGGGGAGGCTGTGTCGGAGGGGGTGAGCCAGGTCTCTGTGATGCCAAGGAATGAGAGTTTATTAGAAATAAAGAGTTCATGGATGTCTGTGAGCTTATTACAGACTGAGCAGGCGTTCCAGAGTGCGCCTGGCAGGGAGATTAGAGGCGCAGGGGCTGGGGGGATGGGTCTAAGGTTGGTCAGGTTGCGAGGGTGGGTGATGGTGGGGTTATGAGAGTTGGTGATGGGACGTGGGGGTGGGGTGCAGGTGACTGTGGGGATGTGGCGGGGGGGGGCGGGATTAGGGGAAATGCCGCCAGCGAGTAGGAGGAGCAGGGAGAGGGTTAGCAGGTGGGAGCATGAGAGTTTACGTGGTGGCCGTGCCTGATTGGAGATGGAGGATTGAAAGTGAAGGAATAGTTCAGAGGAGTGGGTGAGGTGGTTAGGTAGGATGGAGGGTGAGAGAAGTACTTGGTTGCTGGGTGGAAGGATGAGCGGGGGTAGCAGGAAGTGGAGAAGGATGGGAGTGAGAGTGCAAAGGAGGGGATACATTGTGCATGGTGAGCAGGGGTTTGGGAGTAGTGTGGGTCAGATACAGTGGGAAGGAGAGCTGTAGTGGTGGGTGAGAGGTCAGTAGTGATGAGCAGTCTGGGGTTTACATAGTGAATACATAATTGCAGTACAAGTGAACAAATTGCATATCTGTTTGTTTGTCTTGCATGACTTACCCGTTTCCTGCCCCGTTTAACTTCCCAGTGTAACTGTACTTATGCAGTTGGCATGATTGCAAGACCCCGCATGATTGCACCCCTTAGCTGGGTCTACATATATAGTGAGTTTCTACTTAGATCTGGGTCTATTACACTTGTTAATCAATCAATCAAAGAAACTCAGCACAGCAGAAGGTAATAAATGCAAGACAAATAAACAAGAGTTTCTGGCCATCCTGGGTCATAAACACTTTTAAACCAAAGATGACCTCTGAACATCCCACATCACACACAGTAAGATGATTTCAGTATATTATATTATTAAAAGACAAGTATATTGTTGATTGAAGTTACAGATTCATATACCTCTCATGTGAGGTGAGACATGCAGGAAAGATGAGTGAATTGAAGTTATAGATTCATATACCTCTCATGTGAGTATCTGTATTATTCTGTATATATACACTGCACAGTACCATTTCTCCTGTCCTATATACTGGGTGTAATCCTCAGTGTCATATTATTCTGTATATATACACTGCACAGCACCACTTCTCCTGTCCTGTATACTTGGTGTAATCCTCAGTATCTGTATTATTCTGTATATATACACTGCACAGTACCACTTCTCCTGTCCTGTATACTGGGTGTAATCCTCAGGAAATCAAAGTGCCAGCACTGCCAGAAAAAATATAAAGATTGTGTAAATACACATATTGTTTCCATACTGTAAAAATGAGACATTTCGCAAAAGATTAAAACATCTTTTGAGCCACTCTGCTGCGACAAGGCATATCTCAGATAGAGTGGTCCTACTCTACAATTTTTAATTTTCACTGTGTCAAAAAACCTCAATAATGTACAGAAAGTGGACGATACAAAGCTATCACTCACCTTCACATATCAGACCTGCTTCCAAGGTGCCAGATCAGTGCAAGTGATATAAGGTAACTCAGGCCCCCACACCTGCAGCTTCCACCACAAATGTCAGGGCTTTTCACAGTTAACCCCCACTGCACCGACCCAGCCTTTATGGACTAGTGGCTGACCACCACTTTGCCGTGCACGCCAGATTTTGTCTGTTTCCATCTGCATTGACACTAGTATTCTTGGTAACTGTTAACACACAGTTATCACACCCAGCCCTCAGGCTCAGTTCATTTTGCTTCATTTACCTGAACCTAACCTGCTTTTAACCATGAAAGCTGGTCTGGTGCAATGAGGGTTAACTTTGAAAAGCCCAGACATTTGTGGTGTAGGCTACAGGTGCAGGGTTACCTTAAATCACTTGTACTGACTTGCACCTTGGAAGCAGATCTGAGATGCATAAGGTGAGTTCTAGCTTTATATGGTCCACTTTATGTTTATGTTTGAGGTCTTATGACACAATAAAAATTTAAAATTATAGAGTAGGACCACCATATCTGAGAATGCCTTGACTAGTGATGGGCGAATCTACTCGCTAGGACTCGTTACTCGGCGAGTAGTAAGGGACTCGCAGGACTCGCTACTTGGCGAGTTTTCCAGCGAGGACTCGCAAAGTAGCGAGTCCAATGCAAGTAAATGGCAATCCTAGTTTTACTAGCGAGACTCGCTATATCACATCGCTATGTCCCCAAAATCGTTTACAGAATCGCACCGCTTCACAGATACCCGCTGTAAGCAGCGATTCCGAGCGAGTCTGAGCGAGTCTGAGCGAGTCTTAGCGATTCCGAGCGAGTCTACGAATCCGAGTCCTGTATTCTGTATTCGGGACTCGCGAATACAGAATCTGTTATGTTCCGACAAAGCTTCCGAGACAGCCTAGCGTGTTAGGTCAGACAAACTTGTGAAGATGGACAAGCATGTTAGCCAATCATATTCAGTAATGCCACAGCCATGTTGGTTGTGGCATTACTATGATTGGCTGCTGTCCATCGTGATGGCTATGTCATGGATGACAGGCAAGGCTGTATATAAGCCTTGCCACCGCCATTTTGAGCACATTTCTCTGAAGATCTGAGCTAGAGCAGGGTGAGGTAGATTCTGGAGCAGATCATAGGGATTGTCAGTGAGTGTAGGGAAACTTCAAGATTCCTTATATTAACCCCAAACAGCTCTTGTGAGAGCTAGCAGGAGGACAGAGGAGTACAGTGTACTGTGAGACTGTAGGCAGGCAGGGAAGCAGAGAGCTGCAGCTACAGTGTTCACAGGAGCGACCTCATAGCTTCGCTTACTCACTCAGCTGTTCTAATAGCTGAAGTCAGAGGCTTAGCTGAGGTAGTATTAACAATTTTTTGGCAGCTGATAGATTTTGGGTCCTAAAAACCCCTTCAGCGTTATTTTGTCTGTGGCAGAACAGTGCGTTGCTGCTCTCCTAGCTGCAAATAGCACGTACGCCACCTACTTGTGCGACTACTTGTGCGCACTTTCTAATTTTTTCAGGGACTAGTGTGCTGCTTCACTGTCAAGTGTTAGCACACACTTAACCCGCCAGTAAGTGACGCCTACAGCAACACCAAACTCCATCTCGGTGGCTGTGCGCACTTTCTAATTTTTTCAGGGACTAGTGTGCTGCTTCACTGTCAAGTGTTAGCACACACTTAACCCGCCAGTAAGTGACGCCTACAGCAACACCAAACTCCATCTCGGTGGCTGTGCGCACTTTCTAATTTTTTCAGGGACTAGTGTGCTGCTTCACTGTCAAGTGCTAGCACACACTTAACCCGCCAGTAAGTGACGCCTGCAGCAACACCAAACTCCATCTCGGTGGCTGTGCGTTTTTCAAAAATGTCACAAAAACCACAATTTCCGCAAAAAGATGTGGCAAAGGGACGGGGACGAGGTCGTGGCCGTAGCAGTCGTGCCCAAGAAGGCACTGGTACAGGTAGACAGACGAGGATTGACAGATCTCTCTTTCTCCCGTCTAAAATTATCAGTACTCAACAAAAACGTGTCTTGAGGCCGGAAGAGCATGACCAGATAACAACTTGGATGGCTGATAACACCTCCACCACTGGTTCTTTGAGTACACAATCGTCCGTGCCAACACAGTCTAGTGTCGCTACAGACAACGCAGGGCCATCCAATCCTCAAAGGCTTCCTATTTCCTCAAGCCTTTGGCAGCCAGAGGAAAACTTGGAGTGCGACCTTGGTCACTCCGATGATTTATTTGGTTCATATCAGCACTCGATTCCATCTGGCCTTTCTTTAGCAGTGCCTGACGAGATACTTGAAGAAGACGTAATGTCTATTCATGGCCAAAGTTTGGAAGCACCTCGTACTCAAGAAAGCCACTTTCACCAAAGCCATACAGCATCTCAGGAGGAGGATGATGATGACGATGATGAGACACACATCTCATCTGGCCAGCCTGCTCAGTCACATTATACCGAAGACTTTGAGGAGGAAGGCGTGGATGATGAGACCACAGATCCTACCTGGACTCTTGGCATGCATAGCCAACAGAGCAGCCAGGAGGAGGAAAGTGGCTATGTACCACCGCCAAAAGCACCCAGGCTTACTCCTTTCTCCAGAACACAAACAGTGAGAACAGTTGACACAATTTGGCCAACTGTTGCACAAACTGTAAACACAGTTGCCCAAACTGTGTCAACAGTTGGTGTGGTACAGAGTCATCCTCCTTTGCCTCCAATTCAACATAAAGGCCGAAAAGCCATTGTGTGGCAATTTTTTAAGGATGCCCCATCTGTACCAAATGTGGTGATCTGCAACATATGCCATGCAAGGCTAAGCAGAGGCCTGGGAAAAAAAAACCTGAGCACCAGCAGTATGCGTAAGCATATGTCTGTTAAGCACCCAATTCAGTGGTCGGCCCATCAGGGTTCAGAATCAGTGCCTTCTGATCCCAACACTTCCAGGCCACCTCAGATCCATCCTTCACCAGCTAGTGTTCAGGCATCAGCTCCTGCTGAAACGTACTCCTCCGAAGCTGCGCTACAAGAGAGACTTCAGAGTAGTGAAACCACTGGTGTGTGTGCGGCAAACGTCCAGTTGTCTGTGCCACAGCTGTATGAAAGGCAAAAGAAGTACCTATCCACACACCTATTTTCCCAAAAAATGACTGCTAAAATTTCAAAGTTGTTAGCTGTGGAAATGCTGCCGTTTAGGCTTGTAGGTACAGAGTCTTTTCGGGAGTTGTTGGCTGTGGCGGCACCACGATACACTGTACCCAGCCGCCACTTTTTCTCACGTAGTGCCGTCCCCGCGTTACACCGGCACGTTGTCAACAACTTAAAGCGTGCACTAACTAATGCGGTAACTGCCAAAGTCCACCTAACAACGGACACGTGGACAAGTACTTGTGGACAGGGCAGATACATCTCAGTAACGGCTCACTGGATCAACCTGGTGGACAGTGTCCCAACTTCGCAAAGTCGAGCATCTGAAATACTGCCAACTCCACGAATAGCAGGCACAACATCATTCAGGGTGGCTGCCTCATCATATATGTCCAGTGCGCAATCTGCTTCTGCAACTTCCTTGTCCACTGCTCAGCTGCCCGCACCATCACGTCCAAGTTGGGAGCTTTGCAGTAGTGCTTCAGCAAGGCGACAACAGGCTCTTCTGAAGCTTATCTGTCTAGGTGACACACCTCACACTGCAACTGAGCTGTGGAAGGGTCTTAAGCAACAGACTGATGAGTGGCTGGCCCCACTGCAACTACAACCAGGTCTTGTTGTGAGCGATAATGGGCGAAACCTTGTGGCGGCACTGAAGCACGGTAACCTTGTTCACGTCCTTGCCTGGCTCACGTGCTGAACTTAATAGTTCAGAAATTCCTTAAAATATACCCCGAGTTATCTGACCTACTCGAGAAGGTGAGGCGAATTTGCGCCCATTTTAGACATTCGTCCACAGCAGTTGGCAGTCTTTCAGCCCTTCAAAACAAATTTAATTTGCCTAAACACCGGCTAATTTGCGACATGCCCACGAGATGGAACTCAACATTCCATATGTTGGCAAGGTTTAATGAGCAGCAGAGGGCTATAGCTGAATATCAGCTGAAACATGCCCGTCACCACGGAAGTCAGACCAGACACATTACTACTTTAGAGTGGGTCTGGATCGCTGATCTTTGCGAGTTGCTGGACAACTTTGAATACTGCACAAAACTTGTCAGCGATGATCAGTCCATTATCAGTCTCACCATCCCCCTGCTCTGTTTGCTTAAGGAGTCGCTCCTGAATCTTAAAACAGAAGCTTTGAGGGCCCAGCGGATGGCTATGGAGCCAGAATTTAACATCGCTGATCCTAGCCAGCCAAGCCAACACCAGCAGGCTACATTGGCTCTGGAAGAAGAAGGTGATGAGGGTGATGATGAAGAAGATTCATTTTTCTGTGGTACTGATGTGAACCCAGATGGTACTCCAAACCCTACGTTTATGTCGGTACAGCATGGGTGGGCTGAAGAGGAGGCGGAGACCGATGTAGAGGCCATGATGCGTAGTGATCCTCATTCTGTTGCAACCGAGGAGATGAGTCTTTACAGCTTAGCGCATATGGCTGACGTAATGTGTCAATGTCTCTCCCAAGATCCACGCGTCATTCACATATATGCCAGCAACCTCTATTGGTTGTCAACCTTTTTGGACCCCAGATACAAAGATAAATTTCCGTCGCTGCTGTTGCAGTCAACCAGGGGCTTAACGACGGAATTTTTCAAGACTGTTGTTGTTGACAATTTGATGTCCATATCACCGTCTGACTCCGCTGTACCCCGAACAATCAGCTCTTTCCAACAGCAGCCTTTGGTTGGGACACAAACGTCAACAATGTCAAGAAGAGGTGGGGGTAAGATGTCCACCAACTGGGCGATGTTCAACAGACCTTCCAATCAACAACGGATAATGCCTGCGGTCACCTTGACTAGGAGACAACAATTTTCCAACATGGTGAATGAGTATGTCAGTGACAGTACCAGCTTTCCTAACCGACTCTTCAGTACCCTTTAATTACTGGGTTTCCAAGCTGAACACTTGGACAGAGCTCGCTCTGTATGCCTTGGAGGTGCTGGCCTGCCCAGCTGCAAGTGTGACATCAGAGCGTGTTTTCAGTGCCGCTGGGGGTATAGTCACTGATAGAAGGTCACCGCTTACTACTGAAAATGCCGACAGGCTGACTCTCATAAAGTTCAACAAGGACTAGATATCATCGGAGTTCGTAAGCCCCCCAGACGACAGTATCCAATTGTAGTGTAACCTAATCTTAATTAATAGGATTGGAATATTGCGCTTGTAACTTTATGCCCTTTTAAGACAGGAAGTATCGGCATCTCCCTCAGCTGAGACGATGTGATAAGTCATGTTCCTGAAACATTTGCGGCATGATAAGAAAAATACGCAATCAGTAAACATCTTTTTACTTTACAAGTGCATCCGCTTGTGAGCATTTCTAATTTTTATTTTTTTTTAAAAATACAATGCAGCCCCTTGGGCTAATTTTATGAGGCAACAAGCCTATGCCTGCATCGAATACGTTGCTTCTCCTATGCTCTCAGGACAAGCAAGACTATACTATGGGCCACGCTCCCTCCTCTATATCTAAAAAGAGTTAATCAAGCCCCTTGGGCTAATTTTTTGAGGCAACAAGCCTATACCTGCATCGAAGACGTTGCTTCTCCTATGCTCTCAGGACAAGCAAGAATATAGTATGGGCCACGCGCCCTCCTCTATATCTAAAAAGAGTTGATCAAGCCCCTTGGGCTAATTTTTTGAGGCAACAAGCCTATGCCTGCATCGAAGACGTTGCTTCCCCTATGCTCTCAGGACAAGCAAGACTATACTATGGGACACGCTCCCTCCTCTATATCTAAAAAGAGTTGATCAAGCCCCTTGGGCTAATTTTTTGAGGCAACAAGCCTATGCCTGCATCGAATACGTTGCTTCTCCTAACTCTCAGGACAAGCAAGACTATACTATGGGCCACGCTCCCTCCTCTATATCTAAAAAGAGTTGATCAAGCCCATTGGGCTAATTTTTTGAGGCAACAAGCCTATGCCTGCATCGAAGACGTTGCTTGTACTATGATCTTGCTGGAGCCTGGCGAAGGGTCCCACTGTACGCTACGGAGATAACGCATAGACGTTCTGTGTTGCAAGTAGACGTCCCAGCCTCTCGCATCTGTGTTCCTAGTGTTGTTGACATACCGAGTCATTAAGTAACCCCCCCCAAACACAGGCACTATTTCTTTGTTAGCAACATTGGTATGTGCAGTAATGATTTTACACGTACTAGCCAAGGTGCCCTCATGCGCCATGCAGGCCGTAAAGTACTTGCTAGTGATGATGACTTTAAAGCCACCCACAAAACAACCTACACATCCATTCCCTGAAAAAAGACAGACACAAAGCATTTTTTTTGAAAATCTGTATTATTATGCCTTAATGGCAAAGATGTCAGATTTTTTTTTTTAGCTTTCGCAAAGCAACGAAAAAAAAAACAGAAATAAACATGTCAAAAGTGCAAACATGCACTATTTAGATTATCAAAAAAAAAAAAAAGTTGAACCTACAGCTGGTGGTAGGTGGGAAGATTGTGTGGGGGTAGCCTCTACCCCGCCACCATCATCCTGGTCCTGGAGGAGGTCCAGGGCCCCATGGATAGCCCTCCCCACTGCTTGTAACCCTGTAGGGTGGGTCACCTGGGCCGGTCTCTCAAAATGGCCTTGGGTTGGGAGGTCCATGTGGGTTGGCCAGAAAGTTTGGTACGGCCTCTGGGTCGCCACATAGCTGTCCCGCCGTGGTGTGTGACTGTCCAGCCTGTTTGCGCCAGATTGCTGCCACCCCTCCAAATATGAAAAGACCTGGCCAGGGTGGTTTGGAGGGCGACATGCATCTATGACAATATGTATTGCTGACCATGCCCGCAGTCGTCTCTCGAATGGAATGTCATCCAAGAACGGTATGAGACTGCGGGCAAAGTCAGCATTACACTGTCCTCTGCGGTCTTGTGGTGCCCCCGGGATGAGAGCAGGGCTGCTGGGGTTCCAGTGACTCCCCACACTGCTGGCAGTCGGCAGTGGAGGGCGCTGGTGTGGCCCTTCATCCTCCTCTTCTTCTAACTGTGGCCCCAAAGGTGGTGGCGGCGGTGGTGGTGGCGGTGGTGGTGGTGGTGGTGGTGGCGGAGGTGGTGGTGGTGGTGGTACTCCCTCCTCCTCATCTGGTGGGGGTTGAGGGGCCTCCCTCCTCTCCTCAGGCAGCTCTGCAGGTGGGTGACGACGCCGCCTCCGAAAGTGAGCAGCTCTATGGGTAAATATAAAAAACATTGGTGAATGGGTTGCGTTTGGAAACAAAACCATAGGCCAAACATAAAATGGGCACGCTTTTTTGACTCAGTGTATCTGTGTATTCTGTGTCTTTTCATTGTTGCCCTTAAGATGGAATTGCAGCAAATAAATTAATGACATTTTTGGCTCATGCCTCAAACTATATTGTATGTGTGGGTAGTGTTGCTCCACGATTTTTTGCCATTACATTAGAAATTTTAAAATTTGCCATCACTATTACACTGTGCCCTGCCTTAGGCAGTACAGCTATGTAGTCACTTGAAGACATATTAGTGGCCACAACTATTGCTTAGACTTTTTGTGGAAACTTTATGTGGACAAAGCTATAGCATGACACTGTGAGGCAAACACATTATTCAGGGTTGTTTGCCATCAGATGGACACAAAAACACACAGTGTGGACGGCCTTGGTCTCAATGCACATAACCCAGATCTATAGGGCAGGTGAGCAAGACAGGAAATGGAGTCATGCAGCATAGGTGACACATGAGCATTTGGCGTTAGTGGCCTACACTCCTTTTTGCTGCCATGTATGCTAATCAGGAATATCTTGGTAAATAAAACACACCAAACAGATGGCTTGGGTTTTGAAACGACTGTAATGGACATAGAGTATGGGGTTGTTTTTGAGCAGCAGGTCACACATCGTTGGTGCCAAACAAGGTGGTATGCACAGATGGACAGTTTTACAGTTATTCCAACGGGGCCGAACAAAAAAACCGGGAGCAGCAAGGACAAACCTCGGGTTTCCTAAAGGACCTTGGACATAAAAGCCTGTTGCACTTAAAATATGGCCCTCTTTAGTTTGATTTTATACAGCATTAACACACTATGTTTTCCGGAGGATTCGTAATGTGGCCATGAGTTAACGACAAAAAAACTAAAATTCACATGTGGGCCCTAATATCTACACCATCACCTTGCAGCCCTAAATAAAGCCATGGGAAAACTGAACCACACATATTTGTAGTGATACAGGGTATGTTCTGAAATGTGTGTGACTGTGTCAACAATCTGGGATGGTATACAAACAGTTTAGTGCAAAAGGGGTATATCCTTGCAACGTTATTTAGCCGAAAAAAACACCCACAACTAAACGTGTAGGGATGTATGTGGCCCTTATGCAAGTCGAGGCCATTAGGAACTGATACAAATGAGGCTTATGACAGGCAAACCAGACAAGGCCACACACCTTAGAGGCCATTGCAGGGAAGAACATGGCTTTGTTCCACAAACATGCCAACAATAATAGCTAATTGTGAGGTCACGGAACATTGTGTCTGACCACCCTGTAGAACATTGCTTATTTGTCCCAACGTCACAATGTGACTATAAATGTGTATGTCCTGGATCATTGCCAAAGGTAATAGAATTGTGTTGCACCATGGCAGAAACAAACCCCAGTGTGGGTATGTAAACCAGCACACTCATTATAGAGCTTCATACGTACACTGTGTGCCCTCGTGGACAGGGTCCTCTCCTCTTGTACCTGTATGACCTGATTGTCTTCATGTACTGTTTTTTGTCGTTAACCCTTATCCTCATGTAAAGTGCCATGGAACCTAATGGCGCTATATAAATAAATAATAATAACAATAATAGTAAACAACAGTGCGGCAGACACATACCTTGGCATACGGGCCACCGGTTCTAGAAATGACAGCCGTTCATAGTGGCAATATATTGTCCCGTGACCAGCTTCCGGGCCCCCCTCCATGATCCTCCAGTGTTGCCACTTGAATTGGTCGCGGCAGCTCCTCCACCGCTTCATAATGTGGTCAACTGTGAAATGATTTCAAACCGGGTTTAGACCTCTGTAACATTTGAAACACTAAAAGTATGTGTACAAATCAACAATAACATTTTATTCATGTTGTGTGTGTAATGTGTATACAAGGCACATGGACACGACAGTGTGGAACATCATCAACAGCATTACGGACATTGAGCTCACGTGGCCACAATCACAAATGGGGCAGGGCACATGTCAACGCATAGAGAATGTAATAGTGCGGGCACCAGACTCCGCTCATTAGTGGTATTTATATACACCCAACCCCCTGGCCTTCAGAGCCAGGAGGACCAGCCCTTAAACTAAGTGTACTATTGTGACCCCATCCAAATATAGGCAACCATGCGACGGCGCATTATAACACATTGAGGGCCCTGTATACCCTACTATGGGGGCCCTGTATACCCACGGGGGCCCTGTATACCCACTGCTGGGGTCTTGTATACCCACGGGGGGGCTGTAGACCCTACTATGAGGGCCCTGTATAACCACTGGGGGCCCTGTATACCCAGTGCTGGGGGGCCTGTGTACCCACGGGGGGTCTGTATACCCTAATATCGGTGGCATATATACACACTGGGGGGCCTGTATACTCTGCAGGTGGAGCTGTATACTCTGCTGGGGGCTGTCTAACAGTGATAGCCGCTGTATACAAGGATGGCGGTCAATATGGTTTCCCACTTTTTTGGGGCTAAAGTAGGGGGGTCGGCTTATACACGGGTCGGCTTATACACGACTATATACGGTAAATGCAATATAACGTGTGAACACATTTAACTCACCCATATTGCTCTGCACATCATGGCCACAACGATGAAACGTTGGGAAAACGCCCTGTGCGATCTCCCTCCAGGCCGTAGTCCACTGGACGTTATCCCCATACGCAGGGTCAGTGGGCAGCCAAAGCAGGGGCCGAGCCTCCACCAGAGCAATTAATTGCAGGGTGTTAACAGGGGCCATGCTTACTCGCTGTGACTTTCTGCGCGTCCAGCCAGGCAGCTCGAGTCGGCTTATTTCCTGTTTGCACAAAGCATGGGGTTTGCTGCAGAAAATCGCTTGCCTCGCCTCAAAACACATGCGAGTTTGGCCTCGGAGACAGCAGCAAAATACAGTTGCGAGTGGGGCTTCCGACACGGCAATGCGAGCGCTTTCCGAGACACATCTGCGATTTTTAAATCACACATTACTCGCTATTACTCGCTTCCCCATTCATTAACATTGGACTCGCTAGACTCGCAACAAGTAGCGAGTCCCGGGCTCGGACTCGCTAGAGTCAAGCGAGTCCGAGTAATTTAGGATTCGCCGATCACTAGCCTTGACATTTGGCAGGGTAGCTCAAAAGATTTTTTAATCTTTTGCTAAATGTCTCAAAAATGTTTTACAGTTTGGAAGCAATATGTGTATTTACACAATGTTTATATTTTCTGGCAGTGCTGGCGCCTTTTGTTTTTCCCTGAGTGTAATCCTCAGTATCTGTATTATTCTGTATATATACACTGCACAGTACCACTTCTCATGTCCTATATCCTGGGTGTAATCCTCAGTATCTGTATTATTCTGTATATATACACTGCACAGTACCACTTCTCCTGTCCTATATACTGGGTGTAATCCTCAGTATCTGTATTATTCTGTATATATTTACTGCACAGTACCACTTCTCCTGTCCTGTATACTGGGTGTAATCCTCAGTATCTGTATTATTCTGTATATATACACTGCACAGTACCACTTCTCCTGTCCTATATACTGGGTGTAATCCTCAGTATCTGTATTATTCTGTATATATTTACTGCACAGTACCACTTCTCCTGTCCTGTTATCAGAGGTGGTATTGGACTTTGATTTTCATCATATAACTGTTGTTTAAATTAATTCTCCCCAATATGGAGTCATCACTTCTCTTCTGTATAGGTGATGACTTTCCCTTCGTTCTAGATCTGACTGCTGGGACCCCACAATCCTTAGGGTACCTTTACACGTCGCAACATTGCATGCAATTTCACTTGCAACTTACTGGTTGCAGTGAAATCATGGACACATTGTTCTATTTTGTGGCCTTGTACAAATGTAACAATGTGTCCATGATTTCACTGCAACTAGTAAGTTGCAAGTGAAATTGCATGCAATGTTGCGACATGTAAAGGCACCCTGAGAAACGTGGCTTTGAAGAGCACCATGTAAATGGAGCGGTGGGTGAGTATTTTCTTTGCTGCGCCATTCACATGTGGCTCTTCAGATAACTACTTTGAGAAAGTGATAAGGTCATGACAACATAAAAGCTAAATTCACTGATCGGGGCTGGTGGGTGATATAGTATGTGGGCTGGTGGAGCTTGTTTTCCAGGACTGCTTTTTGGTCCGGCCCTGTTCCCGCCCCTGATATAAACATTATATTTTATGTTTATGGTACATTTAGGCCGATACGCTTTGCGTTTATTTACAAACTAGGTGTAGTACCCGGCTACGCCCGGGTTAATGAATAACTGATATTAGCTATAACAAAATAGAATTTGAATATGTCATATTAATGACCTGTAGGAAAATAGAAGCTGAGCTGTGATTGATTGCTATAGGCAGCCTAATAAATCTCCAGCCAACAGTAAACCCTCCCCCTGGCCGGGCAGTATATGTTACCTCACACATACACATAATAGACAGTTTATGTGACCAACATCTGCCTTAATTCCCTATATGGCACATGTGTTGCACATTGGCTATTTTTAATCAGATGTTTATGTTTGGAAATTGAAGATAGCACACGTATAAGGCGAGTTGTGTGAGGTGATTTGTGCACATCTGTGTCTGTCTGTGTGGAGTGTGTGTCCCTGGGGTGTGTGTATGTGTGTGTCCCTGTGGGGTGAGTGCATGTGTTCCTATAGGGTGTGCATGTGTGTGTGTCCCAGTGGGGGGGGTCTGTGTGGTGTGTGTCTCTGTTGTGTGTGCCTCTTTGTGGTGTGTGTGTGTCCCTGTGGGGTGAGTGCATGTGTCCCTATAGGGTGTGTATGTGTGTGTGTCCCTGTGGGAGGGTCTGTGTGGTGTGTGTGTGTCTCTCTGTGTTGTGTGTGTCTCTTTGTGTGTGTGTGTGTCCCTGTGGGGTGAGTGCATGTGTCGCTATAGGGTGTGTATGTGTGTGTGTCCCTGTGGGTGGGGGGTCTGTGTGGTGTGTGTGTCTCTTTGTGGTGTGTGTGTCCCTGTGGGGTGAGTGCATGTGTCTCTATAGGGTGGCTATGTGTGTGTCCCTGTGGGGAGGTCTGCGTGGTGTGTGTCTGTGTTGTGTATGTGTCTTTGTTTTGTGTGTGTGTGTGTGTCCCTGTGGCGTGAATGCATGTGTCGCTATAGGGTGTGTGTGTGTCCCCGCTGGTGTTTGTGTGTCTCTGTGTTGTGTGTGTCTCTTTGGTGTGTGTGTGTTTGTTCGGTTGCGTGGTGAGTATCCAATGTTGGGGCTGCACCTTATCGACTATACACTTGCTGTTACTCTTTGTGTGCGTGTGGTGTGTATACCTGTCCCCGTGTGTGGTGAATATCTCATGTTGGGGCCCCACCTTAGTGACTATATGCTGGTATGTGCTGTTAGTCTTTGGCGCTATCATTAAGCTCCTCTCATTCACAACTGTCAACTGGTAACTGTCACTTTTTCCCCATTATGAAGATAGGGGCAAAATTGTTTGGCGAATTGGAATGCGTGGGGTTAAAATTTCGCCTCACAACATAGCCTATGACGCTCCCGGGGTCCAGACATGTGACTGTGCAAAATGTTGTGGCTATAGCTGACAGCTGTCGATTTTCCTCCAACACTTTTCCATTCACTTTTTCCCCATTATGTAGATAGGGGCAAAATTGTTTGGTGAACTGGAACGCGCAGGTTTAAAATTTTGCCTCACAGCATAGCCTATGACGCTCTCGGGGTCCAGACGTGTGACTGTGCAAAATTTTGTAGCTGTAGTTGCGACGGTGTAGATGCCAATCCCGGATATACATACATAAATACACACATACATACACACACACATTCAGCTTTATATATTAGATGTATCAAAAATTTGACAAATGTTTCACTTTCTTTACCATTTTTATACTTTGATCAATTATCTCTTTGATCCAGATAGTCATACCACACACAATAGCTAATAAATAACATGTCCCTCATGTCTCCTTTACAGCAGCACCGTTTGTAAAAGTTTTTTTCTTTTGCTAGGATATTAAAAGGTTTAAAAATGTAGCAGTAATTTCTAATTTTTTTCAAGGAAATTTACAAAACTTTTTTTTTTAAGAGACCTATTAATTTTTTAAGTGACCTTGGGGTTCTTACATGTTGGAAAACCACCAAAAGTTAGAGCGTTTTAAAAACAGTGCTCCTCAACATATTCAAAACTGCAGTCATGTAGTTTATTAATGGGGATGAGCGAGTATGGTTGTCACTACTCGGTAGTCGCACGAATATCTCGGTACTCAGGGAACTCGGCGAGTACCGAGTAATCTCGAGATACTCTTGCTATGCTCGGGGTCCACCTCCCTGCATGTTGGCGCTCTTTACAGAGCCAGCCCACATGCAGGGATTGGCTGACAGATACTGTAATGCCACAGCCATGTTAGTTGTGGCATTACAGTGATTGGCTGGCCGCACAGCTTCATCAGGTCTTTATAAGACCTGACCGCGCTGTGCTCGTCACTCTGCTCCACAGACAGTCAGTGTAGGGAGAGGTGCTGCTGATTGAGGGACAGATTTGTGACCTTTCAGCTAGTGTAGGCGCAGGGCTGACAATCTAATTACTACAACAGTCCTTCTGAGGACTAATAGAGCTGCATAATAGCAGGCAGGGAGGCAGGGTATATAGCAAACTTCATTGTGCCAGTATACCAGCCTGCATCACATCTGGGGCTGGTGTACAGGCAGGAAATTTCATCCACCATAAAACAGTGCTTTTAGGGATTAATTTAGCTCTCTATAGACAGGAGTGGGTTGTAGCGTAAATTAGGTATTCTCGTCAGTATTTGTGTCTGCCCAGTCCACCTGCTGGGCTTTAATCTCTATTCTCAACGTCCAGCTAAAAACCAGCTCTTGTTTGCATTCATTTACCATTTGTGTGCGCCAGGAGTGAGTTGTAGTGGAAATTAGGATACGCCAAAACACTCGGTATTCTCGTCAGTGTATGTGTCTGACCAGTCCACCAGCTGGACTTTAATCTCTAAACTCAGTGTCCAGCTAAAAACCAACTCTTGTCTGCATTAATTTACCATTTGTGTGCGCCAGGAGACGGTTGTAGCGGAAAGTAGGATACGCCAAAACACTCAGTATTCTTATCAGTGTTTGTGTCTGACCAGTCCACCTTCTGGGCTTTAATCTCTAATCTCAGTGTCCAGCTAAAAACCAACACTTGTCTGCATTCATTTACCATTTGTGTGCGCCAGGAGACGGTTGTAGCGGAAATTAGGATACGCCAAAACACTCAGTATTCTTATCAGTGTTTGTGTCTGACCAGTCCACCTTCTGGGCTTTAATCTCTAATCTCAGTGTCCAGCTAAAAACCAACTCTTGACTGCATTCATTTAGCGTCTTAGTGCGGCAGGAGTAGGTTGTAGCCTAAATTAGGATACGCCAAAATACTCGGTATTCTCGTCAGTATTTGAGTCTGACCAATCCACCTGCTGGGCTTTAATCTCTATTCTCAGTGTCCAGCTAAAAACCAACATTTTTCTGCATTCATTTACCATTTTCGAGCGCCAGGAATAGGTTGTAGTGTAAATTAGGATACGCCAAAACACTCGGTATTCTCGTTAGCATTTGTGTCTGAGCAGTCCACCTGCTGGGCTTAAATCTCCAATCTCAGTGTCCAGCTAAAAACCAACACTTGTCTGCATTCATTTACCATTTGTGTGCACCAGGAGTGGGTTGTAGCGAGAAATTATGATACGCCAAAACACTCGGTATTCTCGTCAGCGTATGTGTCTGACCAGTCCACCAGCTGGACTTGAATCTCTATTCTCAGTGTCCAGCTAAAAACCAACACTTGTCTGCATTCATTTACCATTTGTGTGCACCAGGAGTGGGTTGTAGCGAGAAATTATGATACGCCAAAACACTCGGTATTCTCGTCAGCGTATGTGTCTGACCAGTCCACCAGCTGGACTTGAATCTCTAATCTCAGTGTCCAGCTAAGAAAAAACTCGTCTGCATTTATTTACCATTTGTGTGCACCAGCAGTGGGTTGTAGTGGAAATTAGGATATGCCAAAGCCCTCGGTATTCTCGTCAGCTTTGTGTCTGACCAGTCCACCTGCTGGGCTTTAATCTCTCATCTCAGTGTCCAGCTAAAAACCAACTCTTGTCTGCATAAATTTAGAGTTTTAGTGCGGCAGAAGTAAGTTGTAGCATAAATTAGGATACGCTAAAACACTTTGTATTCTCATCAGTGTTTGTGTCTGACCAGTCCACCTGCTGTGCTTTATTCTCTAATTTCAGTGTCCAGCTAAAAGCCAACTATTTTCTGCAAAATTTAGCGTTTTAGTGTGGCATGAGTAGGTTGTAGCGGAAAGTAGGATACGCCAAAACACTGGGTATTTTTATCAGCGTTTGTGTCTGACCAGTCCACCTGCTGGGCTTTAATCTCTAATCTCAGTGTCCAGCTAAAAGCCAGCTCTTGTCTGCATTCATTTACCATTTGTGTGCACAAGGAGTGGGTTGTAGCGTAATTTAGGATACGCCAAAGCAGTCGGTATTCTCGTCAGCATTTGTGTCTGACCAGTCCACCCACTGGGCTTTAATCTCTAATCTTAGTGTCCAGCTAAAAGCAAACTCTTGTCTGCATTCATTTAGCGTCTTAGTGCAGCAGGAGTAGTTGTAGCGTAAATTAGGATACGCCAAAATACTCGGTATTCTCGTCAGCATTTGTGTCTGACCAGTCCACCTGCTGGGCTTTAATCTCTAATCTCAGTGTCCAGCTAAAAACCAACTCTTATCTGCATAAATTTAGCTTCTTAGTGCGGAAGAAGTAAGTTGTAGCACAAATTAGGATACGCCAAAACACTCGGTATTCTCGTCAGCGTTTGTGTCTGACCAGTCCACCTGCTGGGCTTTAATCTCTCATCTCAGTGTCCAGCTAAAAAACCATCTCTTGTCTGCATTCATTTAATGTTTTAGTGAGGCAGGAGTAGGTTGAAGTGTAAATTAGGATACGCCAAAACACTCGGTATTCTCGTCAGCGTTTGTGTCTGACCAGTCCACCTGCTGGCTTTAATCTCCAATCTCATTGTCCAGCTAAAAAACAACTCTTATTTGCATTCATATACCATTTGTGTGCGCCAGGAGTGAGTTGTAGCGGAAATTATGATACACCAAAACACTCGGTATTCTCGTCAGCGTTTGTGTCTGACCAGTCCACCTGCCAGGCTTTAATCCCTAATCTCAGTGTCCAGCTAGAAAACAACTCTTGTTTGCATTCATTTACCATTTGTGTGTGCCAGTAGTGGGTTGTTGCAGAGATTAGGATACACCAAAACACTGTGTATTCTCGTCACCGTTTGGTCTGACCTGTCCACCTGCCGAGCTTTAATCTCTTATCTCAGTGTAAAGCTAAAAACAAACTCTTGTCTGCATTCATTTAGCGTCTTAGTGCGGCAGGAGTAGGTTATAGCGCAAATTAGGATATGCCAAAACACTCGGTATTCTTGTTAGCGTATGAGTCTGACCAGTCCACCAGCTGGACTTTAGTCTTTATTCTCAGTGTCCAGCTAAAAAACAACTCTTGTCTGCATTCATCTACCATTTGTGTGCGCCAGGAGTGAGTTGTAGCGGAAATTATGATACGCCAAAACACTCGGTATTCTCCTCACCGTTTGTGTCTGACCTGTCCACCTGCCGGGCTTTAATCTCTATTCTTAGTGTCCAGCTAAAAACCAACATTTTTCTGCATTCATTTACCATTTTTGAGCGCCAGGAATAGGTTGTAGTGTAAATTAGGATACGCCAAAACACTCGGTATTCTCGTTAGCATTTGTGTCTGAGCAGTCCACCTGCTGGGATTAAATCTCCAATCTCAGTGTCCAGCTAAAAACCAACACTTGTCTGCATTCATTTACCATTTGTGTGCACCAGGAGTGGGTTGTAGCAAGAAATTATGATACGCCAAAACACTCGGTATTCTCGTCAGCGTTTGTGTCTGACCAGTCCACCTGCTGGGCTTTAATCTCTATTCTCAGTGTCCAGCTAAAAACCAACTCTTGTCTGCATTCATTTACCATTTGTGTGCGCCAGGAGTGAGTTGTAGCGGAAATTAGGATACGCCAAAAGACTCGGAATTCTCGTCAGCGTTTGTGTCTGACCAGTCCACCCGCTGGGCTTTAATCTCTAATCTCAGTGTCCAGCTAAGAAAAAACTCGTCTGCATTTATTTACCATTTGTGTGCACCAGCAGTGGGTTGTAGTGGAAATTAGGATATGCCAAAGCCCTCGGTATTCTCGTCAGCGTTTGTGTCTGACCAGTCCACCTGCTGGGCTTTAATCTCTCATCTCAGTGTCCAGCTAAAAACCAACTCTTGTCTGCATTCATTTACCATTTGTGTGCGCCAGGAGTGGGTTGTAGCGGAAATTAGGATACGCTAAAACACTCGTTATTCTCGTCAGCGTTTGTGAATGACCAGTCCACTTTCTGGGCTTTAATCTCTAATTTCAGGTCCAGCTAAAAACCAACTCTTGTCTGCATTCATTTACCATTTGTGGGCACCAGGAGTAGGTTGTAGCGCGAAATTAGAATACGTCAAAACACTAGGTATTCTCGTCAGCGTATGAGTCTGACCAGTCCACCAGCTGGACTTTAGTCTCTCATCTCAGTGTCCAGCTAAAAACAAACTCTTGTCTGCATTCATTTAGCATCTTAATGCGGCAGGAGTAGGTTGTAGCGTAAATTAGGATACGCCAAAACGCTCGAAATTCTCGTCAGCATTTGTGTCTGACCAGTCCACCAGTTGGGCTTTAACCTCTAATCTCAGTGTCCAGCTAAACACTACCTCTTGTCTGCATTCATTTACCATTTGTGTGCACCAGGAGTGGGTTGTAGCAGAAATTAGGATACGCCAAAACACTCTGTATTCTCGTCAGCGTTTGTGTCTGACCAGTCCACCGGCTGGGCTTTAATCTCTCATCTCAGTGTCCAGCTAAAAACCAACTCTTATCTGAATTCATTTACCATTTGTGTGCACCAGGAGTGGGTTGTAGCGGAAATTAGGATACGCCAAAACACTCGGTATTCTCGTCAGCGTTTGTGTCTGACCAGTCCACCTGCTGGGCTTTAATTTCTAATCTCTCTGTCCAACTAAAAACCAACTCTTCGCTGTATTCATTTTGCATCTTAGTGCGGCAGAAGTACGTTGTATTGGAAATTAGGATACGCCAAAACACTCGGTTTTCTTGTCAGCGTTTGTGTCTGACCAGTCCACCTGCTGGGCTTCAATCTCTAATCTCATTGTCCAGCTAAAAATCAACTCTTGTCTGCATTCATTTAGCGTCTTAGTGCAGCAGGAGTAGGTTGTAGCATAAATTAGGATACGCCAAAATACTCGGTATTCTCGTCAGCATTTGTGTCTGACCAGTCCACCTGCTGGGCTTTAATCCCAAATCTCAGTGTCCAGCAAAAAAACAACTCTTGTCTGCAATCATTTACCATTTGTGTGCGCCAGGAGTGAGTTGTAGCGGAAATTATGATACGCCAAAACACTCGGTATTCTCGTCAGCATTTGTGTCTGACCAGTCCACCCGCTGGGCTTTAATCTCAATTCTTAGTGTCCAGCCAAAATCCAAAGTAATGGCTGTATTCATTTAGCATTTGTGTGCGCCAGGAGTGGGTTGTAGTGGAAATTAGGATGCCCCAAAACACTTAGTATTCTCGTCAGCGTTTGTGTCTGACCAGTCCACCTGCTGGGCTTTAATCTCTAATCTCAGTGTCCAGCTAAAAACCAACTATTGTCTGCTTTCATTTAGCGTCTTAGTACGGCAGGAGTAGGTTGTAGCGTAAATTAGGATACCCCAAAACACTCGGTATTCTCGTCAGCATTTGTTTCTGACCAGTCCACCCACTGGGCTTTAATCTCTAATCTTAGTGTCCAGCTAAAATCCAATTCTTGTCTGCATTTATTTACCATTTGTGTGTGCCAGGAGTGGGTTGTAGCGGAAATTAGGATACGCCAAAACACTCGGTTTTCTTGTCAGCATTTGTGTCTAACCAGTCCACCTGCTGGGCTTTCATTTCTAATCTCTCTGTCCAACTAAAAACCAATTCTTGTCTGCATTCATTTTGCATCTTAGTGCTGCAGGAGTAGGTTGTGGTGTAAATTAGGATACGCTAAAACACTCGGTATTCTCGTCAGCGTTTGTGTCTGACCAGTCCACCTGTTGGGCTTTAATTTCTAATCTCTCTGTCCAACTAAAAACCAACTCTTATTTGCATTCATTTTGCATCTTAGTGCGGCATTAGTGGCTTGTAGCTCCAAGTAGTATATGCCAAAACACAGTATACGCGTCAGAATTTTTGACTGACTGTTCTAGCTGCCGGGATTAAACTGCTGTAATCTGTAATCTCAGTGTGCAGCTAAAAAACATCTTTTGGACGTCTTCATTTAGCTGTATACAGGCAGCACAACATTGAAAATGTGCAAAGCGGTGGCAAGAGACAAGGAGCTGGACGTGATGGTGGTGCAGGTAGAGGCCGAGGGCGTGTGTAAGCTCGAATTGCGCCATGACAAACGCCCACATCATCTCGCTCGACCTTCCTGTCCCAATTTCTAGGGGACCGCAGCAGTGCATCACTATTATGCCAAGACCAGTGTCAACAGGTTGTTAGTTGGATAGCGGATAATGCTTCCAGTCAGTTTGGCACCACCACAAATACCCTGTCTTCCATCAAGTGTCAGTAGCCGTGACACTGGACCGCACATTTCCACCCTGATCCTCCTTCCTCCCAGCATGCTGAGTGCCCGGACCCGGACATTACTGATCCCACACTTGGACACTCTGAAGAGCTATTTACTTATCCATTCGTAAATGCTGGCCTCTCAACAGCCCCAGTTGAAGTGGGTCATGAGGAGATCATGCACAAATATTTGAGGAGCCACGGTCTCAGAAGGCAACAGTGGGGACATGTCTCAACAAGAGGTGGTTGATGATGAGACACAATTGCTAGAAAGTCAGGAAGAGGACCAGGGTGCAGAAGTGGAAAACGACGTGGTGGATGATCCAGTAACTGACCCAACCTGGCAGGAGGACATGCAGAGTGAGGACAGCAGTGCACAGGGGGAGTTAGGCGTACCATCACAACAGGCCGGAAGAAGCAGGGTAGTGGCCGCAGGCAGAAGGCAGGCAACCGTTCCACGGGACAACAACACGACAGAAGTTGCCAGTACAACTGTTAGGTCTTCCCGAGTCTGGCAGTTTTTTAAGGTGTCTGCAGATAATTCCAACAAGGCCATTTGCAACACCTGCCATGCCAGCATTAGCAGGGGTAGCAAAAGTAGCAGCCTGACCACCACCAGCAAGATCAGGCACATGTCAGCAAAGCACCCGACTTTGTGGGATGTACAGCAAAGTCCAGGAGTAGTGTCTGCGGTCGACACTGCTGCGTCTTCCACTGTTGTGCGTGCAAGACAATCCCCTGTCCATTCTGCATGCGAAGATGCCTTCTGTCCTTCACCTGTAGTTGCACAAGCAGAGATAGCACCATCATCAACCAAGTCCTTGTCCCAGCGCAGCGTTCAGTTATCCATACACCAATCTTTGGAACGCAGGCGCAAATATGCTGCCAATGCCCCTCATGCCACAGTTCTAAATGCACACATTTCGCGACTGCTTGCACTGGAAATGTTGCCTTTTAGGCTAGTGGAGACGGAAGCATTCCGGAACCTGATGGCGGCAGATATCCCATGTTATTCGGTCCCCAGCCGCCACTATTTTTCCCGGTGTGCCGTCCCCGCATTACCTAAGCACCTGTCAATGTAATGTCCATTCTGTAAGCATGGACTAAAACATTTACCCCTGGGGGTATACATGAAACTACTGCCTAACTTTTGAAAGGTTAGGTTCATCATCATCATAAATATGATGTAAAAAATTAAGTTTTCGTGGCATCATGAACCACAGTCTCACTGATCATATAATGGTGGCGGATGAGGAGAAGAAGGAGCAGTACAGCAAGTAGCCAAAGTCATGAAGTGTGTACCCATGTGTGGGTGTGCGGAGGTGCATGGCAATTTACCGGCACAAAATTTAAATTCCGCTATCATTTGGTGGTGGTATGGTGAAGTCAGGCCCAATCCAACCCTTGTTCATCTTGATCAGAGTCAGCCTGTCAGCATTTTCAGTTGATGTGGAGGATGATAAGGAGCCCGCCAAGATTGACTCAAACGATGTAAATTGTGTGCCACATGATGGATCCAGTGAATATCGGGAAACAACCAGGTCCCAAGCAATCCGAGTCAAGGAGTTGTTGGCCACATTGGGGCCCAAAGCCTCAAGAGAAGAGAGGGCTTGGGTTCTGGAATATGTTTTGGGAATTCCAGTTCACCAACTGCTAGCACCAGCCACTCGAGTAGGATTAATCTGCTACCCATCAGAAGCCCCACCAGGACAAAGGTATACACTGTATGCAGAATTATTAGGCAAGTTGTATTGTAGAGGATTATTTTTATTATTAATCAACAACTATGTTCTCAATCAACCCAAAAGACTCAAATATCAAAGCTTAATATTTTTGGAAGTGTGTGTTTTTTTTTTTTTTTTAGATTTGGCTATCTTAGGAGGATAACTGTTTGTGCAGGTAACTATTACTGTGCAGAATTATTAGGCAACTTAATAAAAACCAAATATATTCCTATCTCACTTGTTTATTTTCACCAGGTAAACCAATTTAACTGCACAAAATTTAGAAATAAACATTTCTGACTTGCAAAAACAAAAGATTAGTGACCAATATAGCCACCTTTCTTTATGATGACACTCAACAGCCTTCCATCCATAGATTCTGCCAGTTGCTTGATCTATTTATGATCAACATTGTGTGCAGCAGCCACACAGCCTCCCAGACACTGTTTCGACAGGTGCACTGTTTTCCCTCCCTGTAGATCTCACATTTTAGGAGGGTCAACAGGTTCTCTATGGGGTTCAGATCAGGTGAACAAGGGGGTCATGTTATTATTTTTTTTTCTTTTAGACTTTTACTGGCCAGCCACGCTGTGGAGTAGTTGGATACAAGTGATGGAGCATTGTCCTGCATGAAAACCATGATTGTCTTGAACGATACCAACTTCTTCCTGTACCATTGCTTGAAGAAGTTGTCTTCCAGAAACTGGCAGTAGGTCTGGGAGTTGAGCTTCACTCCATCCTCAACCCGAAAAGGTCCCACAAGTTCATCTTTGATGATACCATCCGATACCAGTACCCCACCTCCACCTTGCTGGCGTCTGAATCGGAGTGGAACTCTCTGCCCTTTACTGATCCAGACTCGTGCCCATCCATCTGGCCCATCAAGAGTCACTCTCATTTCATCAGTCCATAAAACCTTTGAAAAATCAGTGTTAAGATATTTCTTGGCCCAGTCTTGATGTTTTATCTTATCTTTCTTGTTTAAAGGAGGTCGTTTTTCAGCCTTACTTACCTTGGCCATGTCCCTGAGTATTGCACACCTTGTGCTTTTTGATACTCCAGTAACTTTGCAGCTCTGAAATATTGCAAAACTGGTGGCAAATGGCATCTTGGCAGCTTCACGCTTGATTTTCCTCAATTCATGGGCAGTTATTTTATGCATTTTTTGCCCAACATGCTTCTTGCGACCCTGCTGGCTATTTGCCATTAAATGCTTGATTGTTCGGTGATTACGTTTCAAAAGTTTGGCAATTTCAAGACTGCTGCATCCCTCTGCAAGACATCTCATAATTTTGGACTTTTCAGAGCCTGTCAAATCTCTCTTCTGACCCATTTTGCCAAAGGAAAGGAAGTTGCCTAATAATTAAGCACACCTTATATCGGGTGTTGATGCCATTAGACCACACCCCTCCTCATTACAGAGATGCACATCACCGGTTTTACTTAATTGGTAGTTGGCTCTCAAGCCTATATAGCTTGGAGTAGGACAACATGTATAAAAAGTATCATGTGATCAAAATACTAATTTGCCAACACAGAGTATATAGAGACATATAGATAGATAGATAGATAGAGTTCAAAGAATTTCACTGCAGCACTCCTCTATGGTGTAATCTCAGCAGTCTTTATTTAGGCATCAGATGGACAGGAGATGGCCTTGGCTTGGCTTCACAAAGGGCGTGTGTGCCCGATACGTGGCCATCTCCTGTCCATCTGATGCCTGAATAAAGACTGCTGAGATTACACCAGAGAGGAGTGCTGCAGTGAAATAATTTGAACTGTATGTATTGAAATACTGTGAAGGAAGCCAAACTGTCCTGCACCCGGAAGGCGTTGCTGCTCAAAAGGTTTCTTTATTTAGAAAGATAGATACTGTAGTTATAAATAGGATAGATAGATAGATACTTGAAAAAATGCTGCAGCACTCCGTCATTAGATGTATCTTATGCCTTTATTACGGCCACAGGTACAATAGGGCAACGTATCGGGCACATGCGCCCCTCTTCCAGCTTGGATCTAATGACGGAGTGCTGCAGCATTTTTTCAAGTATATACAAGTGCTGGGAAGACAGCTGAGCTGATTTGCACCCACTAGGCAGTGCTGCTCTATTTGTTTCTAGATAATAGATAGATAGATAGATAGAATACATAGATAGCTGTAGATAAATGGATGAATGAATACATTCATGAAAAAATAATAATGAGAATAATAAACCCTTTAAGGAATATGTACAAGATAAGAAATTCCATTCTCTGCACACAAAAAGGCTTGGATGCTTTTCTAATCTAATGCTGCTATATAAATAAATAACAATAAAAATAATAATAATAAATAATACATAGGATGGATGAATATATAAGACTAGATGGTGGCCCGATTCTAACGCATCGGGTATTCTTGAATAAGTATGGAGTTTAATTTGAAAATCGCGCGGCATTCAAATTGCGCACCAAACCGCACGCCGCGTTTTCTGATTGGTCGCCACGGCTGGCGGTGACCAATCAGAGACGTGGCGCGTGGCTTGGCGCATGATTTGAATGCTGCGCAGTTTTCAAACACGCGCCGCATCTCTGATTGGTCGCCGACAGCCGTGGTGACCAATCAGAGACGTGGCATTTAAACCGCGTGCCAAGTCTCTGATAGGTCGCCATGGCTGGTGGTGACCAATCAGAGATGCGGCGCTGGTTTGAAAACCGCGCGACATTAAGGTTTGAATCCTACGCGGGGCACTACTGCTGCGAGCATCTCCAGGCTGGCTCGCAGCGGACCTCTGTGCGGCAGGTGGCCGCGACTAAGCAACTGCTGCACAGAGGTCTCCCAACGATGGCCGCTGCCGTATTTCAGCTTGGCGCTAATTTTGAATGTGCGCGGCTGTTTTGCATACTCCTCACGACCAATCAGAGGAGTGGCGCGTGCCAATGCGCTCAGTGTATTTTAAATATGGCGCCTTGGCGCGCGCTGCTCCTTTGATTGATCAGCGCTGAACGCGGCGACCAATGAGAGAAGCGGCACACAGTTTGAATGCCACGTCTCTCATTGGTCGCCATGGCAACCAATGAGAGGCGCAGAATTCAAATCGCACATGTCGCCGCTGATTGGTCGCTCTCAGCAGTGACCAATCAGCAGCGTGGGATTCATATTTCCCACCAAGCCGCACGCAGTTTGAATGCCGCGCTGACAAATGAGAGGCAACCAATGAGAGACGCTGCATTCAAACCGAGCGCCAAGCCACGCTACTTCTCTGATTGGTCACCGCAGACATGGCAACCAATCAGAAAAGTACCACGGCTTGGTGCGCGGTTTGAATCCCGCGCGGGGCACTAACGCTGCGAGCAGCCGGATGATGACCGGCTGATGCTGGTCATCTCATGACTGGCTTGCCGCGGACCTCTGTGCAGCAGGTGGCCGTGGCTGAGCTACTGCTGCACAGAGGTCAGCAGCTCACCGGTCATCTCCCGGCTGGCTCACCCGCGCTGCAGCCACCGTCGGGAGATCAGTTGCCGCTGATCTCCCAACGATGATCGAGGCCGTGTTTCA
Source organism: Allobates femoralis (assembly GCA_033576535.1). Classification (NCBI taxonomy): domain Eukaryota; kingdom Metazoa; phylum Chordata; class Amphibia; order Anura; family Aromobatidae; genus Allobates; species Allobates femoralis. Next base: position 371,944,477 of record JARQOC010000003.1, read on the forward strand.
GATTGGTGCAAATTTTGAATGCGTGCAGCTGTTTTGCATACTCCTCGCTCATTGGCGGCCACCAATGAGCACCCTGGCACTGGCTCGTGATTTCCGTGACTGACAGAGAACCTTAGGCAATTATATAGTAGACTAGATGGCGGCCCGATTCTAAAGAATCGGGTAGTCTAGAATCCATATATAGTTTATTTACTAATAGTTACGGGAGTGCGGTGAAATGAATTGTGTGTATACAGGTGGCTCAGTGGGTAGCAGAGTATACGGTGGCTCAGTGGTTAGCAGTGAGTGCGGTGGCTCAGTGGTTAGCAGTGAGTGCGGTGGCTCAGTGGTTAGCAGTGAGTGCGGTGGCTCAGTGGTTAGCAGTGAGTGCGGTGAGATTGGTCAGCGCAGCGACGTGGGCAGAGTGGTCAGCGCAGAGGACAGGGGGCAGAGGCGGCTGGGCAGAGGACAGGGGGCAGAGGCGGCTGGGCAGAGGACAGGGGGCAGAGGCGGCTGGGCAGAGGACAGGGGGCAGAGGACGCAGAGGACAGGGGGCAGAGGACGCAGAGGACAGGGGGCAGAGGACGCAGAGGACGCAGAGGACGCAGAGGACAGGGGGCAGAGGACGCAGAGGACAGGGGGCAGAGGACGCAGAGGACAGGGGGCAGAGGACGCAGAGGACAGGGGGCAGAGGACACAGAGGACAGGGGGCAGAGGACACAGAGGACAGGGGGCAGAGGACACAGAGGACAGGGGGCAGAGGACACAGAGGACAGGGGGCAGAGGACGCAGAGGGGGCAGAGGACGCAGAGGGGGCAGAGGACGCAGAGGGGGCAGAGGACGCAGAGGGGGCAGAGGACGCAGAGGGGGCAGAGGACGCAGAGGGGGCAGAGGACGCAGAGGGGGCAGAGGGGGCAGAGGACGCAGAGGACGCAGAGGACGCAGAGGGGGCAGAGGACGCAGAGGACGCGAGGACGGAGACGCAGAGGACGCAGAGGGAGCAGAGGGGGCAGAGGGGGCAGAGGGGGCAGAGGGGGCAGAGGGGGCAGAGGAGCGAGAGGGGGCAGAGGACGCAGAGGGGGCAGAGGACGCAGAGGGGGGCAGAGGAGGCAGAGGACAGGGGGCAGAGGACAGGGGGCAGAGGACGCAGAGGACGCAGAGGACGCAGAGGAGGCAGAGGACGCGAGAGAGGGGCAGAGGACGCAGAGGGGGCAGAGGACCAGAGGGGGCAGAGGACGCAGAGGGGGCAGAGGACGCAGAGGGGGCAGAGGACGCAGAGGGGGCAGAGGACGCAGAGGGGGCAGAGGACGCAGAGGGGCAGAGGACGCAGAGGTGGCAGAGGACGCAGAGGTGGCAGAGGACGCAGAGGTGGCAGAGGACGCAGAGGTGGCAGAGGGGGCAGAGGAGGCAGAGGGGGCAGAGGAGGCAGAGGACAGGGGGCAGAGGAGGCAGAGGACAGGGGGCAGAGGAGGCAGAGGACAGGGGGCAGAGGAGGCAGAGGACAGGGGGCAGAGGAGGCAGAGGACAGGGGGCAGAGGAGGCAGAGGACAGGGGCAGAGGAGGCAGAGGAGAGGGGGCAGAGGAGGCAGAGGAGAGGGGGCAGAGGACGCAGAGGACAGGGGCAGAGGACACAGAGGGGCAGAGGAGGGCAGAGGACACAGAGGAGGCAGAGGACACAGAGGGGGCAGAGGACACAGAGGGGGCAGAGGACAGGGGGCAGAGGACAGGGGGCAGAGGACAGGGGGCAGAGGACAGGGGGCAGAGGACAAGAGGGGCAGAGGACACAAAGGGGGCAGAGGACACAGAGGGGGCAGAGGACACAGAGGGGGCAGATGACAGGGGGCAGATGACAGGGGCAGAGACAGGGGGCAGATGACAGGGGGCAGATGACAGGGGGCAGATGACAGGGGGCAGATGAGAGGGGGCAGATGAGAGGGGGCAGATGAGAGGGGGCAGAGGAGGGGCAGAGGGGGGGCAGAGGACAGGGGGCAGAGGACGCAGAGGGGGCAGAGGACGCAGAGGGACACAGAGGGGGCAGAGGACGCAGAGGGGGCAGAGGAGGGAGAGGACACAGAGGGGGCAGAGGACGCAGAGGACAGGGGGCAGAGGACAGGGGCAGAGGACACAGAGGGGGCAGAGGACGCAGAGGACACAGAGGGGGCAGAGGACGCAGAGGACACAGAGGGGGCAGAGGACGCAGAGGACACAGAGGGGGCAGAGGACGCAGAGGACACAGAGGGGGCAGAGGACGCAGAGGACACAGAGGGGGCAGAGGACACAGAGGGGGCAGAGGACAGGGGGCAGAGGACAGGGGGCAGAGGACAGGGGGCAGATGACAGGGGCAGATGACAGGGGCAGATGACAGGGGGAGATGACAGGGGGCAGATGACAGGGGGCAGAGGACAGGGGCAGAGGACAGGGGGCAGAGGACAGGGGGCAGAGGACAGGGGGCAGAGGAGAGGGGGCAGAGGACGCAGAGGACACAGAGGGGGCAGAGGACAGGGGCAGAGGACAGGGGGCAGAGGACACAGAGGGGGCAGAGGACAGGGGCAGAGGACACAGAGGGGGCAGAGGACAGGGGGCAGAGGACAGGGGGCAGAGGACAGGGGGCAGAGGACAAAAGGGGCAGAGGACAGGGGGCAGAGGACACAGAGGGGGCAGAGGACAGGGGGCAGAGGACAGGGGGCAGAGGACAGGGGGGCAGAGGACAGGGGGCAGAGGACAGGGGGGCAGAGGAACAGAGGGGGGCCAGAGGACGCAGAGGAGAGGGGGCAGAGGACGCAGAGGAGAGGGGCAGAGGACGCAGAGGACAGGGGCAGAGGACGCAGAGGACACAGAGGACAGGGGGCAGAGGACACAGAGGACAGGCCGGAGGGGGTCACAGGACACAGGCCGGAGGGGGTCACAGGACACAGGCCGGAGGGGGTCACAGGACACAGGCCGGAGGGGGTCACAGGACACAGGCCGGAGGGGGTCACAGGACACAGGCCGGAGGGGGTCACAGGACACAGGCCGGAGGGGGTCACAGGACACAGGCCGGAGGGGGTCACAGGACACAGGCCGGAGGGGGGCACAGGACACAGGCCGGAGGGGGTCACAGGACACAGGCGGAGGGGGTCACAGGACACAGGCCGGAGGGGGTCACAGGACACAGGCCGGAGGGGGTCACAGGACACAGGCCGGAGGGGGTCACAGGAGACAGGCCGGAGGGGGTCACAGGAGACAGGCCGGAGGGGGTCACAGGAGACAGGCCGGAGGGGGTCACAGGAGACAGGCCGGAGGGGGTCACAGGACACAGGCCGGAGGGGGTCACAGGACACAGGCCGGAGGGGGTCACAGGACACGCAGGCACGGGCAGGGGGTCACGAACGGAACAGGCCGGAGGGGGTCACAGGACACAGGCCGGAGGGGGTGACAGGACACAGGCCGGAGGGGTGACAGGACACAGGCCGGAGGGGGTGACAGGACACAGGCCGGAGGGGGTGTCAGGACACAGGCCGGAGGGGGTGACAGGACACAGGCCGGAGGGGGGTGACAGGACACAGGCCGGAGGGGGGCACAGGACACAGGCCGGAGGGGGGCACAGGACACAGGCCGGAGGGGGGCAGAGGAAACAGGCGGAGGGGGGCAGAGGACACAGGCTGGAGGAGACACAGGCTGGAGGGAGCACAGGCTGCAGCGGAGGCGGCGGGCACAGGCTGGAGCGGAGGCGGAGGCAGGAGGGCAGACTTACCGGTGGGCGCGCGTCGGGTGTAGGAGGAGAGGAGGGGCGGGCAGAGCTGCAGGACAGTCAGTCCCGCCCTCTCTCCTCTCCAGGCGCGGAGCACGGGTACCCCCAGAGGTTGTGTGGCCCCCCGAGGTGGCGGGGGAGCGTTGCCGGCGGAGGCCGCACACCGGAGTGTGGGCCGGTCCGGGCCGGTTCCCTCATGTAGGTGGGCGCACACCAGGCTGTGTGCGGACCCAGTGGCGGCATGGCGGTCCCTGATGGAGAGTGGGCGGTGAGCTGCAGGGCTGTGGGCCGGATGTGGGTGGGCGCAGACGGGGCTCTGTGGGTCTGGTGCTTCCGGTTCCGGTGTTTGACACAGGAGGGAGGCCATCACGGAAGCGGAAGCGGATTTTGGGCGGAAGTGGCCTTCGGGTTTTATATAATAGATATATGATAGACAAATTTATAGATACATGATAGATAGACAGACATGTGATAGATAATGTAAGCCCAAAATGGCAGGGTCCTCTCCCCTCTGTACCAGTCTGTCATTGTTAATTTGTTTACTGTAAACTATATCTATAATTTTGTATGTAACCCCTTCTCATGTAAAGCACCATGGAATTAATGGTGCTATATAAATAAATAATAATATTTTTAAACCCATGTATTTTTGGTGCACAGTATCAGGAACAGAGCATAATAATGTAACCTTGGATAGTTATACCATGTGTAACAGATGCTGCACAGACATCTAAATGCTATGCTGTGACTGAGGACTCAGGTACAATCCATAGAAAGTTTCCCGGGACAGAAATGCACCAAGTGGATATGGGGGAGAGGAGACCATGAAAGTGCTGAATTAACTAATACAGTGCTTTGCCTGTGCTCCTAGCCTGATACATGACAGCATACATTATGCACCATCCTACAGTAGAAGATATACAGTCATATGAAAAAGTTTGGGCACCCCTTTTAATCTTACTCTTTTTTTTTTTTTTGTTTAAAAAGTAGAAGATATACAGTCATATGAAAAAGTTTGGGCACCCCTCTTAATCTTACTCTTTTTTTTTTGTTTAAAATTGTTTTTTTGCAACAGCTATTTCAGTGTGATATATGTAATAACTGATGGACACAGTAATATTTCAGGATTGAAATGAGGTTTATTGTACTAACCGAAAATGTGAAATATGCATTATTTCAAAAATTGACAGGTGCAAAAGTATGTGCACCTCAACAGAAAAGTGACATTAATATTTAGTAGATCCACCTTTTGCAAAAATAACAGCCTATAGTCGCTTCCTGTAGCTGTTAATGAGTTCCTGGATCCTGGATGAAGATATTTTTGACCATTCCTCTTTACAAAACAATTCCAGTTCAGTTAAGTTTGATGGTCGCCGAGCATGGACAGCCCGCTTCAAAACATCCCACAGATGTTCCATGATATTCAGATCTGGGGACTGGGATGGCCATTCCAGAACATTGTAATTGTTCCTCTGCATGAATGCCTGAGTAGATTTGGAACGGTGTTTTGGATCATTGTTGTGACGACCATCCTCAAGACCCTTAACCCCTATACAGGGATCTGGAATTACAGCGGAGCCCAGGGGGTAGCTGCCTATTATGAGCAGCAGCGCAGGAAGGTCGCCAGGAAGGGAAAAATCAGGACCCAAAAAACATAGTCAGGAGTTCGAGTCAAAACCGAGAGGGCAGATAAGGTACAAAATCGACAGGCTGTAGCAGAGTCAGAAATCAAGGCAAAGGTCAGAGACAAAACTAAACACACACTATCACTGGAGAACTAAAACTATATCTGGCAGCCTGCAAGACAGGCTCCAATGAATTTGAAGGGCGCGGTTACCTCCCATAAGCTGGAGCTCACAACCTGATGATCTCATCCGGACCGCCCCTAGAACCAGGCCAGATGGTAATGCACGACTGGCACCAACCACCCCACTTCTGACAGAAGAACGAAGGCTGCGCCTATCAGACACCTCTGCAGGGCCCGCTCCGCTGCGACCAACATCACCCAAAGGAGAAACACGGCGGCGTTCAGCGACAGAGGCAGACGTTGAAGGAGCAGGTCCATATGAGGACAAGGCCCTCCTATCACCAGCACCATCAGCCGAAGGAATCCGGCGCCTCCCAGGAACACCAGCCACCGAGTCCAATGGCGATGTGACAATTGTCTTGCTGAAAGATCCATCCCCGACGTAACTTCAACTTTGACACTGATTCTTGAACATTATTCTCAAGAATCTGCTGATACTGAGTGGAATCCATGCGACCCTCAACTTTAACAAGATTCCCGGTGCTGTCATTGGCCACACAGCCCCAAAGCATGATGGACCCTCCCCAAAATTTGACACTGGATAGCAAGTGTTTTTCTTGGAATGCTGTGTTTTGTGCCATGCATAACGCCTTGTTGTATGACCAAACAACTCAATCTTTGTTTCATCAGTCCACAGGACCTTCTTCCAAAATGAAACTGGCTTGTCCAAATGTGCTTTTGCATACCTCAGGCAACTCTGTTTGTGGCGTGCATGTAGAAACGGCTTCTTTCGCATCACTCTCCCATACAGCTTCTCCTTGTGCAGTGTGCGCTGTATTGTTGACCGATGCACAATGACACCATCTGCAGCAAGATGATGCTGCAGGTCTTTGGAGGTGGTCTGTGGATTGTTCTTGACTGTTCTCACCATTCTTCTTCTCTGCCTTTCTGATATTTTTGTTGGCCTGCCACTTCTGGCCTTTACAAGAACTGTCCCTGTGGTCTTCCATTTCCTTACTATGTTCCTCACAGTGGAAACTGACAGGTTCAATCTCTGAGACAACTTTTTGTATCCTTCCCCTGAACAACTATGTTGAACAATCTCTTTTTCAGATCATTTGAGAGCTGTTTTGAGGAGCCCATGATGCCACTCCTCAGAGAAGATGCAACTAGGAGAACAACTTGCAAGTGGACACCTGAAATAGCTTTTCTCATGATTGGATACACCGGGCTATGAAGTACAAAGCTCAATGAAATAACCAAACCAATTTAGTGCTTCAGTCCGTCAGTAAAAAGTACTTAGGAGTATTCAAACCATGAAAATCGGACGGATGTCCATACTTTGGCACCTGTCAAATTTTGAAATAATGCATATTTCACATTTTTGGTTAGTGCAATAAACCTCATTTCAATCCTGAAATATTACTGTGTCCATCAGTTATTACATATATCACACTGAAATAGCTGTTGCAAAAACACAATTTTAAACAAAAAAAAAAAAGAGTAAGAGTAAGAGGGGTGCCCAAACTTTTTATATGACTGTAAATACACGCTGTTATCTTTTTGGTGACATGACTGCCATTTGATTGTAGAACACCCCTGGTATACCCTTGGTATACCAGGGTATAGGAAGGTATACCAGGGGCAGGATTGTAGTGTGTCCGAGGGCCCGGTAGCTATGCTCCCTTTCCATACAGAAGTGTTAGGGGCGGGAATGTAAGTTGAACTTTGAGCCCCCAGGGTTCACCCCCCCAACACACCTCCTGATCACTGCAGAAGCATCACTAAATTTCCCTGTCCCCAAAGGGAGGGGTGAGCGTTGAGAGGCAGAAATGATTTAATTGATTTATAAGCGATCTATAGATCCTAGAACTGTAGTAAACAGCTTAGCTTCATCATGTAGGAGGGCAGGGACAGTGCAAAAAAGTTTTCTCTCCCCAGAGTTCCCCTTTAAACCCTATAGAGAGAAGAAACAGAAAAGCAGTCTATGTATAAGAGAGTAAATTAGTGCAAGGTATCTGCAGCACATTTGAAGACATTAGCCAGACAAACAATATCTTACCCAACAGTAAATAGTACCAAAAATAATTAGTCACAAAACTATACATGTATCCAATTAAATAATTATACATTATTGCAACATAAATATTAACATTTTTGGCCAACATAAGCTAGCGTTCACAATGTAAATAGGATACATGTAATACTAAAAAAAAAAAAATCTAGCAAACAATAAATATCATATGAGAATAACCTTGGCACACAGTCAGAGATTGCTGTTAAATAAAAGTTTTTTATTTGAAAAATTTGTGATATTCTGATCAATAATTTGTTATCTGACGTTTCGGTCTCTCACAGACCTTCTTCACAGAAAGAATATCTATACAAAAATCAAGAACAATCATGTCAAGATACATAGTATTAAATAAGCATACTAACATTGAAATCTAATGAAAAAAAAAATCATAAATCATGGTAGGAGTGTCATGCATGATTTTTACGGTGTCAGTCGTATACAGTAAATATAGTAATCCTTTTCTCATAGTAATATATACAAGCAAAAAATATTTCATGATCCTATCGTAAATACATTGATCCAAAAAATTCTGAAAAAACAATAAGACAATTACCTTGTAACAAATTTCTCAAAGGAAAAATTTTTTTTGAATGTTGGCAACAATGCTACAGTGTATCTGGTAACTGAAGATTGAGACCAGGAATTAATGTTAAACAATGTATAATATGAAGCATGAAATTCATATGAAAGAAAAATTATCTACCTGTTATCATAAAGGAATATACCTATTGGGATATATCACCATATATATGGGAGGTCAGGTACATCCTAGAATATATATATAACAAATTTTAATGAAACAAAAGTCCATATGCTATATGTGAACATGTCTATATCCGGGAAATGAGATGACTAATATCACCTTTAATCTAGTGGATATGTAATCAAAAAATCACTGCTGCACTCAGTCTAACCAATAAGTGTGTGCTGTCAAGCAATAATGCTTTGAGAAAAAAATTAAAAAACATCCGTTTTTTCTAAAAAACTTAGTACTCACTTTTTTTATTAAAAGCCGGGGCTCTTGGTACACTCATTGGCCAATGTATGCCTGCCCTTCGGCCACGTCTCGGTGGCCCCGGGGTCTGGAGGGACCAACGCTGACATCCCTGCCAGATCCTTGTCCGTGGACTCCCTGGTCCTTCTGACCTCATCCTGATCCCTGAGCACCTGGGGTCGGTGGGGGTGCAATCTGCAGCTAGGTGGAGCCAGCAACTCCACCTTGTCTAGTACATATCAGAAAAAAAACTGCAAAGCACTCGTTACACTGTGCGAAAGGTGCAAAGCTGTGCTGCTGGATCAACATGTAATCAAAAAATCACTTTCTCAAACCATTATTGCTTGTCAGCACACATTTATTGGTTAGACTGAGTGCAGCAGTGATTTTTTGATTACATGTTGATCCAGCAGCACAGCTTTGCACATTTCGCACAGTGTAACGAGTGCTTTGCAGTTTTTTTTCTGATATAATCTAGTGGATAGATACACCGTGCTATATAAGGGTTAATTCTCCCATGTATTGGATGTGGACCTATTTTTGGCCCCTATCTATTATATAATCGCGAATCGGAAAAGCGCCCCTCCGCGCACTACTTCCGGCGTGGTCATGTGGATACGAACTTAACATTGGGCGCGAAGCGCCCAATGCTGCGCGAGCAATGGCCGCAAGGCCACTGCGAGTCGCTGGCTCAGGGGGAGCAATGGCCTCAAAGCGGCCATTGCGAGTCGCTGGCCGAAATTCGATCCAGAGGCTCGGCCACAACCTTAGCGATTTACCGCTCAGGTAGCGCGAGCAATGGCCGCGAGGCCATTGCGAGTCGCTGCCTGAGCCGCAACTCGCTCCCCGGGGACCATGGAGCGGAGGTGGCACAGCCGCCTCCGCTCCCCGCTACCCACAATTCGCCCCCCCATGTCTGCACAGCCCGCCCCCATGTCCGCACAGCCCCCCCCATGTCCGCACAGACACCGCCATGTCCGCACAGACACCCCCATGTCCGCACAGCCACCCCCATGTCCGCACTGCCACCCCCATGTCGTCCACACAGCCACCCCCATGTCCGCACAGCCACCCCCATGTCCGCACAGCCACCCCCATGTCCGCACAGCCATTCCCATGTCCGCACAGCCACCCCCATGTCCGCACAGCCACCCCACGTCCACACAGCCCCCCCACGTCCACACAGCCCCCCCACGTCCACACAGCCCCCCTTGTCCACACAGCCCCCCCATGTCCACACAGCCCCCCCATGTCCGCACACCCACCCCGCAATGTCCGCACAGCCACCCCGCACCTAAGCTCCTACCCCCTAACTCCGCCGCCCCTAAGTCCCTACCCTCTAAGCCCCGCCGCATCCTAAGCCCCAACTTGCCGCACCTAAGCCCCTACCCCCTAAGCACCGCCGCACCTAAGCCCCTACCCGCCGCACCTAAGCCCCTACCCCCTAAGCCCCGCCGCACCTAAGCCCCTACCCCCTAAGCCACGCCGCACCTAAGCCCCTACCGTCCGCCGCCGCCCCGCCGCAGCTAAGCCCCTACCCCCTAAGCCCCGCCGCCTCCTAAGCTCCCGCCGCTTTCCCCCGCCGCTGTCGCTAACACCTAAAGCCCTACACCCGAAGCCCCCGCCGTCCCCTAACCTAACGTCCCAGTCGATTACTTACATGCCTTCTTAGTCATCTGATCGTCCGTCCGATCCACAAGTCCTCCGTCCGGCCAGGCGTCCTCTTCCTCCGGCCCCGGGGGTCTTCTCTCTTCTTTCCGCCATCTCCGCCTCTTCGTCCGGCCCCCGGGGTCTTCTGTCTTCTTTCCGCCAACTTCCAGCTCCGACGTACTCTTCACTTATCATTAAGATAGAATGGACGACAAATCCACCATTCTACCTTAATGAGATGTGAGGGGCTCTTCTGATTGGTCGCTGTCTACTGCCCTCAACCAATCAGAAGAGCCCCTCATTTCCCATTGACATACATTAGCGGTGTGTCGGCGATTTTATGGCCGCCCACCTGGTTCTATTTGTCGGCCCTAAAATCGCGGACACACCGCTAATGCATGTCTATGGGCAGTCCGCCCGATTTCGGATTGGACGCAGACCAATCAGAATTCGAGCTCACTGCCCATAGACATGCATTAGCGGTGTGTCCGCGATTTTAGGGCCGACAAATAGAACCAGGTGGGCGGCCATAATATCGCCGACACACCGCTAATGTGTGTACAAATAAATTTAATAATAAAAAAAATAATTAAAAAATAATTAAAAAATAATAAAAAAATAATAAATAATTCAATAAAAATAATAATAAAAAAAATAAATATATGCTAATAATATCAGCCCTTTTAGCGGACCTGAAGGAGAACTGGCTCTCAGCCTCAGGCTCACTTTAAATAAATAATAAATTTAATAATAAAAAAATAATAAAAAAATAATTAAAAAATAATAAAAAAATAAATAAAAAATAATAAATAATTCAATAAAAATAATAATAAAAAAAATAAATATATGCTAATAATATCAGCCCTTTTAGCGGACCTGAAGGAGAACTGGCTCTCAGCATCAGGCTCACTTTAAATAAATAATACATTTAATAATAAAAAAAATAATTAAAAAATAATAAAAAAATAAATAAAAAATAATAAATAATTCAATAAAAATAATAATAAAAAAATTAAATATATGCTAATAATATCAGCCCTTTCAGCGGACCTGAAGGAGAACTGGGTCTCAGCCTCAGGCTCACTTTAAATAAATAATAAATTTAATAATAAAAAAAATAATTAAAAAATAATAAAAAAATAAATAAAAAATAATAAATAATTCAATAAAAATAATAATAAAAAAATTAAATATATGCTAATAATGAAAGCCCTTTCAGCGGACCTGAAGGAGAACTGGGTCTCAGCCTCAGGCTCACTTTAAATAAATAATAAATTTAACAATAAAAAAAATAATTAAAAAATAATAAAAAAATAAATAAAAAATAATAAATAATTCAATAAAAATAATAATAAAAAAATTAAATATATGCTAATAATATCAGCCCTTTCAGCGGACCTGAAGGAGAACTGGGTCTCAGCCTCAGGCTCACTTTAAATAAATAATAAATGTAATAATAAAAAAAATAAATAAAAAATAATAAATAATTCAATAAAAATAATAATAAAAAAATTTAATATATGCTAATAATATCAGCCCTTTCAGCGGACCTGAAGGAGAACTGGGTCTCAGCCTCAGGCTCACTTTAAATAAATAATAAATGTAATAATAAAAAAAATAATTAAAAAATAATTAAAAAATAATAATAAAATAAATAAAAAATAATAAATAATTCAATAAAAAATAATAATAAAAAAATTAAATATATGCTAATAATATCAGCCCTTTCAGCGGACCTGAAAGAGAACTGGGTCTCAGCCTCAGGCTCACTTAAAATAACTAATAAATTTAATAATAAAAAAAATAATTAAAAATAATTAAAAAAATAATAAAAATAAAAAAAATAAATAAAAAATATATACATAATAACATAAAAAATAAGAATAAAAAAAAAAAATGCTAATAATAATGATATTACTGCTAATAATAATGCTATTAATGCTAATAATTATGCTATTAATGCTAATAATAATGCTATTAATGCTAATAATTATGCTATTAATGCTAATATTTATGTTATTAATGCTAATAATTATGGTATTAATGGTAATAATAATGCTATTAATGCAAATAATATTGCTATTAATTCTATTATTAATGCTATTAATGCTAATAATTATGCTATTAATGCTAATATTTTATGCTATTAATGGTAATAATAATGCTATTAATGCAAATAATATTGATATTAATGCTAATAATTATGCTATTAATGCTAATATTTATGCTATTAATGCTAATAATTATGCTACTAATGCTAATATTTATGCTATTAATGCTAATAATTATGCTATTAATGGTAATAACAATGCTATGAATGCAAATAATATTGCTATTAATGCTATTATTAATGCTATTAATGTTAATAATTATGCTATTAATGCTAATAATTATGCTATTAATGGTAATAATAATGCTATTAATGCAAATAATATTGCTATTTAATTCTATTATTAATGCTATTAATGCTAATAATTATGCTATTAATGCTAATAATTTATGCTATTAATGGTAATATTAATGCTATTAATGCAAATAATATTGATATTAATGCTAATAATTATGCTATTAATGCTAATATTTATGCTACTAATGCTAATATTTATGCTATTAATGCTAATAATTATGCTAATAATGCTAATTATTATGCTATTAATGGTAATAATTATGCTATTAATTGTAATAAGAATGCTATGAATGCAAATAATATTGCTATTAATGCTATTATTAATGCTATTAATGTTAATAATTATGCTATTAATGCTAATTAATTATGCTATTAATGGTAATAATAATGCTATTAATGCATAATTAATATTTGCTATTCTATTATTAATGCTATTATATGCTAATAATTATGCATATTAATGCTAATAAGTATGCTATTAATGCTAATATTTATGCTAATAATTGTATTATATAATTCTATTAATGCAAATAATATTGCTATTAATACTATTATTAATGCTATTAATGCTAATAATTATGCTATTAATGCTAATAAATTATTGCTATTAATGGTAATAAGAATCCTATGAATGCAAATAATATTGCTATTAATGCTATTATTAATGCTATTAATGTTAATAATTATGCTATTCATGCTATTAATAATGCTTATTAATGCTATTAATGTTAATTAATAATGCTATTTAATTGCTATTAATAATGCTATTAATATAATATATTAATGCTATTAATTTATTATAATTAATGCTATTAATGCTATTAATAATGCTATTAATGCTATTAATGTAATATATTAATGCTATTAATGCTATCAATAATGCTATTAATGCTATTAATAATACTATTAATGCTATTAATGCTAATATTAATGCTATTAATTGTATTATTTTAATGCTATTAATGCTATTAATATGCTATTAATGCTAATAATAATAATGCTATTAATGCTATTTAATGCTAATATTAATGCTATTAATTGTATTATGTTATAATGCTATATTAAATGCTATTAATAATGCTATTAATGCTAAATAATAATGCTATTACTTGCTTATTATATAATGCTATTAATGCTAATAATTATGCTATTAATGCTAATAAAATGTTTATTATAATGCAATAATTTGCTATTAATGCTATATTATTATAATTATAATGCTTATTAATTATGTATTTCATTAATGTAATAATGCTATTAATGCTAATATAATGCTTTATTATGTATATATATTAATTAATAATGCTATTAATGCTATTATAATGCTATTAATGCTATTAATGCTATTAATAATGCTATTAATGCTATATATACTATTAATGCTATTAATTCTATTAATAATGCATATTAATGCTATTAATAATGCTATTAATGCTATTAATGTATATAATCTATTAATGCTATTATAATGCTATTAAGCTATAATGCTAATATTAATGCTATTAATTTAATAATATGCTATTAGCATAAATTTCAATGCTAATAATAATGCTATAAGTATTATAAAGCTAATAAATATGCTAATAATAATGCTATTATGCTAATAATATGCTATTAATGCTAATAATATGCATATTATTAATGCTAATAGCTATATAATCAATTAACGTATTATAAAGCTATTAAGGCTAATAATCATGCTATTTATGCTATTCAAAATGCTGTTAATGCTAATAATATTGCTATTAATGCTATTAATAATGCTATTAATGCTATTAATAATACTATTAATGCTATTAATTCTATTAATAATGCTATTAATGCTATTAATGCTATTAATAATACTATTAATGCTATTAATGCTATTAATAATGCTATTAATTGTATTATTAATGCTATTAATAATGCTATTAATGCTATTAATAATGCTATTAATGCTAATAATAATGCTATTACTGCTATTAATACTGCTATTACTGCTAAGAATAATGCTATTGCTAATATTATTGCTATTGATGATGCGATTATTATTTAAAAATCTTTAAAAAAATATATATATTCTAGACACCCGATGCATTTGCATCGGGCTCACAGCTAGTTGATGATAAATGAAAAAAATGAGAAATGAAATATCATGAATCAACTTATAATCTCATTTGATGTCACCCAGAAATATTACATGTCCTAAATAGGGATGAATCTACTCGCTAGGACTCGTTACTCGGCGAGTAGTAAGGGACTCGCAGGACTCGGTACTCTGAGAGTTTCCCAGTGATTACTCGCACAGTAAACGAGTCCAATGCAAATCAATATCAATCCTAGTTTTGTCAGAGACGCTGACAAAACTAGGATTGCCTTTGACTTGCATTAGACTCGGCTACTGTGCCAGTGATAGCAGGGAAACTTGCAAAGTAACTGCTGTTACTTTGCGAGCCGAGTCCAGCTGTCTTCTCTGTGCAGGCTGCCGAAGCTCCAGGGTCCTAGAGCCCGCCTGCTCACAGAGATGATGTCGCAGAGCTGCGATTGTTCTCAGTCTGCTCATTCCCTGTGCATAGACATCTATATCTATGCACAGGGGATGTAGCAGAGAGGACATCGCGTTTTGGACTACGTCGGACGGAAGAGGATTTTTTTAATTAAAGATGGAGTCCCTAATGGCTTTTTTTTTTAATTTCTAATAAAAAATTTTCTCTGTGTTGTGTTTTTTTAACCCTTTATTGGAGATTCTTAGTGGCTGGGTCAAACGTGGCCTGACATTAAGAATCTCGGGCTTAATACCAGCTTGTATAACAAAGCTGGTATTAACTCCTTTATTACCCAGCGTGCCACTGCCACCAGGGCCGCTGGAAGAGCGGGGTTCAGCGCCAGAGGATGGCGCTTCAATGAACGCGCCATCTTCTGGGGCGGCTGCGGGCTGCAATTTGCAGCGGGGGGTGCCCAGAAAGCTTGGGCATCCCTGCGCTGCGGATTCCAGCCCCCAGCTGCTTAGCTGTACCTGGCTATACATAGAAATTGCGCGGAGCCCCACGCATTTTTTTTTTATTATTTCATGAAATTCATGAAATAATTAAAAAAAAGGGCTCCCCTATATTCTTGTGTCAGGCCAGGTACAAATAGGCACCTGGGGGTTGGGGGCAGCCCGTCGCTGCCTGCTGGATCCGGCTGGTTCCAGAAATACGGCGAAGCCCACGTGAAATTTGTTTCTGACAAATCCATAAAACAATCTAAATAAAAGGGACTGCATCTTTATTAACCCCTGGACCATGGGCGAGGGGTTAATAAAGATGCAGTCCCTTTTTTATGATTGTTTTATTGATTTTTCAGAAAAAAAATTACATGGTCTTCGCCGTATTTCTGGAACCAGCCGGATCCAGCAGGCAGCGACGGGCTGCCCCCAACCCCCAGGTGCCTATTTGTACCTGGCCAGACACAAGAATATAGGGGAGCCCTTTTTTTTTATTATTTCATGAATTTCATGAAATAATAAAAAAAAATGCGTGGGGCTCCGCGCAATTTCTATGTCTAGCCAGGTACAGCTAAGCAGCTAGGGGCTGGAATCCGCAGCGCAGGGATGCCCAAGCTTTCTGGGCACACCCCGCTGCAAATTGCAGCCCGCAGCCGCCCCAGAAGATGGCGCATTCATTGAAGCGCCTTCTTCTGGCGCTGAACCCCACTCTTCCAGCGGCCCTGGTGGCGGTGGCACGCTGGGTAATAAAGAGGTTAGGGCCAGCTTTGTATTATCAGCTGGCCCTAAGCCCGAAATTTATGGCGGTCACGCCAATATTAGACACGACCGCCATGAATTTCTATTAAATTGTTTTAAAAAAAAACACAACACAGAGAAAATTTTTTATTAGAAATAAAAAAAAAGCCATTAGGGACTCCATCTTTAATTAAAAAAATCCTCTTCCATCCGACGCAGTCCAAAACGCGATGTCCTCTCTGCTACATCCCCTGTGCATAGATATAGATGTCTATGCACAGGGAATGAGCAGACTGAGAACAATCTCAGCTCTGCTACATCAGGCAGCAGGCGGGCTCTAGGACCCTGGAGCTGCGGTAGCCAGCAACAGAGGAGACAGCCGGACTCTTATCTGTGCGAGTTTCCCAGTGATTACTTGCACAGTAAACGAGTCCAATGCAAATCAATGGCAAAACTAGGATTGCTTCAGGCTGAAGCTTCCGAGACACATCTGCGATTTGTAAATCACACACTACTCGCTATTACTCGCTTCCTTATTCATTAACATTGGACTCGCTAGACTCGCAATGAGTAGCGAGTCCCGGGCTCGAACTCGCTAGAGTCAAGCGATTCCGAGTAATTTAGGATTCGCCCATCACTAGTCCTAAATTTCATACTAAAAGTTATTCCTGTCACTAATCATAGTGCCAGTATATGACATACTGTTAGCATTAGCAATCTGCCTGTGTACCTGAAGGTACCTGATAAAGAACTACAGTTTACAAACTACTATCCTTAGGATATTAGTGCCTATAGGAAGTCAAAGAAATCATTAGAATCGGTGCAGGGTACAGAATACCTTGTGAATGACGCTGGAATCGTGTGGTCTCGCCGCGCTGGGCTGTGTGTGCGGCTCTCAGTGAGCCGTGCCATTAAGACAGGGCGTGTGACGTCATATCCGCCGACGTCACCGGGTATAGTGCGCAAGTGCAGGAAAGAGAAAGCTTCAGTGTGCTGTGCGTTGTCTAGGAAACCGACGTTAGTGCTACCACAGACACATAATCTTAATGTGTCTCACATTAGTGTAGGGATTAGTATCTCACCTATAATAAAGAACAAACAGGGAAAAATAAAGAGACAATAGAGAAATAATGTGCACAAGAATGCTAATGTACAGGATATAAACAAGAAATAAATGTGAATAAAATATATTGCGTCCCTTTAAAGACGCAATATATTTTATTCACATTTATTTCTTGTTGAGATACTAATACCTACACTAATGTGAGACACATTAAGATTATGTGTCTGTGGTAGTACGAACGTCGGTTTCCTAGACAACGCACAGCACACTGAAGCTTTCTCTTTCCCGCACTTGCGCACTATACCCGGGGACGTCGGCGGATATGACGTCACACGCCATGTCTTAATGGCACGGCTCACTGAGAGCCGCACACACAGCCCAGCGCGGCGAGACCACACGATTCCAGCGTCATTCACAAGGTATTCTGTACCCTGCACCGATTCTAATGATTTCTTTGACTTCCTATAGGCACTAATATCCTAAGGATAGTAGTTTGTAAACTGTAGTCCCTTATCAGGTACCTTCAGGTACACAGGCAGATTGCTAATGCTAACAGTCTATGTCATATACTGGCACTATGATTAGTGACAGGAATAACTTTTAGTATGAAATTTAGGACATGTAATATTTCTGGGGGACTTCAACTGAGATTATAAATTGATTCATGATATTTCATTTCTCATTTTTTTCATTTATCATCAATAGGGGCCAAAAATAGGTCCACATCCAATTCATTTGAGAATTAACCCTTATATAGCACGGTGTATCTATCCACTAGATTAAAGGTGATGATATTAGTCATCTCATTTCCCGGATATAGACATGTTCACATATAGAATATGGACTTTTGTTTCATTAAAATTTGTTATATATATATTATAGGATGTACCTGACCTCCCATATATATGGTGATATATCCCAATAGGTATATTCCTTTATGATAACAGGTAGATATTTTTTCTTTCATATGAATTTCATGCCTCATATTATACATTGTTTAACATTAATTCCTGGTCTCAATCTTCAGTTACCAGATACACTGTAGCACTGTTGCCAACATTCAAAAAAACATTTTCCATTGAGAAATTTGTTACAAGGTAATTGTCTTATTGTTTTTTCATAATTTTTTGGATCAATGTATTTACGATAGGATCA
Source organism: Allobates femoralis (assembly GCA_033576535.1). Taxonomy (NCBI): domain Eukaryota; kingdom Metazoa; phylum Chordata; class Amphibia; order Anura; family Aromobatidae; genus Allobates; species Allobates femoralis. The sequence continues at coordinate 371,962,982 of JARQOC010000003.1, forward strand.
TGAAATAGGATCATGAAATATTTTTTGCTTGTGAAAGGGATTACTATATTTACTGTATACGACTGACACCGTAAAAATCATGCATGACACTCCTACCATGATTTGATTTTTTTTTTCATTAGATTTCAATGTTAGTATGCTTATTTAATACTATGTATCTTGACATGATTGTTCTTGATATTTGTATAGATATTCTTTCTGTGAACAAGGTCTGTGAGAGACCAAAACGTCAGATAACAAATCATTGATCAGAATATCACAAATTTTTCAAATAAAAAACTTTTATTTAACAGCAATCTCTGACTGTGTGCCGAGGTTATTCTCATATTATTTACTTTTTTTCTTCTGAGCACCAGTAGCTGAGTAACGGACCCTACTTATCAAACAATAAATATCAATATTCAACATTCTCTCCTTCACGCTCACTAACCGTCACCCACCACAGCCCACCCTTACCTATCAAACATTGAGAAATCTACAGGCCATTAACCCTCATGCACTCAGACTTTCATCTCATCACTGTCCCCAATCTCCTCATTCTCCTGTCCAGATTTGGCAGTAAATCACTATAATAACACTGTCACACGCTTAGATGGCGCTGACATTGCTGGATACTGCTGTGTATGTTTGTCTTTAAGAGCTGCATGATTGATAGTTGTGAAGGTCCTGGCCTCCTGTGTTGTGCTCCAGAAATGCATTCACTGTGAAGTTCAGCTGCTGGTTGAAAGGTTAATGTGTGACTGACCTGAACTCTCCTCCCCCTAGCCTTTAAGTAGTCTCTCCTTCCACCAAGTGGTGCTGCTGATAGAGTTTCACTCTATGCCTGGAAGCTGTGCTGTGCTGACCTGTGTGTTTGTGTTGCTGAAGTCATTTCCTTTGTAGTTGCTGTATCCCAGTTCTGTGGAGGGAGGTGAGGGGGGAATAGTGCAGGGCGGGTGGAGGAGTTTTAGAGAGAGGCTGGAGACCCGAACCTTCTCACCTTTGGAGATACCTTCGGGATCAGGGCCATTCAGGGTTCCTAGACTAAGGTCAGACTAGTCTTCCCTGGTCACCCTGCCCATAACTGCCTTTCCCTCATCAGCATTCTCACTACACCATGACAAACACTCTCATAAGCACCCTGGACAAAGTAGCGCCCCTCACCCTCAGAACCTCCAAACATAGAACAAAACAGCCCTGACTCACATCACAAACTCAATTCCTTCAGGGATGCTCTAGGAGTGCTGAACGTCTATGGAGGAAAACCTGCTCACCAGAAGACTTTATCCATTATAAATTCATGCTAAAAACCTACAACTCTGCCCTTCACCTTGTCAAACAAACCTACTTCACCACCCTGATTTCCTCACTATCCAAAAATCCAAAAAAACTCTTTGACACCTTTCATTCTCTCCTCAGGCCTAAAGTGCAGACACCCATCACTGACCTCTGTGCTGATGATCTGGCCTCTTACTTTATGGAGAAAATAGACAACATCCACCAGGAAATCAGCTCCCAGCTTCTAAGGGCTGCCACTTCCATTCTTCCCCACATCTCCGGCTCATTCTCCACATTTGACCCAGTTACAGAAGAAGAAGTTGCCAGGTTCCTCTCTTCCTCTCGTCCCACTACATGCACCACTGACCCCATTCCCTCACACCTACTCCAGTCTCTCTGTCCGGTCGTCACCACTCACGTAACCAAAATCTTCAACCTCTCCCTCTCTTCTGGCATCTTCCCCTCCTCTTTCAAACACTTGATCATTACTCCATTATTAAAGAAAGCTTCTCTCAACCCATCCTGCACAAATAACTACAGACCAGTCTCCAATCTCCCCTTCATTTCTAAACTCCTGGAGCGCCTGGTCTACTCCCGCCTCACCCGTTACCTCTCTGCTCACTCTCTTCTAGATCCATTACAGTCTGGCTTACACCCCTTCACTCTACAGAAACTGCCCTCATCAAAGTGACCAATGACCTACTGACAGCAAAACGTAATGGTGACCACTCTCTGCCTATTCTTCTTGATCTCTCTGCAGCTTTTGACACTGTTGAGAACCATCTCCTACTCTCTATGTTGCACTCCATTGGTATATAGGACACCGCTCTCTCCTTGCTCTCTCCCTATCTTTCTGACCGCTCTTTCAGTGTATCATTTGCTGGCTCTACTTCCCCTCTCTTCCTCTCCCTATTGGGGTCCCTCAGGGTTCAGTCCTTGGACCTCTTCTCTTCTTTCTCTACACAGCCCCGATTCAACACAGCAGCAGCAGATTTGGCTTCCAGTACCATCTCTATGCTGACGACACACAATTATACACTTCAGCCCCTAACATTACCCCTGCGGTTTTAAAAAAACACCAATGACTGTCTAGCTACAGTTTCCAACATCATGTCAGCTCTCTATTTAAAACTCAACCTTTCCAAAACTGAACTTCTTTTGCTCCCGCCCTCCACTAACCTCCCTAAATCTGACATTTCTCTCTGTGTGCAGTACCACAATAGTACCTAGGCAGCAGGCTCGCTGTCTGGGTGTCTCATTTGACACCGATCTCTCCTTCACCTCCTATATAAAATCTCTCATCCGCTTTTGTTGCTTACACCTGAAGAACATCTCTAGAGTCCGCCCCTATCTCACCATGGAAACAACTAAAACCCTTACCATGGCCCTAATATACTCCCGCCTTGATTATTGCAATTCTCTATTAATTGGCCTCCCCCTCTCTAAACTTTCCCCTCTACAGTCCATCCTTAATGCAGCAGCCAGGATCACCTACCTGGCCAATCGTTACTCAGATGCCTCCGCTCTTTGCCAGTCATTGCACTGGCTGCCTGTACACTACAGGATCAAGTTCAAATTGCTTGTTCTCACCCACAAAGCTCTTCACAATTCAGCACCCCCCTACACCTCCTCCCTCATTTCTGTCTATCAACCCACCCTTTCTCTACGTTCTACAAATGACCTTCGACTAACATCTGCACTAATCCGATCCTCCCACTCCTAGCTCCAAGACTTCTCTCGAGGTGCACCAATTCTTGGAATGGTCTGCTCCAAGAAATCAGGACCATCCACAACTTGCATGGCTTCAGACGCTCACTAAAAACACATCTTTTTAAGACGGCCTATCATGCTCCCTAACAAAATTCCTTTGTATTGTACATAGCCCATTCACTATCTCTCTCAACATAACTCTTCTTCAAACTCCACCAAACCCAAAAGGTCTACACAGATTGTCTGGTGACCATTCATGTACCTTTATTTCTATCCCCCATTTCCTCAAGATGCCTGGACCATCAGTGTAATAAGCCCCTTCACTTTGTGTAACCCCTATTTTGTTGTAGATTGTAAGCTCTTTTGAGGTCACCTTTATTTTTGCTTTATCTATTGTGTTGTATTTTTTACATTGATTCTCCTCTTATTGTATTGTTTCCTATTATTGTACTGTATTCTTTCTCTACTGGAATTACTGTATTATATTGTGTATTGTCTTACTGTATTATACTGTGTATTTTCGTCTATTACCCACTGTATTGTAAAGCGCTGCGGAATATGTTGGTGCTATATAAATAAACACTTATTATTATTAATTTTTAAACAATAATTTGTGATCTTTATATACAGATCTTCTTGTTTCTACTCCACCTTGTAAAGTAGATAATTAAAGATTTTAAGGCCCAAAAAGCAAGTAATATAGATAAAGATGACCTTCATCCCATACCACAATGATGACATTAAACAGCAGTGATCTGAAATAATATTAATTACAAGATATTAAATGCAGAAAAATAACAAATAAAACAAGGCTCACTTAAACAACTTAAAAATACACAAATTTAAAAAAAAAAAAAAGATTTGAAACTAACAGTTTCATCGAGGCCTGCCGGTGTAACTGTTTCAAGTGTGACTATCCAACTTGTTTCTTTATGTAAAAGTTTGTTTTACGTAACCCCCTCGATTACCCAAATACATCCGATCTATACCACAAAATTTAAGGCCATGTGGATTGCACTCATGACAAATATCTCTAATACGTTCTCATGCTCTGACTTTAAATTGCCTTGTGGTTATGTCCACATAACAAAGACCACAGCGGCAAGTGGCATGATATACCACTGCCACTGTGGTACATGAAATGTGGTGTACTATTTTAAAGTTCTTAACAGCACCAGAATTTGAGAAATGTTTTGTTTTCAGAATGAATTTACATGCAATACATTTCCCACATGGAAATTACCCCCTTGGTGGACCCTTGCTATTCGGAACAATATGGGTAATTGGTGAAATGTAATGGCTATTTGTTAGCATATCCCAAAATTTTTTGAGCACGCCAAGTAACCAAAGGTTTTGTACTTTTTTTTTCAGTTATTTTAAAATTCTTATCTGTCATAAGCACTGACCAGCTTTTAGAAAGGATATCCTTACTGAGAACCATCTGCTATTAAAAGTTGTAATAAAGGGAGGAGCCATATCATTCATGTTTTTATGTTTTTCCTCCCTTGTTGATCAGTGAAAAGAGCAGATCTATCAGGGCCAACAGCTCTGATATAGCCCTTTCTGATATCTTTATGACTATAATCTCTCTTTACAAAATGGGCAGTAGGATTTGCAGCCTTTCTTTGAAATGTAGGATCATCGAAACAAATACCTCTAACCTGAAGGAAATTACCCACTGGGATAGACTTTTTCAACGTTTTTGGGCAGATGTGCAGAAGAAGAATGTAAGTGTGTTTGTTTCTGTCTTCTTTTGAAAAATATCCATTTTTAGTAATATGATCTATCTTCTTGTTTAGTAGAAAGAATGTTCAGGAATTCAATTGAGGACAGACTGTACTTCTAAGTAAGTTTAACATTGAATTGATTAGAATTCAAACTCTGTAGGAAGTTATCTAATTACGACCTGGAGGCCTGCTTTATAAAGATAATGTCATCTATATAGCGAGACCATGAGATGACTGCATCATGAGAAATTATGTTAAGGACCATATTCCTCTCCCAAAGTCCCAGGAAAAAATTTGCGTAAGATGGCATGCAAGTCTCCCCCATAGCCATTCCCCAGAGCTGTCGGAAGAAGTGGCCTTTAAACACAAAAATAAAAAATGCAAAAGTGAAAGAAAAAAATCAACAAAATTTTATTCTAAATTGATCATATTCAAGAAAATTTTTGGTGTGCCCATCCCATGGTCATGACAAATGGAGGTGTAAATGTACTCCACATCACAAGTAACCAGCCACATACTGTATTGTCTTCAAGTTGAACTCAAGACAATGCAAGATGTCATTCATGTCCTTAACATAAGACACTAAAGATTCAACACATTTATGGTAAAAATCCACAAATCTGCAGATAGGTTCATAAAGTCCCCCATCCCAAAGACAATGAGTCTTCTGTGGGGATAAGAGGGTCCTTGTGAACCTTCAGGAGCAAATACAAAATAGGGATTACTGGAAAGTCCGGGATTAGTGACTCTTTCATTTTCTTGGTATGAAATATTTTTGAAAGCCTTCCTTCAACAACCTTTGAAAATCTTTTACATACACAGGAAAACTACTCAAACGTTTGTAACAAAGAGGATTACCGTATATACTCATGTATAAGCCGACCCGTGTATAATGCCGACCCCCCTACTTTTGCCCCCAAAACCTGGGAAAACCTATTGACTCGTGTATAAGCTGAGGGTGGACCCCAGTACAGGTATACAGGCCTCCCCTGTCGTAGTATACAGCAGCCTCCCCAGTGGTATACAGGCCTCCCCAGTGGTAGTATACAGCAGCCTCCCCAGTGGTAGTATACAGCAGCCTCCCAGTGGTGTATACAGGCCCCAGCAGTATTACAGCAGCCTCCCCAGTGGTGTATACAGCAGCCTCCCCAGTGGTGTATACAGCAGCCCCAGTGGTGGTATATACAGGCAGCCCCAAAGGTGTGTATACAGGCAGCCCCAGTGGTGGTATATACAGACAGCCCCAGAGGTGTATACAGCAGCCCCAGTGGTGGTATATACAGGCAGCCCCAAAGGTGTATACAGGCAGCCCCAAAGGTGTATACAGGCAGCCCCAGTGGTGGTATATACAGGCAGCCCCAGTGGTGGTATATACAGGCAGCCCCAGTGGTGTATACAGGCAGCCCCAGTGGTGGTATATACAGGCAGCCCCAGTGGTGTATACAGCAGTCCCAGTGGTGGTATATACAAGCAGCCCCAGTGGTGGTATATACAGGCAGCCCCAGAGGTGTTATATACAGGCAGCCCCAAATGCTGGCACTTGCCCCCTGCTTGTAAGCTTCCCCCCCCGGCTGCTTAACTTACTATCCCTGGTCTTCTGCATCGCGCGCGCAGGTCCCTCCGTGCTCCCGTCCTCCATGCTCCCGGCATCATCCGGGGTCCCCGGCCGTCAAGTCGCGTAGCGATGACGTCATGCGACCGGCCGGTCACATGACCCCGGATGCTACGGAGGACGGGAGCACGGAGGGACCTGCGCGCGCGATGCAGAATACAGAGGATGGTAATAATAGCAGCCGGGGGGGGGGCCTTACAAGCAGGGGGGCAAGTGCCAGCATTTGGGGGGATATATTTAGTTATGCCCTGCTTCCCCCTGCCGCTGATTGACAGGGGGAAGCAGTGCATATATAATGAGCGGCCCCACGTGATGGGGCCGCTCATGCAGCAGCCTCCCACCGCCTCTCCAGCCTCCCCAGCCCTGAACACAGCCCCCACCACGCAGCCTACCGTATTGACCCGTGTATGAGCCGAGGGGGAGACTTTTCAGCTCAATTTTTGGGCTGAAAAACTCGGCTTATACACGAGTATATACAGTATTTAATTGCATGAAACTGCACATGTGCGGTTAGCTGATCTGGTCACCATAGCAATTGCATCATGATCAGCTGACCCAATCTGGTCACGTGACATGATTGCTATGGTGACTAGATCAGCTGACTGCGCTAGAGTGATGTGTGCAGTCAGCTGATCTGGTCACCATAGCAATCGCGTCAGATGATCTGGTCACCTGATTTGGTTACCATTAGGGATGAGCGAGTATACTCGTTACTATTCGGTACTCGCTGAATAGTACTGTACTCGGGCTACTTGTTACTCTGCAAGTATCCTTGCGATTACTCGCAAAGTAACAAGTACAATGTAAGTCAATGGGAAGTGCGAGTAATTCCTCTGTTGCCAGACCCTATAAAGAGGTCTGGCAGCAGAGGAAAAGGCTGTAATGGCCACATGATTGTTTAAAAGCTGGCGGTAAAAATCTGCCGGGTTTTAAACAACCATTAAGCTCCCTACTCACTTCCCCGCAGCCTGAAAGCGGGATCCTCCGCTCCCCCCGCTGCCTTCCCACCCTATCCTAAGTTAGGACCGGGCAGGGAGTGCAGCACCAGTGAGCGGTGAGCGCAGGAGACGGGCGGTGAAGCTGGCAGTGAGAAGGCTTCACCACCGTCTTTCCATGTCTGTGCTGCGCTCCCCGCACACTGATGCCCCCTCCCCGCTGCCTGGTGCTTTGTTCCCCACCCGGTCCTAACTTAGGATCAGGTGGGGAGGGGGCATCAGTGAGCGGGGAGGGGGCATCAGTGATAGGGGAGCACAGCACAGACCGGGAAAGCCGGCGGTGAAGTCTCACTGCTGGCTTTCCCGCCTGTAGTTTCAAATGAACAGCTGATTCAGGTCAGCTGTTCATTTGAAGTAGCGCAGTACTGGCAGGGTTCATGTGAATTCATGCTTGCCTGCATGAACTCACATGAACTTTCCCACGGGTGCACAGCTCTGCTACATCTCTGGTAGAGGTTCTCGACCAGAGATGTAGCAGAGCTAAAGAAGAGCCCTGGATTCGACTATGTTGGACGAAAGAGGATTTATAATAAAGATGGAGTCTTTAAGTGTCTTTTTTGTTTTATTTCTACTAAAATATTTTTCTGTGTTGTGATTTTTTGTAAAAAATTCACTAGAAATTCATGGCAGTCATGTCTAATATTGGCATGACCCCATGAATTTCGGGCTTAGGGCCAGCTGATAACAAAAAGCTGTCCCTTACACCTTTATTACCCAGTGAGCCACTGCACCAGGGCCCTGGAACAGTTGGGTTCAGTGCCAGAACATGGCGCTTCAATGAACGCGCCATTTTCTGGGGCAGCTGCGGGCTGCCATTCGCAGCGAGGGGTGCCCAGAAGGCTTGGGCCTCCCTGCGCTGCGGATTGCAGCCCCCAGCTGCCTAGCTGTACCTGGCTGGACATAGAAATAGCGCTGAGCCCCACGCATTTTTTTTAATTATTTCATGAAATTCATGAAATAATAAAAAATAAGGGGTTCCCGATATTTCTGTGTCCAGGCAGGTACAAATAGTCAGCTGGGGGTTGGGGGCAGACCATTGCACCTGCTGTATCTGGCTGGCATACAAGATGACAGCGAAGCCCATGTCAAATGTTTTCTGAAAAATCCATTAAACAATCCTATGAAAAGGGACTGCATCTTTATTAACCCATCGACCATGGTCGAGAGGTTAATAAAGATGCAGTCCCTTTAATTCATACTGTGTTTTGGATTTGTCAGAAAAAAATTTGACGTGGGCTTCGTCGTATTTTTGTATCTAGCCGGATAGAGCAGGCAGCGACGGGCTGCCACCAACCCCCAGGTGCCTATTTGTATCTGACCAGACACAACAATATAGGGGAGTCCCTTCTTTTTTATTATTTCATGAATTTCATGAGATAATAAAAAAAATGCATGGGGCTCCGCGCTATTTCTATGTCCAGCCAGGTACAGCTAGGCAGCTGGGGGCTGGAATCCGCAGCGCAGGGAGGCCCAAGCCTTCTGGGCACCCCCTGCTGTGAATGGTGATCATGACATGATTGCTATGGTGACTACATCAGCTGACACGATTGCCATAGCAATCGTGTCAGCTGATTTGGTTACCTGACTTGTTTACTATGGTGACCAGATCAGCAATCTCTTGTCCAGATGTACAGTGACTTGCTGAGGTTATCTGAGGTTACCATTAAGGTAAGCATGGTAACTTACTGAGGTGACCTCAGTGAGTGGAGGCTGTGATGAGGATGCTGTGTTCTTCATCGCAGCTTTCATTGAACAAGACATCGTATAGGGTCAGGAAGGGGTATGATTGTGAGGGGTTATTAAAGATGGAGTCGCTAAATGTCTGTGTTTTTTTTGTAATGATTTTTTTTTCTATGTGTTTTGTGACTGTTCACTTGAAATTCTTAATGGACGGGTCTAACTTAGCCCTACATTAAGAATTTCTGGCATTAACTCCTTATTACCCACCATGCCACCACCACCAGGGCCACTGCTTGAGCCACGTAAAGTGCCTGGAAATGGGGCTATGATGAATGGGCCATTTTCAGGGGCATCTGAGGGCTGCTATTCTTTAGAGTGAGGAGCCTTAAAATGATGGGCCCTCACCTCACTGAGAATACCAGTCCTCAGCTGCCTAATTTTACCTTGGCTGGCAATTAAAAATAGGACTGAGCCATACACATTTTTTTTGCCAGCCAAGTTAATATTGGGCAGCTGAGGGTGGCAGCTCATAGCTGTCAGATTTATCTGTGCTGAAACTGAAAAATACAGCTTCTGCATATGAAGATCACAGATGATTACTTATATGTTGATATAAATCTCAATAAATAGAATATTATCAAAATGATAATTTATTTAAGTAATTCAGTACATAAAGTGAAACGCATAATGACTCTATATATGTTATTTCACTTTATGTATTGAATTACAGAAATAAATAATCTTTTTGATGATATTCTAATTTACTGAGATTAGCTGTACATTCTTTGTTAGATAGTAATTTTCTGTATTTGTATTGCATGTATTTATTTAGCATTGTGGAAGCCATTTTACAATTATATGTTGGCCAATATGCCAACATCTGTGTTGCAATAATGTATATCTATTTAACGGGATAAATGTGTAGTTTTGTGACTAATTATTTCTGCCACTATTTACTGTTGGGTAGGATATTGTTTATCTGACTAATGTCTTCATATGTGCTGTGGATTCCTCACACTAGTTTACTTTGTTATGCATAGACTGCTTTTCTGTCTCTTCCTATATAGTCTAATCCCGTTGCTCATTCACATTCTCTGCCCTGATTTGCACACCATGCATGTGCTGCCTTGTGTCTTTGCAAGCGGCTGTGGTCCCTGTCTCTGTTGGTCACTATATTATCTTATGGATCAATATTATTGAGTATTTTTAATTCATATATTGTTAACTGGTAGACTTATTTCAGGTTTATTATGGTACTTAACATAGGGTATTTTGCCACAGCCATAATTTAAGTTACGGTATTCTAGTTATTTGTTTAGATGCAACTACTTGTGTGTTTGTTACTAATTTAATTACATTTTTTATTGCACCTCTTGGTGCATTTATGGTATTTATTACATCTTTGATTGCCTCTGTCTGTATGTATTTGGCTGTATTTGACTGCTTCTTTTTGTGCCCTTTTAGGGGAAACCAAAGAACTTGGCAATAACTGCTTTAAGTCCAAACACAGCTTTTTTAGTAGAAAATGGAGGATTTGGCAATTTCTACTTTGTGGCTAAACACAACCCTTTTAAAGTACCGTCATACGCCGTCATAACGCAGGCGAGATGGCTGGCAATTCCCGAATTCGGCAATGTGGAAACCACATTGCATGTGCATAGTGGCGTGTGATTGGGCGATTCTACGGCGAGAAATCGCCGGTGGAGCGTCGCCTGATTGCCCTGCGCTGCAGTGAAATCAGGCGATATCCACCAGGCGATTTCAGTGCATCGTGCCGTGTGACAGGGCGATAACGACACACACAGCAATCCTGAAATAAATCCGGATCTGCGGCAATTAGTGGGTGATACTGAGTTTTGATTGGCTGGCTGTGTCCGAGGCGCCTTATTTGATGATCCGTGCATTCACCCAAGGCTGACCAATGGGAACGCAGTGAAACACACTCTAGCACGCTCCTATCAAGACAGTATGCCCACATCACTGCTACGATTGTGGCGTGTGATGCGACGATGTGTGAAGGGAAGATCACTTCCTATCTTCTGCAGACAATTTCCGGAATGCAGGATCGCCGAAGATCGCACGCGAGATTGCTATGTGTGACAGCTCCACAGCAATCTGAAAAAAGTGCCCGAAATGTGCACGCTCACGTCAAATTGCCAGCGATATGGAAGCCATATCGCAGCGTGTGACGGTACCTTTAGGGAAAACTGAAGGATTTGGCAATAACTGCTTTGAGGCTCCATACAGACGTTTTATGGGAGATTGAAGGGATTGGCAATCATTGCTTAGAAGCAAAAAAGCGCCCTTTTAGTACAAAATAAAGGATTTAGCAATCATTGCTTTGAGGCCAAACACAGCCCTTTTAGGATAAAGTGAAGGATTTAGCAATCAATTTTTAGAACCAAAATAAACCTTTTTAGTAGAAAATGAAGGATTTAGCAATTGCTGCTTTAAGTAACAAAATGCCTTTTTATGTTGATATATGTGAATCATTAAAAAGGAAAGAAGAAATATCACGACGTAATTGGAGTAGAAACTGCATAAAATCAAACCACAAGAACAGAAAACATTGGCTGAAAGGATTTCCAATCAAAAGATATGTGATATTGTAAAAAGAGGAGTTGTAATAGAAAAATTTAAAAAAAAAATAATAATTTGATATGGGACAATTACAAGTTAGGAAGAATAAAGAAAAAACAATCCTTACTAACATATTATTTAAGGTTGAAGGAAGTCCATCTAATTCAACCCATAGCCTAACATGTTGATCCAGAGGAAGGCAAAAAAAAGCCATGTGGCAACACTAAGCTCCAAATTGGTGAAAAAAATCCTAACTCCACATATGGCAATCAGACTAGTTCCCTGGATCAACGCCCTATCAAAGAATCTAGTATATATAACTGGTAATATTATATTTTTCAAGAAAGGCATCCAGGCTACTCTTAAATTTTAGTAGTGAGTCACTCATTACAACAGCATGTGGTAGAGAGTTCCATAGTCTCACTGCTCTTACAGTAAAGAATCCGTGTCTGTGATTATGATTAAACCTTCTTTCCTCCACACGTAGAGGATGCCCCCTTGTCCCAGTCTCAGGCCTAAGAGTAAACAGATCATTAGAAAGGTCTCTGTACTGTCCCCTCATATATTTATACATTATTATAAGATCACCCCTAAGCCTTCGTTTTTCCAAGCTAAATAACCCCAAGTTTAATAACCTGTCTTGGTATTTCATACCCCTCAGTCCTCTAATGACTTTTGACGCTCTGCTCTGGACCTGCTCTAGTTCAGCTATGTCTTTCTTATACATCGGAGACCAGAATTGTACACAGTATTCTAAGTGTGGTCGCACTAGTGACTTGTATAGAAGAAGAATTACCGTATTACTACCATGATATTTAAAAAATAAACTGGAAGTAAATCGCATACAATAAAACAGATTTGGACTAATATAAAAAACTCTTTATGGATATTTATTATTTAAAAAATTTTGTTTGGATATATTCATAACTAACACCTAGGCTCCAAAAATAGTAGACAACATTAAAAAGTATATAAAATCAATATAATAAAATGTTCCGTGACTAAGTCGGGAAACAAATGAGAGAATGTATATCCTCTATAACCAGGAGATGTCGCTGATGTTACAAAAATGGGTATATCACCGATCTAATACTTATAAAGAAGAACAGCAAATGCTATTGGTACAGAAAACAGAAAAGGAACCTTCCAGGATTCGAGCTAGGATACTGTAGGGCAAACTTCACATAAGGAACAGGTAAATAAGATTGAATGATCGTGAAGTTGGAACATAAATGCAGATCTGTCACTCTATAAACACAAAGAAAAGTTTAAAAGGGGGGTTGTGTAGGGATGAGGTGAAAAGGAAATGAAAAAAATGACAATGACAATCATGAAAACAGGATAGACCTACAAGCCAGGGAACCAGCAATGGACACATGCACCAAAGAAGTCAGTTTGCTGCCCCAGAAAGAGGACTGAAAATACACCTGATGTATCAGTTCAACAAACAATTTAGTGCAAGACATATTGAGTAAAAATTCATAGCCTTCCAAAAATTAAATAATGTATTGATTTAATCAAAGGATTAGTGTGAAAAAAATTTGATCTACTGAAAAGAGGGTTCGATGTCACAAGATGGGGATTATAAAAGCATTCGTGAAAACACTTTTTTGAGATCATGAATAAAACTGTAAAAATTTAAATACCAAAGCAACTAATAAAAAGACCCATGATTAAATTACCTGTGTGATTAAATTCAGTCCATTAGGTTTTAGTGTGTTCAACTTATAAATCCAGAACATTTCACATTTATTTTATTCGTTTTCCCTTCAATCCTACACAAACTTTTTAAATTTAAAGAAGCCATTGGCTGGTTTTATGCACGTGAGCACTTTACAACTCCCCTTCCCCTGTCCTTGACTTTTGTTAAAAATAATAAAACTTTAACTTCTGCAAAATTTAAAGCCTGTACTCCTTTTCTAAGTTATGAACAGTTTCTACTCCAATTACGTCATGATATTGCTTCTTTCCTTTTTACTGATTCACATATTTCAACATTGATACCACGTATTTCACACTGAGTATAAAGAGAGTTTGATGCCTCATAACGCTCTGAGTTCTCCCCATGACATTGTCACCATTTTTCCGTATTTTTACTATAAACTTAGATTTGAAAAACTATTGATAATTAAGGGCGTGAATTGGAGCTCATGCTGAGCAGTCACGTTTAGCTGAGGCTCCTGCTCTTCAGCCATATCAACAGGATTTTAGCCTTTATTTTGGCTATAAATCCTACCAAAGCGACTGGATCCTTCTGGACCTATTCCCTGAACCTTTTGGATCACCTGAAATTCTCTTCTCTGCTGGATTATTGTTTTAGGGACTCCTTCTGAAGTAGCAAACAGCTCATCCAGCCTTTGCAGGACTGCCTGATCACCCTGGAGGATTTGAAGATCTATTTTTACTTTTTTTACCCCACTTGATTGTTTACAGGAGGCTTTATGAGCCCAAAAGAACCTCCAGACATACTGGCTGGTTTTTCCCACCACTAGAGCAGCTGTATGGAACCTAGACAACGGAGGGTTGCCTTGGTAACCATTCCGGCTTTACTTCTCTATAGCTTTTTAATTGCTTTTCCTATCTTATCCCTGCATCACTGGAGGAGCTGCACAGACTAATCCTGCTTTAACTTTTTCTGAAGGGGACCCTTGGATCTTAAGAGACCCTAGGATTATACCACTGGACTTTTATTATCACCAGCGCTGAGGTCTGGAGCTCAGCTGACTGTCACACAGCCGCAGCGGCTATCGCCGACTTCTCCTGCAGTAGCGGTCTTTCCTTAGTTGGCAGCGCTGATTGGCATCCCTGAAGCCTTGGGACTGTGGACCCCAGAGACTATTGAAGAGTGATATCGCTAGGACCCTTCTCATCTGGGCGGCTATCCGGGTCCTGCAGGCTGGCGCATATCAGTGGTGGCTTCTGACAGCTGACCGCGATATTAAGGAGCTGTTCCTCAGCTGCACCGACATTGCCACCGGTGGGGACTGGAGTGCGGCGCTGGACCAGCGGGTCACACTCTCGGGTGTCCTGTGGCTCCTGGGGCTGCTCCTTGCTTGACTGTCTCCCTCCTCCTTAGCGGCTGCCTGGTGCAGGGGGACCGGCACACTTCTACAGTGGCTACTGTTGTTTAAATTGCCATAGCAACACTCTTGCTTGGCTGTCCCGACGTCCTGCCTGATTCTCACAACACCTGGGAGCTGGTGCCTATATATCCTGGATACTTGTGGGGGCACTTGTTATTGGGATCCATCCTGCTCTGATCACTTGGGTCCTGTGGTTTAACGCACAGCAGAGGCAGCAGCTTCAAACAGCTGATTATCGTCTCAGCGTCTGTGCTCAGCTGATCTGCCATAGGTTTGCAATATAATGCTGCGACGGTCTGGGGGTTCTGGTGCTCCCTGAGTGCCCCCTTTTTGGAATACCCCTCTGCTGCTGGGGCCACTTGCTGACACTATCTTCTTAAAGGGTTGCTTAGCAACCTTGGCTGACGCTTGTATAGAGGGCACCTCTCCCTCTGACAGAATCTTGTAGCCTTTACTAACTCTGGACCTTCTCTTAGGATCTTGGCGCTACTTTTGGAGGGGTCCTCTTCTGCTAGAGCCACCTGCCATTATTACTTCCCTACAAAGAAGTTGCTTAGCAACCGTTGACTAACGTTTATAGCAAGCGTTCAGCGCCTGGGGCTATGCACGCTGGGCAACAGCGGGACCCACTCTTTTTGACAACTCCTGATGACCTAAATTGACCCTAGACCTGCTCCTTGGATGTTTAATTGCCTCAGATGCCATTGAGTTTGCTAGGTACCCTGTAGCTGCAATAGGCACCGGATAGTCATAGCAGGAGCTATCATCACCCACTTCTGACATTAAAGGGTTAAGCTTCACTGATACCATCTTGCTGGAACTGCTTCTTTTGGACCTCAGGGTCCTGTTTATGGACCAAGCTTACCAGAACTTTGGCCCACTGAAAAACTGGATTCCTGAACCTCCTAGTACAAGACCTGACTTTAATACCTTGACTGTGGATTACTACGTCTCTTGGACGCCGTGGCTTACTTCAATCCTCTGGTTTAAGCATATATATATGTTTTTGCTGTGACGCTACATGATCTATAGACTAAAGGGTATACAGTATACATGGTATATAGGTATAGTCTATAGGGGGAGTATATATTCTTAATTTTTCTGCTACGTTTGAACCCTCATTTATACGCTACCCTCTTTCAACAAGTTTTTTTAATCTAGCTATACTGTACTAGTATTGCTTATACAGGTAATATTTATAGTATTGCTTATACAGGTAATATTTAGTGTTCTTAAAGTGAAATACGGATCTTACTGTTATTAAACCTCTGGTTGAATGTCTCTTTATCTAGAAACCTCATCATTTCTAATAATTATTAAGTATTGCCAAAATCAATATTTAAACTACCTCTGCTTTAACCTGTCCTAGAATAGCTTTTCTCTTTATATATATATACCTAGTTGGGCTGGTGCTTTATACAGAGCTCTTTTTACTTGAATAGTATTCTATCGTGCGGTACTGAGCTCTAGTGTAGGCATACAAGTCTCCGAAGTGATTGATACAACTTTCACGTAATACCATTTCAGACGCTCTTGAGATAGCTCTTTTCACTACATGTGATATAAATCTGTCCCTGACCAGTGGCCTAATAGGTGTCTGGGTGCGACTAGAGTTTAAACTGACACCTATGAAAAATACACTAGGTTTACTTTGAGTCTCTGGGACTATCTCACTCCACTTATTATTGATTGTCATAGGTATATATTCTTCTACTAGCCCAGGTGGTTATAATGAGTCAACACATATCTCCTCAACTATTTTTTATCTCATTGGATGTTATTAAAGCTTTTAGGGAATCCCAGCATATTTAACTATCCTCCTAGGTGCACTTCATTGGCCCTCCCGCTACACGCATACGCGTACTTGGTATAACCCAACGTTGCTATGCAACGTCTTTAAACAAAAAGCAGAGAGTGAACGCTTGACTTTGTAGCGGGCAGAAAGCGATAAGAAAGGTACAGAGTCTGAACATATTAATGTGTATTTGGTGTATAAGATATAACTAGAGTCACAGCTTTTCATTTTTGTTTTTAATTGTATGGCCTAATTTAGTTGTTACTTTGAGCACTTATCTCACAAGACAGGCATAGACGCAAAGGCTCCCCTCCTATTTAGGATGTGGATCCGACGTCAGATGCCGAGACTTGACCAGAAGAGGTAGCATCCCGCCGCGAAACGGTGCCCGTCGTCTGCACTCCTCACTCCCTCCCCTCACCATGCCATGCCTGTAACTCGGCTTCAATAAACTGAAGACATATACACCGGTGAGTGCTGCTCATTTTTTCTACATATGGAATATGTTTAATGAATCTTTTTAAGCGTGCACCATCGGCAAGGAGTGTCTGCACCCGGTCCATACTGGATCTACATAGGTGCAGCAGATTGAAGTAGATACCGCAGTGCCCAGTGCTTTCCTCTACTTTGAGAACTCTCTAATTATAAAGAGCCTAGTCAATCTAGATATACCCAAAGAGATCGCTCCAGATCTCCTACAAAATACACTGACAGTGACTCAAGGTCACGTTGTCAAGGCGGAAAATCGGACGATTCTGCAACCTCGGACTCTGTCCAAAACAAAGGAGGGATAAGAGAAAAGAATTAACCTCCAAATCAACCTCTAATCAAAAGCCGACTGTACATGAAACTTCTGAATCAGAGGGAGACTCCTCCCCCAGTACTAGCCCAGTCAAGCAACGTATGAGAACTGAGAGCCCTAGTCGCTTGGATAGCACTGACCCCTTGTCAAATTTTGACTGGAGTCAACCAATAGACAATAATCTCTTTTGAGGTGTCTTTTCTACCCTCAAGACGTCTCTTAGACTAGATTTTGAAAGGCTTCAAAACTCAATTGACTCACTCAATCTTAGGACGGACAAGAATGAATCAGAAATTTTTGATCTAGTTAAAAAAAAGCGATAAGCTAGAGAAAGAATATAGACTCCTTAAAGAGGAGCTTAAGGCTGTTAAGAACAAGCTGACCAACTTGGAGGATTGGGATAGAAGACAGAATGTGAAATTCAGGGCTATCCCAGAATCAATTAAAAGCAACCAATTAGGTCTCTACATAAAAGGCCTTTTAAAAAACAGCTATCCCGTCACTAACGGACCTTGATGTAATGTTAACCTGAGCCCATCGTTTACCAAAACCAAGACATCTTAAACCTGAGATACCCAAAGATGTGATCTCTAAATTTCATTTTTTCCATACTTAAGATCTTCTTATGGAGTATTTACGCACCAATAAAACCCTTCCAAAGCCTTATGAGAACATCAAAGTCTTCGCTGATTTATCCAAGGAGACAATGAACCAGAGGAAAATTCTAACAAAAATTACTGATGTCCTGAGACAACGACAAATTCAGTATAGATGGGGATTTAATCCTACGGAAGTCCTCTTTCACTACCATTTAATTTTAGAGTCTCTGACCCAGAAGGTGGAGAGAGAGTTCTTAAGGCACCGTCACACCTGCGACGGGGCTGGAGATGTCGGCGGCGACTGGCGGGAGCGCGCACGTTTTCGGTGACCCGCCAGCATCGCCATCACACCATTTACATGGGGCGACACCTCCAGCGCCGCGCCGATGATCTGACAGGCGGCATCGCCGCCGGGGTGTCTCAAAACCTCCCAACTCTGAGTGCACAGTATTCACTATTCATCCCAAGAAATTCTAGGAGTGATCAAAAAGCTCAAAAATGGCAAATCCTCTGGCCCAGATGGCCTTCAAAATGAGCTTTACAAATCTTTCTATGAAGATCTACTCCCTCACTTAACCAAATTAGCGAATCATTTTGCGGAATCAGGACATCTACTGCAAGATATGTTGGAGGCAATAATCACTATTATCCCCAAAAACAAGGACGACCTTCTTGATACAAACAATTTTAGACAGATTTCTCTCCTCAACTGTGACACTAACATTTTATCTAAATTAGTAACAAATAGATCAAAACATCATATTGATAAATTAATACACAACAACCAATCAGGATTCATTCCGGGCCGCACTACTGCCGACGCTACTAGAAGAGACTTAAATTTAGCGATACTAGTTGAGAAATCTAACATACCATCTGCCTTTTTAGCGCTAGACGCAGAAAAGGCTTTTGTTAGAGTATATTGGCCTTTCCTTTTTTTTTTTTTTCAAAAATCTTTATTAACTTCACACACAGAAAATCAGCATGTCTCCATAGTAGTATAGATTACTACATAATGATAAGAATAATTCTATGTAACATATAATAACAATCTCCAAGTTCTTGAATTATAAGTAAATAGAGAAGAATGCTCTCATGTAAGAGATATCTAAAAAATAAAGCCCGCCTCCTATACAACTTGGCAAGGTGGTGAGTATTAAAACAAACAAAGCAATTATGCGAGTAATGTAGCCATATAAGATTAAGGATAACGCAATTACAGAATCATATTTTGTTAGGTATAGTGAAAGCGGGGTAAGATAAAGACAGGGTAGAAAAAGATGTAAGAAGGGAGGGGAAAACAACAGGGTAGGTATTGAGGAAAGGCTCCTGGATCCCATCTACTTCGGGATCTCCGCAAACCCAAGGGACTCTCGGAATAATAGCCAGACCTGCCATGTCTGGAAAAATCTGTCGGTCTGGGGATGAGAGTGGGCAGATAGTTTCTCCATTCTGCATATGGAGTCCATCTCTTCAACCCAATTCAAGATGGAGGGGCAGAGAGGTGTGCGCCACTTCCTTGGTATGATAGATCTGGTGGCCGTGAGACAATGCCGCAGTAGGCCTAATTTGAGTTTTTTGAAAGAGCCCGGGATCATAGACAGTAACCCTATCTGTGGGAGGCAAGGCACGTCTTCTCCCATGATGAGGTTATATAGATCGAAAACCTTTTGCCACAGAGCCAGAATAGATGGGCAGTACCACCAAACGTGAAGAATCGATCCCACCTCTACCCCACATCTCCAGCATAGGTCAGACCTGTCAGGAAACACTTTCCTGATCTCCCGGGGGCACCTGTACCATCTAGTTAACAGTTTAAAGTTCGTCTCCTGGGCTTTGCAAGCCATGGAAAGTTTATGCGTACAGAAGAAAGACTTAATCCAGTCCAGGTCCTCCGCCTCGACCCCCAGCTCCCGCTCCCATTCCAAAATGTACCACATTGATCTCTTTGTCTCAGCGGTCGTAAGACATGCATAAACCTTGGAGATCATATGAGGGGGAGCAGAGTCTGACAAAAGCAAAGATTCGTAGGGGGAACAAGTATCTACAAGAGCGGATGGACCCCCGAAGACAGAGACAAAGGACCTAACCTGAAAGTACTCGAACCAACGCACAGGTCTGTTGGAGTCCGGTGAGACAAAGGAAGTTAGAGGGGGCATAGTTCCAGTACCCAATAAGGCCTGAGAAAGGCGGGGTCTGTCTGATGCACTCCAGACAAAAAAATGGGCCACATGAACCCCTGATGGAAAGTCTGGGTTGTCAAGTATTGGCGTCATGGGTCCCCATAGGGACGAAATAGAGAACTGACGGTTAAGCGTGTCCCAGGTTCCCAGCAAATCCCAGGTCACACGGGAGAGTGAGAGAGACTGGGGGCGGGCGGAATGTTTTATCCATGGCAATGAAGTAAGGGACCACTCCACTATGTCACCCTCCAATCGAACCCACTGCTTAGTCTCTTGCCCGTGAAACTAGTCCGACAATCTCGTGAGGAGAGCCGCAGCGCGGTAGAGGCGGAAATCGGGGAGTCCCGCACCTCCCTCCCTCTTAGGTCTGGTCAGGATTCTGTACGATAGTCTTGGTTTAAAATGTTTCCATATAAATTTTGTGCATGTCCATCGTAGCTGCAGAAAAAAGGATTGGGGAAGAGCTATTGGTATCGCCTGAAATAGGTATAGGAGTTTGGGGAGAACGTCCATTTTCAGGACGTTAATACGCCCGAACCACGATAGAGAGCGACAGTCGAAGGAGCCCATATCGGCAATGATCTTGAGCAGCAAAGGTCGATAATTCAAATCAAACAAAAGGGAAGTATCTTCCGTGAGATGTATACCCAAGTATGACAGAGAGGGGGCGCACCATCTGAAAGGAAAATTATCCCTTAAATGTTGAACTTTATCCTGCGACAAGTTGACATTCAGTAGTTCAAATTTTGAAAGATTGACTGGGAAATTGCTAAGCCTGCCGTACACCTCAAACTCTCTAAGTACATTAGGAATCGATATATCAGGATCCGTAACATACAACAAGAGGTCATCCGCGTACAAAGCAAGCTTATATGTGCAGCCTCGGACCTCTATCCCATGTATATTCGGATTGCGGCGCAGTGCGTTTGCGAGGTGCTCCATTACCAAGGCATACAGGAGGGGAGAGAGAGGGCAACCTTGTCTTGTACCGTTCCGAATACGGAAGGGCTCCGACAATACCCCATTGCATCTAACTTTAGCAGTAGGATCTGAATATAATGACATTACTTTGTTCCGGAATGTAGGTCCCAATCCAACACCCTCCAGAGTCCTCTCAAGAAACTTCCAATCCACTCTATCGAAAGCTTTTTCCGCGTCGACTGATAGAATACATGAAGGTTGTTTAGAGTTCTTGACATGGGAGATCAAAAGCAAGGACTTGATGGTGTTGTCTCTAGCTTATCTACCTGGAACAAAATCCACATGATCGTTATCTATCAGTCAAGGCAGAAATGGGCCAATTCTGGTAGCTAACGCCTTGGCAAAAAATTTCACATGTACATTGATAAGTGAAATAGGTCGGTAGCTAGCACATGCCTCCGGATTCTTGCCAGGTTTCGGAATAACAGTGATTGTGGCCTCTAAACCTTGTCTAGGGAACGGATTGGTGAGTGAGATTACATTAAAAACCTTGGTCATGAAGGGTATCAGAGGAGCCATAAATTTTCGGTAGAATTTGACCGTAAAGCCATCTGGGCCTGGGCTGCGGTTTGACGGGGTAGATTCGATTATGTGGGAAATCTCTGTTTCCGTGAAAGGTGCATCTAGTTCCCCAGCTATCTCCCCCTGCAGCCTTGGCAGGGCACTGTCAGCTACGTAGTCTTCCAGTGAAACGCCTGGATCTTCCTCGGAAGTAGGTGTTTGCGTATCGCGGATATTGTAGAGGTCGTGGTAATACTGACGAAATGTGTCAGCAATCTTGTTGGGATGACATACTTTTTTATTTTGAGATCATATTAGTGGGATGAAAGAGCTTGTCGTTTTGGGTCTTAAGTATCTGGCCAATGGGCCGCCACACTTGTCTGCAAACTCATAAAAAAAATGGTGCGCCCGCTCCCTGTACCTCAGGTAAGCTCGATCCAAGCAACTCCGAAGGTCCCCTCTCATTTTGTTTAATTGGAGAAGTGTGTGTTGTCTAGGGGAGGCTTTATGGGTCTGTTCCAAGTGATGAATTTGAGAGATTAAATTTTCGATATTGCTTGTTTTGAGCTTTTTCAGTCTAGAACCTTCCCGAATCAGGACCCCTCTTAATACACATTTAAGTGCTTCCCATTGGAAAGGGAGAGGCGTAGAGTCCCCCACGTGATTGTTTAGAAACTCGGAGATTGTGGAAGTGATTGATTTGGAGGTCTCTTCATCCGTGAGGAGGTCAGGGTTCAGAGTCCACTGCCATGGGCGAGAAGGAAAGTCAGGTAGATTGAGCGTTAAGAAAATTGGAGCGTGGTCAGACCACACCATCGGTCCAATTGAAGCAGATGGATCAAAAGACAATAGTCTGTGGCTCACAAGCTGGTAGTCTAACCGACTGTATGTCGAGTGGATGGAAGAGTAATATGTGTAGTCTTTTTCACCTGGGTGTAGTATTCGCCAACAGTCAACCAGTCTAAGACCGTGCATAGCACCCTGAATTGCACGAATTTGTGCGGTAGAGATTACAGATTTGCCAGAAGAGGAGTCTAGATTTTTATCCATTCTTAAATTAAAGTCTCCACCGGCAATTATGGAGCCCTGGGCAATTTTCTCTACCTTCTTCAGGTATTTTGCACAAGTCTCGGCCTGTCTTCTGTTGGGTAAGTACAAGTTTGCAATGGTGTAAATGTGCTAAAAAATCTTAAGAGTCAGCGCCTGGAATCTACCCTTGGTGTCCATCTCCTCACCCAGGACCGTATGCACTAGGGATTTGTGGATGGCTATACTTACACCCTTTGAGCGTGCCTCAGGGTTTGGGGAGTGGTACCATGAGGTATAGTATCGATTTCTCACATCCGGGAAGTTCCCAGTTTTAAAGTGGGTCTCTTGTAATAACAGGAGGTGTACACCCATCTTATGGAATCTGTGGAGGAGCTGCGTCCTCTTTTGTGGGACATTAAATCCCCTAACATTTAGAGAAGCTATTTTAAAGGGCGGCATGTCTCTAAGTCACAGAGAGAGCGTGGAGGCCCCCAAAGGGTTTGCAGGTCACGCCGGAGAGAAAGGGACCACAGGTGGTTGTTGATGGGGAAACGGGAAAGCAGGGGGTGTTAGAGAAGGTCAGGAGTGGAAGAGTAAATGAGTAGGTAGAAGCAAAGAGAAAGAAAAAGAGAGGGAGGAGTAAAGAAAAGAAAAAGCCCTCTAATAGGAGGGCTAGGTCCTCAAACCTAGGTCGAGGACAAATAAGACTCTGACAGTCCGTTAATAAGGACTATCGAGTCGAGACCTGCAATGCAGGTGTCCTAATGGGAGAGTTGACCGAACGATCACGGGATAACTGGTATCCCGGGGTCAACCCAATCCCGACACATTATAATATTATAAACATAAAAAATAATATTTAACAGAGCAAACAACCTCAAATCAATGGTATTGGAGAGGGTGCAACGAGGGAGAGCAAACTGAATAATAAACACATCCTTGCTTATGTGGTACTAGAAGTATATACCTGTTGTCAGGGAGTAATGCAAGGAGTGGTAGCATATAAACATTAAAGCACAGTTCTCGTATAACCCACTGCATGTCACAGAATTAGATATAACAACAGGTACTTCTATCGAATCAGTCAGTGCAAACTGATTTAAGCTAGAGCACATATTCCAGGGTATGCCCGTCACCTGGAGATAGGATATCTCAGGAGGTCAGGAGAGGTAAAGGGGGGGAGGGAGAGGGCTGGGGGGGAGGGCGGGAGTGGGAGGGGGGAAAAGAAAGAGCAATTAGGAAGGGAAGAAGGGTTGTCCAGCAGTAGGACCTGTGAGAAAACTGAAAAACAAAGTGAGACATCATATAAACTTATATCTCCATATCTGGATATAAGGGTCCTTCCAGGTCCTGTTGGCAAAAAATAGACAGTGAGGGGTAGGAAAGAAGGGATGGGGGAAAGAATGTGAATGGGGGGGGATAAAGAAGATGGGGGAAGAGGGAAGGGACGGGAGGCATTTGGTAGCAAAACCTCAAGGCACTGTTCAAGACTCAGCTGGATAAGGACGGAGGGAATCTCGACGGCTGGGTCTTCGAGGTAATGGTCGCCGTCCTCTCTCATCTCCACCTCGGGAATTCAGCAGTGGGTTAGATGGCCAGTCCAGGATAACGATTTCCGGTAGACCCAGGGTCTCCGTAAATGTTGGTAGATCTCGGGGCTCTCTGAGGACCACCATTCCGTTCTGATGCTTGACTTGAAGCTGGAAGGGGTATCCCCATGAGTATGTTAGACCTTTATCACGGAGGGCATCAAGGACCGGTCTCAGGGCTCTTCGTTTTGCCAAGGTGACTCTAGATAAATCTGCCAGTAGATGGATTTCTGCTCCATCAAAGTCTATGGGACCTTTGGTCCTTGCACATCTCATTATTTCGTCTTTGAGGCTATACAAGTGGAGACGGCAGATGACATCCCTTGAATTATTGGGGTCAGCCGATCGTGGGCGCAGGGCCCTATGAACCCTGTCGAAGGCGATGGTAGAGTCTGCAGGTCTTTCAAGAATGGTATTGAAAATGCCCTATAGAGTGGGGCTGAGCTCAAGCGGACCCGTGGCCTCAGGGAGACCCCGCACCCGAATATTGTTGCGCCAGTCACAGTTCTCAGAATCCTCTAGGTGGTTAAAGATGAATGCGATTTATTCGGCGTGTAGATCCAATATTCTCTGCTGGTCTGAAAGGCGGCTAGATTGTGAGGATACAGAAGCCTCCACGTTATCCACCCTTTCTACTATCTGAGACACTGAAGTCTGGGGACCTTGGATTTCAGCTCTGCACAAGGACTCTAAACGGGAGATGTAGCCCTCCATATCATCTTTGGTGGGAATTGCCGCCATTCTGTTTTGCAAATCCCTCAATTCACACAGCATTGTGTCTGATTGAGTAGGACAGGATGGTGAGCCTGAGTATTGAGGGGTTGAGAGTGCCTGTGCTCCATCTCCCGCTGCTACATCCAGCATCCCTGAGTTAGGGTCTCCTTGGGAATGGGCTGGGGGGTGGTGAGATGATGGTAGAGTCGCCGGAGTCCCCGTGCTTTCAGTGAAAAATCTTTGGATGCTTCTATCCCCTTGTAGAATAATAAGGGATAACCTTTTTGTCCTCATTAACTGTTTTTATTTTAAGGGTTTTTATAAAAACATGGTGTAAAATAAGTGAATTTGTGCAAATGTGCAGATTTCCCACCCACCTAGACAACAAACACACAACACAGCCCACTAATGGTGTTAGAGCGGAGGGTTTGGTGGGGTTCGGTTGACGGTCTGTGAAGTCAAACCCAAGATAGATTGATGCTAAAGGGAGGGACCACCGGATACACTGTGCATCATTGGTGGTCCACAACCGATAACAAACATTGGTAGACGGTCGTGTGTATTGTAGTCGTCACCCTGTTACAGGACCAAAGCCCAACCCTCAGTTCCAGGTGCACATCAGTGGTGATCGGTCAAGTCAAGGTCTACAGATTAGTGATATAACCTGCTTAGCAAACAAAATATAGCCCCATCAGGGGCGTTATACAATATGCTTCTACAGTAGTATAAGGATCAAATCTATTTATATTTGATCCTAGGTTATGAGTCCATTGAAACAGATTCCAGGATGGTTCCAGTTGCTAGGAGAACATACGAGGCAGTCCTTAGTGGTTCAAATGGTATCCTCTTCACAATACCACGTTGTGGTCTATACCTGGTATGGTGTGTCTTGTCACAGTCTTGTCCAGTTACAGTCTGTGTGTCATCCAAAAGGCTTTGCTGGTTAGGCCCTTATATATCCATCGTATGGTAGGTATAGTGTAGTTTCTTTAGAGGTCTGCCACATTAGTGTTCCCCTTATTCAGTATATGGATAATAGAGGTTACTTCGTGCTGATATAGTAAGGTCACTCTTGTCAGCTTTATACCATTACTGACCCTGATATCTGGTCAGCCTTCTATATAAGGCTCTGCATCACCAGGTCTAGGCGATGTCTTCAGCCACTTATAGAGTTTGATCCCACAGTCAGTCTTAATGGTGGATATGTCAGGCAGGCTCCTCTGCTGGTTTACATCTGTTACTGCTCTCAGTGAATGGAGTTAGAGCTAAAGAAACTACACTATACCTACCATACGATGAATATATAAGGGCCTAACCAGCAAAGCCTTTTGGATGACACACAGACTGTAACTGGACAAGACTGTGACAAGGCACACCATACCAGGTGTAGACCACAACCTTATAACGTGGTATTGTGAAGAGGATACCATTTGAACCACTAAGGACTGCCTCATATGTTCTCCTAGCAACTGGAACCATCCTGGAATCTGTTTCAATGGACTCATAACCTAGGATCAAATATAAATAGATTTGATCCTTATACTACTGTAGAAGCATATTGTATAACGCCCCTGATGGGGCTATATTTTGTTTGCTAAGCATGTTATATCACTAATCTGTAGACCTTGACTTGACCGATCACCACTGATGTGGACCTGGAACTGAGGGTTGGGCTTTGGATCTGTAACAGGGTGACGAATACAATACACACGACCGTCTACCAATTGTTGTTATCGGTTGTGGACCACCAATGATGCACAGTGTATCTGGTGGTCCCTCCCTTTAGCATCAATCTATCTTGGGTTTGACTTCACAGACCGTCACCCGAACCTCACCAAACCCTCCGCTCTAACACCATTAGTGGGCTGTGTTGTGTGCTTGTTGTCTAGGTGGTGGGAAGTCTGCACATTTGCACAAATTCACTTATTTTACACCATGTTTTTATAAAAACCCTTAAAATAAAAACAGTTAATGAGGACAAAAAGGTTATCCCTTATTATTCTATAAATTACCCTGGATAAACCTCTAGACGATAATTCGGTGAAATTCTATCCCCTTGTGCGGCCGACGGGCCAGGCGGAGCCGGGGATGTCCTCCTACTTCTGGACCTCATGTTTACAGCAAGTAAGGGGTGTTAATACAGAGGCTTAAGTCCCTGGATGATGAGCGGGGAGCAATAACACGTGCTCAAAAATGCTGTGGACTGAGGGGAGTAGTAGTTGCTATAATTGTGCAGTAAAACTGTAAAGGGGTCTGATGATAGTCTTTGAGGCTAGATATGTACTTCCCCTAGTATGAGTCAGACAGCGTGGAGGCAGAGGGAATGTAGTTCAAAAAAGTGCTAGGTACTTAACTGTGAGAGTTCCGAGTATCCCGCTCCTCCTCAATGCGGTCTCTCCAGGGGTCTCCCTGTGTCAGTGTGCCCCAATAATTGTGAGCTAGAACAGGTCTCCAGAGATATCCTCGCAGGGTCCACTCATCGATCGTCTGTCTCCGTCAGGCAAAGAGAGGGCAGGATCACCACTTTCCTGCCGTCTTCCTCACAGAGCCGCGGCCATCTTGGGGAGTGCGAGGCTTCCAGGATGGCGCGGGCTCCTGTCCCAGGAGATAGATTCACGGCCAGGAGAGGCAAGCAGATGGTGTCCGGGAAGGCGGGTAGATGCAGGGTCGGAAGAGGTTACCGCTCTGGTGCTATTGTGCCAGGAATCAGGTGGAAAGCCCTGGGAACCGACGGAGCACTCAGCAGATGCGACCGTCCCGCTCCATCGCTAGGCCACGCCCCCTTGGCCTTTCCTTTTTAATACTTTAAAAAAGTTTGGATTCCAAGGGAATATACTTAAAATCATAAAATCTATGTACTCCAACCAATTAGCTCGAGTTTATTCGAATAGCTCCCTCTCAAAAAAATTCCATTTAACTAATGGTACCAGACAAGGTTGTCCCCTTTCCCCCACTCTTTTTGCACTATTTATAGCGTCTTTTGCAGCGACAATCAATAATAAGAATATTAAAGATATACCTATAAACAAAGACCAAATTAAAATCGCGCTGTTTGCGGACGATATACTTCTCACTATTTCAAACCCACTTAAATCTTTAAGACATCTGGTATCCGCAATAGAGAAATTCTCTTCCCTTTCCCTATATAAAATCAATTAAACAAAATCACAAATAATAGAATTTAATATTAACGAAACATTCTTAAACTATATGAAGGATGAATTTAATTTTATGCGCGTGGAGAAAAGCATCCCTTATTTAGGAATAAATATAACTTAATCCGCCTGTATTGTAATCCAGTAAAACCTAGCGACCCTCTATAAATCTCTTCATATGGATTATTTAAGACTAGCTAAAATTGAGATCTCTTGGCTAGGCAGGATTGAGGCATTTAAAATGATTCTCCTGCCTAAATTAATGTATGTGTTTAGAGCCTTATCCAGTTATATTCCTAAGGCTGGCTTCACACTGCAGTTTTTCACTGATCAGTGTCCATCAGTGTTTGGGTGCCAAAATCAGGAGTGTCTCCAAACCTCAGAACAGGTGTCAATACTTTTTCTCTGCAAGTTCCTTTCCTGGTTCCTCTCCTGGTTTTGGCACCCAAACACTGATGGACACTGATCAGTGAAAAACTGCAGTGTGAAGCCAGCCTAAAACCTCTTTTATTGATTTCAATCTCAATTGAAGGCATTTATATGGAACCATAAAAAACCAAGAGTCTCCGGCGTATCACTGGACAAGCACAAGAAAATGGGAGGTCTTGGAGTATCCAACCTGTATAACTATTATCTAGCCTCTATCATCAAGTTTTCGCAGAGTTGGCTTCTAGACTCTTCCAACATGTGCTGGCTCAATATAGAATGCTCAATTGTTAAAAATAAGAACCTATTAGCTTTACTGTTGCCTCACTCTTCTAAAAAGGCCCCTGACTACCCCACTCTTAAGGCTGTTATCTCTGCGTGGAGACACCTTACTTCTAAAGCTGCTAAATATTTCACCCCAACTAAGCTACAAAATATTCCCTTGGTAATATTGGAAATTTTATTACCACACCTAAATCTCTCAACATGGCTCGAAAAGAGTATACTGTACCTTAATGACCTAATCTTTGAAAACTCGTTGATCCCATTCTACTCCCTGCAATCTAAATACTCTCTTTCTAGTGACAAAAGAACACGATGGAGACTCATAGCAGGATATTTTGAAAAATCCCCTCTAAAATTCTCGCTCCCACAAATAATAGTAGATCTCTTAAATTCTCCACACAAGGCCTCTATTTGGAAGACAAACGAACTCTACAAAATTATAAACGAGGAGATAGAGCTCTCTAAATTACCTTTCTTTGAGGCGTGGGAAAAAGAACTTAATATTCAAATTGACCTACAAAAAATGACTAAAACCCTAAACATTACTTACTCCCATACTGCCTGTGCCTCAACTCAAGAATCTTTTTACAAAACACTCTCCAGATGGTACTGGACTCCTGTAAAGCTACATCATATCAACCCGACTTATCCATCTACCTGCTGGAGAGACTGTAAAAACTCAGGCACTCTGTCGCACATTTTTTGGGCTTGCCCAAAGTTGCTAAATTTTTGGAATGGTATTAAGGTACTCATAACAGATATCACAGGATGGATAATAACACTGACTCCGCAACTAGTCCTACTATCAATAGGTATTAAAGATCTTCCTAAACAGCTTTGATTCATAATCTCGCACATACTTTTAACAGCGAAAACCACCATAGCAGCTAGATGGAATAATATTGAACCGCCAACTCCAATGGAATTAATCGAACGAGTAGTTCAACAAACATTGGAAACTATGGATAGTTAAATTTTCTCCCCTTTTAATGAACAAGGCCTCACATTATTTAGTGAAACAATTGTGACTTAACCGTTAAATTATTTTTTTTTTTACTTAGTATATTTCTAGCTTTATTGCGCTTTCCTTCTTAACCTGTACCGCTTGGTGTAGTGCGGTATTTAAATTTTGTGGGATCTGTTTTCCCACATTTATTCTTCTGTATAATGATTGTATGGTTTATATTTCTATGTGTAATAATAGGCATAACCTACTGTAAATTCCATATTTGTTTAATTTGTATCTTTTGTATATGCGTATATCCCTACCCCCCCTCCCTTCTCCCTTCATTTATGTACCCTCCCTTCCCTCTTTTCCCTATTTTATGAAAAAAAAAATTTCAATGAACATATTTGGAAAGATAATTATTATCTATATTCATCCCTTATATATTTATTCTCTTTATAAAATTGTTTCTTCTTGTTCTTATCTACCTTATGTCATCCAGGCATGTTTATAATCTCATGTCTACACCTTTTCAGTTTGACCAATTACTCCACATATGTAAAAACACCGACACATTGTTTCATAATATTGTTATTTTTATTGTTTCACTTTTTATTTTTATTATTATTTGTATTATTTATTTTTTCATGCACACAGATCCAGTTTTCTCAATCTTTTATCATTTTTCTATGCTGTCTTTTTTTCAGTAATTCTTTCTTGACTGATGTATCCAATGACCTGTGGAAACACAATAAAGAACCAACATCAGCATTTTTTATTCCACTCTGGTGTTCCACCTATGTGCCTTTTATTTTCAGCATTCCCTGATTTTTCTCATATCTCCTACACAAGTCCCAAACCCCATGTTGGCTTTCTTCTTATTTTTATTTTTTTCTTATATTGGTTTTTCATTTTTGTATACTATGGAATATAAGCATTTTAACAAATATTATTTTTCCTTTGATTATTTTTTATTCTATTCCTTTTATCCCTTTTTTTCTGTAAAGAGGAGTTCCCAGTGTAGAATGACGATTAACATTCTCCTTCTTTCTCTGTCGTCATCAATGACGTATGTAACAACTGTTTATGTCTGGCTATATAAAGTGTGTATTTCAGTTATGCCCTGTAATAGTGTGCTCCCTGAAGATGTTGCAGAAAGGAATTTGTTTTAGGTGTCACCAAAGCGTGAACACCAGTCACACGTTCAGTATACTGTACAATTATAAAGAAAAGGTAACGTGCAAAGTGACTGGGATCTAAGCACTAGTCAATTAAGTGTAAATATTGACAATTTTTATTGAAGAATGCACAAAAAGGACATGAATACATTAAAAACATCTAAAATTGTGTCAGTTACACAAATGGATACAAAAAACCACAGCGTGACTATTTTTAGTAAATACAAAAATCACTAGATAAGAAAAACAGATCAACAAGAGATAAATATATATCCTGGTAATAAAAAGTAATACAGGCAATTGAAACATTAACCTAAATGGTTAACTCTGTGGGAGGGCAGACAATATACGCTCAGGGTCCTAGTCACAAAAGGCCAAGTAAAGCATGAGCCTATCCAATATGCCTGAAGTAGCAGTAATTAAAATGTATAGTACACATAAAGGCTGATAAAGCCTCTCAATAACAATGTAAATAATATATCAAATGAAGAAGGTTATCCCAAAGGGTTAGATCTGCCTAGTCACCCGTAGAGGCTGGAATGTTTAACGCTGTGGACAATAGGACCCTTTCCACCACAGCGTTGAACATTCCAGCCTCTATAGGTGACTAGGCAGATCTAACCCTTTGGAATAACCATACAATTGCCTGTGCTCTTCTTTAACAGGTTGTATATTCTTTGTTATTGTTGACCTGCTTTCAGATAGGTCTAACTGCATTCTTCCAGGGAATTATTGCTCTGTTCCAGGGCTTCTTCATTTGATATATAGGTTTTCTTACAGGTCCAAATGTATATTGTTTGGGATATATTGATCTTTGGTCTCTATACAACTTATATGCATTTTCTTAACTGCAATTGATTTTTAGAGGCCTTATTAGCCCCTATGTATACTATGCATCTCAATGTTTGCTATCATTGGCATATCTAATAGATTTATAATCTCACCTAGCCCTGCTGTGATCAGGACCTGAGACCACACAGTTGTACCTTTCTCCCTGAAGATGGAGTCGGGTCTGGCTCTGAAATGCATCGGTGAAATAACAAGCCACTTGCTACCAACGTCTCCTTCGTTGGCAGTGCGGGTCCGGTGAACACAGCCCTGTATATTTCTCTTTTGAGGTCAAATACAGCCTTTATTGGGGAATCTGAAGGATTTGTCAGTCACTGCTTTGAGGCACCAAAATGTCCTTTTAGTACAAAATGATGGATTTGGCAATTGCTGCTGTGAGGACAAACATAGCCCTTTTAAGGGAAAGTGAAGGATTTGGCAGCACACAATTTTTTGCAGCTCGTTGCCCCGGTGACGCGTCCTGGGTGTCAGCGTGCTGTGTAATGTGTGTGGGATGGCGGGGGTTGAGCGTCGTCACTATGACAACGCTCCATACACAGCCAGGTGACGGAGCGACGTGTCAGCCCGCCCCGCGGTGACGCGGGTGCCGGTGTCACGTCCGGTCACCTGACAATGGAGTGAGCGTCACTTTCAGGTCGCAGTGACGCGGTTTTAGTAGCGGTGTAAGAGGGGGACTTCTGACGGTCATGGTACACCTCCATCTGATGAAGCGGCCATAGAGGTCTTCCTGGGCCGCGAAACGCTTTGGGGTCCACTGCCCTGACTCTCCCCTGCCCTGGGCGTCCTCTTTGCAGCAGCTGGTAACGATATGGTACTTTAGGTTATACATTTGTGGCCAAAATTATTGACACCCCTGCAATTCTGTCAGATAATACTCAGTTTCTTCCTGAAAATGATTGCAAGCACAAATTCTTTGGTATTATTATCTTAATTTAATTTGTTTTAAATGAAAAAACACAAAAGAGAATGAAGCAAATAGCAAAACATTGATCATTTCACACAAAACTCCAAAAATGGGCCAGACAAAAAGTATTGACACCCTCGGCCTAATACTTCGTTGCACAACCTTTAGCCAAAATAACTGCGATCAACCGCTTCCGGTAACCATCAATGAGTTTCTTACAATGCTCTGCTGGAATTTTAGACCATTCTTCTTTGGCAAACTGCTCCAGGTCCCTAATATTTGAAGGGTGCCTTCTCCAAACTACCATTTTTAGATCTCTCCACAGGTGTTCTATGGGATTCAGGTCTGGACTCATTGCTGGCCACCTTAGAAGTCTCCAGTGCTTTCTCTCAAATCATTTTATAGTGCTTTTTAAAGTGTGTTTTGGGTCATTGTCCTGCTGGAAGACCCATGACCTCTGAGGGAGACCCAGCTTTCTCACACTGGGCCTACATTATGCTGCAAAATTTGTTGGTAGTCTTCAGACTTCATAATGCCATGCACACGGTCAAGCAATCCAGTGCCAGAGGCAGCAAAGCAACCCCAAAACATCAGGGAACCTCCACAATGTTTGACTGTAGGGACCGTCTCCTTTTCTTTGAATGCCTCTTTTTTTCTCCTGTAAACTCTGTTGATGCCTTTGCCCAAAAAGCTCTACTTTTGTCTCATCTGACCAGAGAACATTCTTCCAAAACGTTGAGGCTTTCTCAGGTAAGTTTTGGCAAACTCCAGCCTGGCTTTTCTATGTCTCGGGGTAAGAAGTGGGGTCTTCCTGGGTATCCTACCATACAGTCCCTTTTCATTCAGACGCCGACGGATAGTACGGGTTGACACTGTTGTACCCTCGGACTGTAGGGCAGCTTGAACTTGTTTGGATGTTAGTCGAGGTTCTTTATCTACCATCCGCACAATCTTGCGTTGAAATTTCTCGTAAATTTTTCTTTTCCGTCCACATCTAGGGAGGTTAGCCACAGTGCCATGGGCTTTAAACTTCTTGATGACACTGCGCACGGTAGACACAGGAACATTCAGGTCTTTGGAGATGGACTTGTAGCCTTGAGATTGCTCATGCTTCCTCACAATTTGGTTCTTCTTTCTTTTCTCTATGCTCAATGTGGTACACACAAAGACACAGGACAGAGGTTGAGTCAACTTTAATCCATGTCAACTGGCTGCAACTGTACATCCCTTAGGATACGGGCTCTATAGTAATTCTGCTACTGAGATTATATGACTTTGTTATATAGGTGTTGTGGTATTTTTAAACGGTTAATCTGTTCTGTATAACCTCACTGTCTAGAGCTGACGAGCTCTGATTATGTATGTATGCAAATAACCTATGTAACTATACAAACATATATCTTTGTATGCCCTCTGGGGTTGATGTATTAACCCATGCCTCTGTAACTACCTGTACAAACCCTATGCATATGTGCCAATAACCATGTATATGAACCTGTGAACTGTTGGTCACATAACTTGTGCTATATACCAGTTGCTGTTGTTTGGGGGCTCCTTGTCGTCCTCGTCCGCCCTCCGAATCAGCTTTACAATAAATAACATTTTTTGATTCAAGCTATACTCTCTGTTTTCTTTGCTTTTATTAGTAATAGAGTTGCTAGCAGGGGATCCATCTCTAATGGGTGCCCTGTTTTATTTGGGAATATTTTTCTTAATTGCTGCTGTGAGGACAAATATAGCCCTTTTAAGGGAAAGTGAAGGATTTGGCAGTCTGTGAATTGAGGATAAACACAGCATTCTTAGGGGAAACTGAAGACATTGACAATCACTGCTTTGAGGCCAAATACAGCCTTTTAGAGGAAAGTGAAGGATTTGGCAATTACTGCTTTTAGAACCAAAATAATCCTTTTAGTACAAAATGAAGGAATTGGCAGTCACTGCTTTGAGTGAAAAAATGACTTTTTAGTACAAAATGAAGGGCTTGAAATTCACTGCGCTGAGTCAAAACAAATGCCTTGTTAGTACAAAATGACATATTTGGTAATATTTGCTTTGAGGCCAAACCTAGTCTTTTTATGGTAAAGTAAAGAATTTATCAATCATTGCTTTTAGGCCCAAAGAAGTCTTTTTAGTACAAAATGAAGGATTTGGCATTCACTGATTGGGGTAAAAGAACCTTTTCAGTGTAAACTGAAGGATTTTCCTTTCATTAGAAAATTAAGGATTTGGCAATTACTTTTTTGAGACCAAACACAGCCTTTTTAAGGGAAACTGAAAATGTGTCATTCACTGCCTTGATGTCAAATGCAGCCTTTTTATTAGAAATGGAAAGATTTGTCAATCACTGCTTTGAAGACAAATAAATGGCCTTTTTGTACAAAATGAAAGATTTTACAATCAGTACTGTGAGGCCAATCACAGCCCTTTTATGGGAAAGTGAAGGGTTCAGCAGTCACTGCTTTGAGGACAAGCCCAACCTTTTTAGGGCAAACTGAAGAATTTGGCAATCACTGCAATGAGTCTAAATACAGCCTTTTTATGGGAAAACTGAAGGATTTGGCATTCACAGCTAAGATGAAAAAAATGCCCATTTAGTACAAAAAAAGATTTAGCAATCACTGCTTTAAGGCCTAACACAGTCCTTTTATGGGAAAGTGAAGGATTTGGCAATCATTGCTTTTAGAACCAAAAAAAACTTTTTTGTAGAAAAAGAAGGTTTTGGCAATCACTGCTTTAAGGCAACAAATGCCTTTTTAGTACAATATAAAGAATTTGGCAATCACTGCTTTCAGGCCAAACACAGCCCTTTTAGAAGAAAGTGAAGGATTTGGCAATTACTGCTTTTTGGCCCTAAAAAAGATCTAAAATATCTGATCCACATGATGTAGGCATGTGGTAATATAGAGAACTTCTGGAAATCCACTCTGGACCTTATTGATCAGGTTTATGGGGTACAGATCGGGCCAGATCCATATGTGTGCATTTTGGGATTACATGATGAGAGGATAGATCCAGAGCTGCTGTTAGCTATTGGTATATCTAGAGTGATTTACCAGGCCAGAAAGCTGTTAGCTGATCACTGGTTGGATGCTGCTTCCCCGACCATTGGGGAACTCAAAAACAAACTAAATATTTAATAAGATTAGAAAGGGGTGTCTGTCTAAAGAGGAATGATCTTAATAAATTCTAAAGGATTTGGGAGGCATAGTTGGAGACCCCGGAACTTCCCTCAAGTGTATTATGCCTGGAATGTGCATTACTTAATTTACTATTGATGTTAAATAGATAATTATAATTAAGGTTGAATGTTAAGGTCCCGTCACATGTAGCAACGCACCAGCGATCCTGACAATGATACGACCTGTAGGTGTGTCATTGTCGGGATCTAGTGTTTGAGATTTAAGATCTAGCGCTTACTTAAATGACAAATTTGTAGCCCACTTAGAGTTACTACCCAATCACTTTATGAAAAAACTTCAATTTATTTTTATCATCTAAAAACACAATAATTTCATTTTGTTAAAATACATGAAGTGCTTTAAAATATCTTTAAAATATCAGGTTGCTTCCTTGATGGTTTCGGTTGTTTACATGGGGTCTTCTCCTAAAGTTGCTATGCTATTCTTTTGGACTTGATGTCGTTATCTGGAGAAGATAATATACAGTAAGTCTGATTGGGCATATACTTCTTTTTATAGAGTTCACTAATTGGTAGAACACCAGACTCACCTGGTGAGTTGCTGTTGTTGCACACAAATATGTCTAGTTGTACTTGTCTGGTGAGACCTATTTGGGAACACCCTTATTATTAGTTATGTGTGAAATGGTTAAAACAGCTTCATACAAATGGTTATTATACACACCTTGTATGTTTTCTGTTTGGTCCTGGATCTGTTTGTTCTGTGGAAAATATGCTTTTGCCACTATTTAGAAAGACATGGTATAATTATATTGCCTTTGCTGCAGATACTCAAACTTTAAATGTTGTTGACATTACCTAATTTGTTTGTTTGCACACTTCTCAGCTGTAGCCTGTAATTGTAATGAAAATTGTAATGCGCATAATTTGTAGTCACTGCTGTTAATGTGCTAAGTGTGCTTAGGCTAAATAGGCTAAAAATAGGCTCATAGGCTAAACCTATAGCTTGTAACCTAAGTGGCTGTACTCACTGTTTGCCATGAATGTAAATAGTTAAGTCCTTGGAATGGCTTTCTGATTCCCCGCGGTGCAGACAGGTCAGGAGGAGTTCGCGCTCACTGCGGCCCGACAGTAACATGTGGCTTCCTGGTTTGCTGACGTCACCGGACGTGACTGGGCTGTTGCTAGGGGATGTCTTAGCATCCGTCGGTCTGGGGCTGACAGCTAGTGCTGGATGCATAGGATGGGCGGGGTCTACGCGTTTCGTAGGCGTCGCCCTACTTCGTCAGGATACCCGACCACCTATGCTGATCTCTTTTATATCCTGTATCTCTCTGTAGCCCATAGTCTGAGTTAACCCCTTAGGTTACAATGCTCTGCTGTTTGTATTCACTATAGCCATAGACTTAAGCAAAAATAGGTGTATTAGATGTCCCAAATTGCTTGTTTTATGCATACCAATTGCTTGTAATGGTATTTCTGTATGGATTTGTACTTATATTTAGTCTCTTTGTTTTTATTCCTCCTTCTTTCTAAATAATTACTGTACTGTATTAGTGGTTCCTTCTTTTTGATGAATATCTGGTAGTTATTTACTTGGTTGGATTTAATTCTTATAAGGCTTATTTATCATTGTAATTATACCATGTATTTCTTTAACTCATGATATATATATGCTTTTTCTTAGTCAAACCCAAAAAATTCTGCATCATGGTTTAAGCCAATCGGGACTAAAGTATTCAGTGTGTATATCCATGTAGTTTCTGTTCTCGACATTTTTTCTATATGGTTCCCCCCTCTCCAGTTTTTTGTTACATATTGGATAGCCAGAGATTTTGTTCCCTTAGTTTTTGATTGATGGATGTCTTTGTAGAGTCTACTCAAGGGATGTCCTGGGAAACCTTTTTTTATGTTCCCTATATGTTCTGACATTCTTTTTGATAGCTTTTTAGTTGTTCTTCCCACATACGTTTTATTACACGGGCATATTATGGCATATATGACGCTCGATGTTTGACATGATAGATGTTTTTGATGGGGAATGACGTTTTGTTTTCCCTATTCTCAATTTCTGTATATAGTTTGGTAGAAGTATCTCTATTTCTACATGCCAAACATCGCATACATGGTCTAAAACCTTCCCTTAGTTTGTTGCCATTTAGTGCTGTTTGTATTATTTACATTTGTGTTTTGGGCTGTTTTATTGTTGGTGCTATCATTAGTTGTATAGATTGGGCCCTTTTGAAGACTAGCCTTGGTTTTTCTGGCAGGAGGTCACCTACCGTTTTATCAAGTTTTAAGTTTGCCAGTATTTCTCAATTATTCTTCTGAATTTTGCAGAGTTGTCATGGTACTCCGTAATAATGGGTAATTTTTGTATCTGCTCCTGTAGAGAAGGTTCCAGTTTGTCTCTTTTTTTGTGTGTTAGTAATTGAGTCCTTTCTTGGCTTTCCACTTTTTCAAGACTCATTTTTAGCATTTTCCTTTCATAGCCTTTGTTAATGAATTCCTTTGTCATTAATTCAGATTCTCTTTTAAAATCCTCTTCTTCCGTACAGTTGCGTTTCAGCCTCGTATATAGACTCTTCGGAACATTCTTCAGCCATCTTCCGTGGTGGCAGCTATTTATTGGAATGTAACTGTTGGAGTCTACCTCTTTCCTATAGGTCCTGGTTCCTAGCTTGTTTGTTCCGTTACTATAAATTTCTAGATCCAAGAAATTGATTTTTTGTTTATTTATTGTAGCTGTAAATTCCAGTCCATAGCAATTGTTATTGATCTCTTGTAAGAATTTATTGAGACTCTCTTCTGTGTCCTTCCATATGAACAGTATATCGTCAATAAATCTCTTCCAGATTAGTAAACTACCTCTTAGTTTTCCTTTGGGATATATTACTTGCTCCTCCCATCGTCCTACAAATAAATTTGCATATCCCGGTGCGAATTTCGCACCCATCGCTGTCCCGATCTTTTGTAGGTAGTAGGTGTCTTCAAATCTGAAATAGTTATATGTTAGTATGAAATTGATAGCCTCTATGATGAATTGGATTTGTTCATCTTTCAGTGTTGACGTCTTTCTTAAAAAGTAATCCGTCGCTTGACATTCTTTCTGGTGATCTATTACAGTGTATAGTGATTTTACTTCAAGGGTTCCTAGTAGACATTCTTCTTTATAATCTACTTGGTCCATTATCTGTAGTGTATGTGTCGTATCCTTTAGATACATTGGCAATTTTTTGACGCATTCTTGTAGGTATTGATCTATATATTCTGATAAATTTGCTGTTAAACAGTTTATTCCAGAAATTATAGGCCTCCCTGGTGGATGGGTTTGATGTTTGTGGATTTTTGGGTTGTAGTAGAACATTGCTATTACTGGCAAGTTGTTCATAACAAATTTCTGCTCCTTGGTGTTCAAGACTCCTAGTTTTACTCCTTTTAGTACCAATGTGTTTAATTCTTTTATATATCTGCTTGTGGGATCTTGTGGGAGAGTTTCATATGTCTTTTCGTCGTTTAATAACCTTTTTGCTTCTGCTGTATAGTCTTCTGTGTTGAGAATAACTATTGTACCCCCTTTGTCAGCCGGTCTAATCGTTATCCCTTCATTTTCTTGAAGTTGTTTTATGGCTTCTCGTTCTCTCTTTGTTACATTCTTATTGATATATTTCATGTTCCTCTTCTTTATTTTTCTGATATCCTTGATTACTAGTGTCTCGAATGTTGAGAATACTTTTGACTGTTCATGCGTGGGGTCGAAGGTTGATTTTTTTCTTAGTCCTGAATGTATTATTCCCGTGTTTCCAAGATTGTTCCCTATGTTTGGATTTTTTTTAAAATATTTTTTTATTCTCATATTTCTGAGAAATTTTTTGACTGATACAAAAAGATTGAATGGAACCACTTCCTTTGAAGGGGCAAATTTGAGTCCTTTTTGAAGTAGCTTTAGTTCATATATTGTTGGTGTGTAGTTGCTGAGGTTGAATATTTTTTGTGTTGGCTCCATCTTATCTGTTACTTCTTTTTTGGGGTGTTTCCGTCCTCTGGAGCCCCTCTTCCTTTTTGATTTCCAACGCTGAAAAAATCCTTCTGTATGTTTCCTTGTGAAAATGTAATCTTTTTTGTTTGTCTGGAACCAGCATTCCCTTTCTTTGATCGCTGTGGTTTCCCTTTTGGATCTTCCTTGCTTGATGATTTATCATCCCTCAGATTTATAATAGATTTTTTCTTAGGTTCTGATATCACTTTTTGACGATCTTCTTGTTTTATTTGTTCAATTAGTTTGTTCTGTTGTCTCTTTTTTTCCTTGGAATCTTTTCGGAAATCTTGTATGTTTTCGTCTTTCAATAGGGGGGAAAACCTGTTTTTGATGACTATATTTGCCTCTATTGGTACTGGTTTGTACTGTTTGTCCCATTGAGTTGATATTTCTTCTGTTGGGGTCCCTGCGTCCACCTTGTCTGTTCTATCACTGCAGCATTGTCTTATTCTATGCGCTACTGGTGTATATATGGTGGAGTCTGAATCCCTAGACCATGATGTTTCTGTATACTCATTCCCTATTTCGCTTTTGGTGCTGACTGATAGACATCTATTGTATTCGTCTAACACAATAACATTTTTTTAAAGATTTGGTGTCGATGTTAGTGTGGTTTCGTCCGATCCTTCATAGTCCAATATACTGACGTCCTCTTCACTCTCAATTGAGGAATAATTTACTATCTGGCTTTCTTGAAGGATTGATTCCTTTTCTGATTCTTGATGTTGTTCTTCATTTTCTGTAAAAGTTGAAACGTCATAGGGGACTTCATCTCTCTCAAATTTTTTGGTCTTTTTTAGAATTAATTCCTTTTCCTTTTCTCTTAGTCTCAAAATTATGGAGTCTGCCAAACTAACTAGTTCAGGTATATCTTGATATCCCTGTATTTCGCCCAGCAGATGGTTGATTTCTGCTTCTGCCCTCTTCAAGCTCTTGTTCCTTTGTTGTATTGCAAATGCTAGTGCTTGTTGTGAGAATCCGTTGAGAAGTTCCTTCCATTCTTGTGCCGCTCTGGTGTCACCAAAGTCAGTCGAGAGTGTTTTTTCTAGTCTTAACCCTTTTGGTACAATTTTCGCTTTCTGGTATATTCTCAATGCCGAGATTTCCCAGAGGTCTCTCATCTCCAAATATAGTGCCTTTTCCAAGTCTTTGAGCACCTTTTTCTTCTCTTCTATATATAATTTGTCGTTCTCAATATGAGTTAGTTTGAAGAAATTTCTGATATATTTCAATCTAAATGACCTTTCTTTGGTTAGTGGACAAAATGTAATTTTGGTTTGCTTCTCTTAACAGTGTATACACGGAAACGGTACAATTTGATTAGTTGTTGGTACACTGGAATCAGCTTTGGTGTCTGCGTGATCACCCCTAATTGAGCAGCAGCTAAAAATCTATGAAGATAATCCGTGTGTGTATAATCTTCAATGTTGGCAAATAGTGTTTGAGATTTAAGATCTAGCGCTTACTAAAATGACAAATTTGTAGCCCACTTAGAGTTACTACCCAATCACTTTATGAAAAAACTACAATTTATTTTTATCATCTACAAACACAATAATTTCATTTTGTTAAAATGACGAAGTAAGGCGACGCCTACGAAACGCGTAGACCCCGCCCATCCTATGCATCCAGCACTAGCTGTCAGCCCCAGACCGACGGACGCTAAGACATCCCCTAGCAACACCCCAGTCACGTCCGGTGACGTCAGCAAACCAGGAAGCCCCATGTTACTGTCGGCCGCAGTGAGCGCGAACTCCTCCTGACCTGTCTGCACCGCGGGGAATCAGAAAGCCGTTCCAGAGGACTTAACTATTTACATTCATGGCAAACAGTGAGTACAGCCACTTAGGTTACAAGCTATAGGTTTAGCCTATGATAATTTGTAAGCACACTTAGCACATTAAGGCTGCCTTCAGATTTGCAGATGCCTCCGCAGCGTTTTGCGGAGGCATCTGCAAGCATCTGCATGCAGATGGCAGCCCCTATGTTTATAATGGAGCGCACGGCGGTCTGCATCTGCTTGCAGACCGCCGTGCGCACCCATTCACTCCTATATGTGATCTGTGCGCAGGCGTATGCCTGCGCACAAATCACACACTCTCACCCGCACCAGGGACGCAACATGTCGCGTCCATGGTGTGGACGAGAGTGTGTGATCTGTATGCAGGCATCCGCCTGCACACAGATCACATATAGGAGTGAATGAGTGCGCACGGCGGTCTGCAAGCATCTGCAGACCGCCGTGCGCTCCATTATAAACATAGGGGCTGCCATCTGCATGCAGATGCTTGCAGATGCCTCCGCAAAACGCTGCGGAGGCATCTGCAAATCTGAAGGCAGCCTTACAGCAGTGACTACAAATTATGCGCATTACAATTTTCATTACAATTACAGGCTACAGCTGAGAAGTGTGCACTGAACAAACAATGGCATTAGGTAATGTCAACAACATTTAAAGTTTGAGTATGTGCAGCAAAGGCAATATAATTATACCATGTCTTTCTAAATAGTGGCAAAAGCATATTTTCCACAGAACAAACAGATCAAGGACCAAACAGAAAACATACAAGGTGTGTATAATAACCATTTGTATGAAGCTGTTTTAACCATTTCACACATAACTAATCATAAGGGTGTTCCCAAATAGGTCTCACCAGACAAGTACAACTAGACATATTTGTGTGCAACAACAGCAACTCACCAGGTGAGTCTGGTGTTCTACCAATTAGTGAACGCTATAAAAAGAAGTATATGCCCAATCAGACTTACTGTATATTATCTTCTCCAGATAACGACATCAAGTCCAAAAGAATAGCATAGCAACTTTAGGAGAAGACCCCATGTAAACAACCGAAACCATCAAGGAAGCAACCTGATATTTTTTTTCTTTTTTTCTAAATCAGATTATTTTTATTGAGATAAGAATTTTCCAATACAGTAGAGTACATCACATACAAAGAAAACAGAACCAAGGAATCAAATAATAGTTATGCTGTATTATTATAAGATATGACTAACAAGAAAAGTCTAATCAGGTTAAACAGTTATAGCACTGCAGATAGTATTAGGACCCTATCATATTTAACAAGGCTATAAAATGATCTCCATGAAAATGTCTCCACTTACTCCATATTTTATCAAACTTGTGGATTGCCTTTCTTTTATTATACACCCCCTCCTCCAATCTGATCAAATTCCACATTTTATCCACAAACTCCTGTAACCTTAATGCTTGAGGGTCTAGCCAATGTGTAGCAATTACTTTTCGTATCTGGTACAGGGTTCGTTTTAAAGCCAATTCTTCACAGTCATCATATTGTCCAGGGCCCACACATTCCAGCACACACACCAACGGGGCAAGCGGTAGAGCAGATTCAAACACATTATTTATATATTCGATACATGTATTCCAAAAGACCGCTACATGCCTACATGTCCAAAACATGTGTATCAAATCCGCCCCCTCCTCCCCACATTTTGGACATTTATCATCTATTCTAATACCGGTTTGGCACAAAACTTTGGGTGTCCTATACACCCTGTGTAACAAGTATATTTGGGATAACCGTTGTGCCTCACAAGTGGACAGAAGTGGGACACTATCCAGTATATCTTCCCAGGATTCGTTATCAATAGGACCCACATCCCGTTCCCACCTGTCCTTAATTAGCAACGGTCTCTCCCATTGGAATTGCTGCATCAAAATACCATAAATCCTAGAGATAAGACCCTTGCCACTATTATGGCTAAGCAATGTGTTGAATAGGAGATGATGCTGTATCTTGTTCCGCAACTGTCCAGATTGGCTCATCCAGGCGTGACGCAGATGAAGATAGAAATAGAAAGTATTGCGTGGGATAGAGAATTCATCAGACAGCTGCTGAAAAGATTTGAGAGCATCTCCACTCAAGATTTGTGCCACTAGTGTGATA
This sequence comes from Allobates femoralis, assembly GCA_033576535.1. Lineage (NCBI taxonomy): Eukaryota > Metazoa > Chordata > Amphibia > Anura > Aromobatidae > Allobates > Allobates femoralis. The sequence continues at coordinate 372,006,672 of JARQOC010000003.1, forward strand.
TCCAATCCCCTCCACAAACCCGCTCCCTCCAACTTGTAAATTTCCGATAAAGCGGGATTGTCCCATAGTGGGGTAAATGGAGTATGTCCTGTCACGTTTAGAATAGACTTGGTTTTTTGCCATATTTTCCTCATGAGCCTCACTGTTGGCAGACACTCTTTGCGTTCCCGCTCCAAGAGCCCAACCTCCAAAAAGGAGGTGATGGAGATTCCCCCCGTAATGACATGTGCCAATTTTTCCAAATGTCCACTAACCAGTGCAAGCTGTTGGAGCTGGGCTGCCAAAAAGTAAGCCCACGGGTTAGGGGCCGCCAATCCTCCCTGGTCCTTAGGCCTCTGTAGTGTATCGAGGTGAATCCTGGCCACCCCCTTTTTCCAGATTATATCCCTAAATAAGGCTTGAAATTTATAAAAAATTCGCATAGGAATCCATATTTGCGAATTATGAATTACGTATAACAACTGTGGCATTAATATAATTTTAACCAGATTGGATCGACCAACCACTGACAAGGGAAGTTTGCACCAAATATTAATTTTCCGTTGGAACTTACCCACCATATCCAATAAATTTAATGCGATATAGTTAGAGATTATAGGAGACACCACTATGCCAAGATATTTGAACTCTCGCACCACTTTAAGACAAGTATCTCCCACCCTCGTATCAGCCGATAGAGCATCCACTGGCATAATGACTGACTTATCCCAATTTATTTTTAAACCCGAATACTCTCCAAATTCCTGTATAAGTCCCATAGCTGCGGTTAAGGAACCTGATGTGTCCCCAAGAACAGCAGGAGATCATCAGCATATAATGCCACTCTCTCCTCCAAGTCCCCATATCGGAAACCCTGAATATCAGGGCTTTTACGCAATTTAACCGCCAATGGTTCAATGGTGAGCGCAAACAGGAGAGGAGACAGTGGACAGCCCTGCCTAGTACCCATCTCCAACTTCAGGACATCCGATAGGGCACCATTGAGGCGGATCCTAGCCACAGGAGCAGAATATACCGTGTTTCCCCGAAAGTATGGCCCCCCCGATTGTAAGGCCGCCTAGGGGTAAAGGGGGGGCCTGCTAATGTAAGGCCTCCCCCGATTATAAGGCCTTACAACCGGGGGGGGCAATGTAAGGCCCCTAGCGGAGGGGGGGGGGAGCGGGAGCGGGTCGCACGTCACGTGCGCCCGCTCATTACATATGCACTGCATCCCCCTGTCAATCAGCGACAGGGGGAGCAGTGCATTATACGGTATATATGGGCCCCCTCCTGCTGGCACACTACCCCCTGTTCTGAGGCCCCCACCGCTGCTGCTGCTGCAGACATCTTACCCTCCAGGGTCTTCTTGCAGCAGCCAGCGCGTCGGTCCTCTGTCCTCGGCTGTCTCCCGGATCATGTAACCGGCCGGTCGCAGTCGCGATGACGTCATGCGCTGCGACGGGTCACATGATCCGGGAGACAGCCGAGGACAGAGGACCGACGCGCTGGCTGCTGCAAGAAGACCCTGGAGGGTAAGATGTCTGCAGCAGCGGTGGGGGCCTCAGAACAGGGGGGTAGTGTGCCAGCAGGAAGGGACCCATATATACCGTATAATGCACTGCTCCCCCTGTCGCTGATTGACAGGGGGATGCAGTGCATATGTAATGAGCGGGCGCACGTGACGTGCGACCCGCTCCCGCAGTGTCCCAGCAGGAGGGGGCCTGTAGGCCACACTGCTGGGGCACCCAATGTAAGACCCCCCCCCGAAAGTAGGACCGGGGGCCACTTTTGGCCCCCAAAAAAATGTAAGACAGGGTCTTACTTTCGGGGAAACACGGGTAGTAGTCTCACCCATTTTATAAACTGGCCTCCAAATCCCATTTCCCGTAGTACCACCCATAAGTACTCCCACTCAACGCTATCGAAAGCTTTCGCAGCGTCAAGCGAGAGCACCGCCCTCTCTCCGCCACTCCGAGATGCCAACTGTATGTTAAGAAATACCCTACGCAGGTTAATGGCCGTAGATTTATTGGGCATAAATCCAGTTTGATCCTCTCCCACTACCTGATTGATCACTGTCATCAGCCTAGTAGCCAAAACTTTCGCCAAGATCTTTACATCAGTAGATAGCAAAGAAATAGCAATGTACGACCCCGGCTGTAGAAGATCTTTCCCTGGGTTAGGTAAGAGGACCACCACCGCCTCCCTCATCGATTCAGGTAGAACCCCCTCACCCAAAGCCCCCTCAAACACCTCCTTTAATCTAGGCATTAGCACATCCCCATATTCCTTATAAATTTCATTTGGGACACCATCAGACCCAGGAGCCTTATTATTCTGAAAGTCTTTTGCTGCAATCCACATTTCCTCTTCTGTAATTGGAGCCTCCAATTGTAGTCTCTGGACATCCGTCAGCCTAGGCAGCCACATACCACGGATATACCGCTCCAGCTCCGCAGAGGATTTTGCAAGTCTGGAGGAGTACAACCGCTGATAAAAGTGAAAAAACACCTTTGCAATCTCCCCGATGTCCGTGACCAATAATCCAATAATAGTCCCGGACAGCTGAGATCAGCGGAGCCCCAGTTTGGGCTTTATCAACCGTAGCCAACAGATGTCCAGCACCTTCACCCTCAGCATAAAATTGCTGCTTTAAGAAAAAACGTTTATTTTCAGCCTGTTGTAACACAAATTGGTTTAATTTAGATTGGGCATTTACCCATTTTAGCTTGCTGTCGGTAGTTGGTGAGACCACAAAGGCATGCTCCAGAGTATCCACCTCAGTCTGTAAATATTGCATACAACCTCTAGTTTTAGATTTAATCCTGGATATTTCTTTTATTAGGACTCCACGCAATACCACCTTCATGGCATCCCAAACCACAGACATTGAGACCTATCCCACATTGTTACAAAAGAACTCCCCCAGAACAGATGGAATGGAGATATTGTTGTCAAACACTGCCAGCCAGAATGGATTGAACCTCCACCCACCCCTATGACATATAGCACCCCGATCCACGTTTATAACCACCTTAAGAGGGGAGTGGTCTGAAATCAATCTGGTACAATACTCAGTCCCACTTATCAATGGCACCATTGCGCTATTCCCTAAGGCCAAAACTATCCTAGATAACGAGGAATGAGATGCAGAGTAACAGGAATATTGCCGAACATCCGGGAACCGCATACGCCACACATCCATTAATTGTACCTCTTGCAAAACTCTCGCCAGATACATCTCTTGTATATTGCCCCCTCCCATCTCACCCCGATACTTATCCAGGCCGGCATTCAGGTACATATTAAAATCCCCAATTGCCAACAAGGGTATGTTAGCATACTCCGTAATAATGGGAATTATAGTTTGTAATTTACTCACCGCAAATGGTGGAGGAATATATATAGTAATCAAACACAATCGTACCCCAGCCACTCTACACACCAGACATACATATCTACCCTCCCTGTCAATGATCACCCTTTCTGCAGTGAAGGGGAGAGATGGGTGCACCAAAACACTCCACGCCCCTGGAGTATGTGCAGTGTGTGGAATGAAATGCAGGCCCCTTCCACAATTTAGTAAGAGAGGCAGCCGCCTCCGCATTACAGTGCGTTTCCTGTAAACACACCACAAGATTTTGATGCATTTTTAAATATTTAAGTATTGCAAATCTCTTTTTAGGATCCCCCATGCCCCTGACATTCCAAGACACGATATTAAGTTGTCTAGCCATATTCAGAAATATACCATTCTACAGACAAAACCGGATATTTTAAGTACCGCCCAACACCTTTGAATTTATCATCCTCCGATACGTGAAAAGGTTCTCCCATAACACTCATAACAAACCCCTCCCCTCCCACCCCTCCCCAACCTAATAACAACCTCATAGGGTTGTTCATCACTAATCCCATATATCTTAATTTAACTCTCATGTGGGCCTTTAACAAAGGAATTATGCCCACGGCGAGTAAGAAAGAAGGAAAAAATAGAAGTCAGAAAAAGAAAGATAACAGACAACAGAAAGAATAAAAAGAAATAGACAAATGGGAAAACAAAGTCTCGCACACTGCAAGGGGGATAAAACTTAAGTAGCTCACAGTTAGCCCCGTGACAGCCCCCGTTCCATACAGTCAACCCAAAAAAACTATATCTGCTTGCCTGAGATATATATATAAGAGAGAGAGATAAACAGATCTCATACTAAGTACAGTCCAGGATAAGATACACTTATAAAATCCAACATTGTACATCGGACCCATTTATTCTCAAAGCCAGTAGGTCTAATCTTTATCAACCATTGTTGAAAAAACCCACGAACAGTCATCCATTGCGAATTTGTCTCTCTTTTAAGTCCAGCCATTTAGACGCTTCCTTGGCCACATCAAAGAAGTGAGTTCCACCAAGCGCCTCCACTCGCAGCCGAGCCGGGAATAGCATAGAATACTGCACTTTCAGCGCTCTCAATCGACGTTTAACCTCCTGAAATTGAGCGCGTTTTCTACGGACCTCCACGGAGAAGTCCGGATACAGAGACACTCTTGCCCCCTCTATACGGAGATCTTCGGCCGTCCGTGCCAGATATAGGATTTTGTCCCGGTCTCTAAAGTGGAGCATTTTAATCAGGATCGGGCGAGCTTGGTCTCCCGGCTGCGGCGGTCTGGCAGGCACTCTGTGAGCTCTCTCAATAGCGAACATTTAGAAAACTTATCCTGGCCAAAAGTTTTCAGCAGCCACGCTTCAAAATATTCCACTCCATCTCTGCCTTCCGCCCTCTCTGGAACTCCTACAATACGCACATTATTTCTACGTAGGCAATTTTCTATATCGTCCATTTTATTGTGCAAGTATGTAATAGAATCACCAGCAGCCTTGAACTTTTTGACCAAGGGAGCCACAGTGTCCTCCAGTTCACCCACTCTCCCTTCAGCCGCAGACATACGTTCTCTCACTTTCTGCATATCATGGCGAATGGTGGATATCTCCATATTTAGGGATCCAATGTGGCCAGCAAGCTCCGCATTTCCTTTAGCAATAGCTTTAAGGACATCTCTAAGTGTGGGTTCACCCTCATCATCAGCTTCATCATGCGTGTTAACAGTCTCTGAGCCCCCAGGCTCCACAGTATCATCATCATCCTGGACTGCCTCCCCGTTGCTGCACAGCTTTCTCCCTTGTTCCTGCAGGGGCTCCCCCTCACAAACACCCATTGTCCCTGGGTTATATGCTGAAGTATTGTCACCTGGTGTCCGTGGGGTACCTTGCTGCTGCTTCCTGGCGAACTGCTGTAATTTGGCCGCCGCTTCCAGCCGCTTCTCCCTCTGTCGCGGGGTCTCTGCTTCCTGGAAGCCTCCCTCAGCGCCATCTTGCGCGCTATGCGGCGCTCCCCCAGCCGCCGACCGCAGCTGTCCATTACGCCGTGACATTATACAGCCTGCAGGTCCCACAGTGCTCACCGCGTTCCTGGAGGTCAGCCCCAGCGATTAAGTGGCTCAGAGTCGGAGTATTCCTCGGGCAAGAGGATTATAATGAGCGGGGCCGCCGGAGCTCCTCAGCCGTGCGACCGCTCACATAGCACGCTAGGCCACGCCCCCCAACCTGATATTTTAAAGCACTTCATGTATTTTAACAAAATTAAATTATTGTATTTTTAGATGATAAAAATAAATTGTAGTTTTTTCATAAAGTGATTGGGTAGTAACTCTAAGTGGGCTACAAATTTGTCATTTTAGTAAGCGCTAGATCTTAAATCTCAAACACTATTTGCCAACATTGAAGATTATACACACACGGATTATCTTCATAGATTTTTAGCTGCTGCTCAATTAGGGGTGATCACGCAGACACCAAAGCTGACTCCAGCGTACCAACAACTAATCATTGTTGGGATCGCTGGTGAGATGTCAAACAGTCAGATCTCACCAGCGACTTCAGCAACGATCCGGAATGATACAGAGATCGTTGGGATTTGTCACTCTTGGGCATAGTATTGAGATTGTTGGTTGTTGTCTCTTTCAAACACAGTGATGCAGCCCTGCGGGAGCGCAACAACCAAAAATTGACCCAGAGCACTTTGTAACGATCAGCGATCTCACAGCAGGGGTCTGATCGCTGCTAAGTGTCACACGTAGAGAGATCATTAGCGAGATCGCTGTTACATCACAAAACCTGTGACGTTACAACGATCTCGCTAACTATCTTGTTATGTGTGACAGGGGCTTTAGTCACCCCTCTCAGGGACATTCATGCTGGAAGGACTCCTTGTTGAATGATGAGTTTTGAATTTCTAATTGGCTAAAATGCATTCAAGTAGTAACAAATTGTCATTGTATGTTATAGCCGATCATCTGCACCAATGCATTGTTGTAGGGGGTAATGAGGTTATGACTTTTATAATATGTTGTTACTGGAGTATTGATCTATGCTTTGTATCTTGATCTGTTTTGTGGATTTCCTTGCTTTATATGGTAAATCATTATTATTTTTCTAACTTCAATCCAATAAAATTGAACCTGATTAAAAAAAGTATTTCTAAAAAGTATTTTTAGTACAAAATGAAGGATTTCACCAGAGAGGCAACGGGAGATTAGGAAGATAAATACGTGGCTCAGGAATTGGTGTAAGAAGGAGGGGTTTGGGTTCCTGGAGAACTGGGCCGACTTCTCTGTTGGCTACAGGTTCTATGCTAGGGACGGGCTGCACCTCAATGGGGAGGGAGCAGCTGTGCTGGGGGAGAAAACGGCTAGAAGGTTGGAGGAGTGTTTAAACTAGTGATTGGGGGGAGGGTATTCATTGTACAGGAGGGGATGATAGTGTAAATAGTAACCTGGGCACAAGTAATAAAATTAGGGGTGGCATGGGGAGTGGTGTTAGAACAGTCAATATAGTAGGAAGGAATAGAGGTAAAGAGAGATGCATAAAGTGCATGTACACTAATGCCAGAAGCCTCACCAACAAAATGGAGGAATTAGAATGGATGTTGTTGGAAAATAATTATGACATGGTGGGGGATATCGGAGCATTGCTGGATGAGAGCCATGACTGGGCTGTTAATTTACAGGGCTATAGTCTGTTCAGAATTGACCGTACAAATAAGCGAGGGGGAGGTGTATGTTTATACGTAAAATCATCCTTAAAACCCATCCTGCGTGATAATATAGGTGAATCTAATGGAAATGTAGCGTCTCTGTGGGTGGAGATAAGGGGAGGGGGAAAAATAATAAATTACTGATGGGGGTTTGTTATAAGTCCCAACAATAATGGAAGTGGAGGAGAATATCCTCATAAAGCAAATAGATCAAGCAGCGACTCAGGGAGAAGTAATTATTATGGGGGACTTCAACTACCCTGAAATACATTGGGGAACAGAAACGTACAGTTCTAGCAAAGGTAATAGGATTTTTACAACTATGAGAGACAATTACCTTTCACAACTGGTTCAGGACCCAACAAGAAGGGGGGCACTGCTGGACCTAATATTAACCAACAGGCCAGACCCCATATCAAACATACAGGTTGGAGATCACTTGGGTAATAGTAATCATAAAATAATAAGTTTTCAAGTATCCTTTAATAAGATGTGTTGTAGAGGGGCTACAAGGACACTAAACTTCAGGAAGGCAAATTTTCAATGGTTGAGAGATGATCTTACTGCAACAAACTGGGACGATATCCTGAGACATAAAAGTACACAAAGCAAGTGGGAGACATTTATTAGCATCCTGAATACGGCCGGTGCACAATATATACCCTATGGGAATAAGCATGCTAGAAATAGGAGGAAACCACTATGGCTAAATAAGGCTGTAAGGGGCGCAATAAATGACAAAAAGAAAGCATTTAGGGAATTAAAGCAAGTAGGTAGTGATGAGGCATTAAATAAATACAGCAAGTTAAATAACATTTGTAAAAAGCAAATCAAGGCAGAAAAGATTTAGACAGAGAGACTCATTGCCAGAGAAAGTAAAAATAATCCCAAAATATTTTTTAACTACATAAATAGTAAGAAACTAAAAAATGATGGTGTTGGCCCCTTTAAAAATAATCTGGGTAAAATGGTGGATGAGGATGAGGAAAAAGCCAATATGCTAAATGACTTTTTTTCAACAGTATTTACACAAGAAAATCCCATGACAGACTATATGATCAGTGATAACAAAAACTGCCAATTAAATGTCACCTGCTTAACCCAGCAGGAAGTACAGCATTGTCTAAAAATCACTAAAATTGACAAATCCCCAGGCCCGGATGGGATACACCCCAGAGTGCTGCAGGAATTAAGTGCTGTCATAGATAGACCATTATTTTTAATCTTTAAAGATTCCATAATAACAGGGTCTGTACTACAGGACTGGCGTATAGCAAATGTGGTGCCAATATTCAAAAAGGGAACAAAAACTAAACTTGGAAATTATAGGCCAGTAAGCTTAACCTCCACTGTGGGTAAAATCCTAGAGGGTTTTCTAAGAGATGCTATACTGGAGTATCTGAAGAAAAATAATCTCATGACCCATTATCAACATGGTTTTACAAGGGACCGTTCCTGTCAAACTAATCTAATAAGCTTCTATGAAGAAGTAAGTTCTGGACTGGACCAAAGAAATGCAGTGGATGTGGTGTATATGGACTTTTCAAAAGCTTTTGATACGGTGCCACACAAAAGGTTGATACATAAAATGAGAACAATGGGGATAGGGGAAAATATGTGTAAGTGGGTTAAAAACTGGCTTAGAGATAGGAAACAAAGGGTGGTCATTAATGGAACACACTCAGAATGGGTCACAGTTAACAGTGGGCTACCACAGGGGTCAGTGTTGGGCCCACTTCTTTTTAATATATTTATTAATGGCCTTGTAGGAGGCATACGGAGTAGAATCTCAATATTTGCAGATGACCCTAAACTCTGCAGGGTAATCAATACAGAGGAGGACAATTTTATATTACAGGAGGATTTATGTAAACTAGAAGCTTGGGCTGATAAATGGCAAATGAGCATTAATGGGGATAAATGTAAGGTCATGCACTTGGACAGAGGAACAAAAGGTATAATTATGTGCTTAATTGTAAAACACTGGGCAAAACTGTCACTGAAAAAGACCTGGGTGTATGGGTAGATGACAAACTCACATTTAGTGGCCAGTGTCAGGCAGCTGCTGCAAAGGCAAATAACATAATGGGATGCATTAAAATAGGCATAGATGCTCATGAGGAGAACATAATTTTACCTCTATACAAGTCACTAGTGCGACCACACTTAGAATACTGTTTACAATTCTGGTCTCCGGTGTATAAGAAAGACATAGTTGAACTAGAGCGGGTCCAGAGAAGAGCGACGAAGGTTATTAGAGGACTGAGGGGTCTGCAATACCAAGACAGGTTATTAAACTTGGGGTTATTTAGCTTGGAAAAATGAAGGCTTAGGGGTGATCTTATAAGTATAAATATATGAGGGGACAGTACAGAGAACTTTCTAATGATCTCTTTACTCTTAGGCCTGAGACGGGGACAAGGGGGCATCCTCTACGTCTGGAGGAAAGAAGGTTTAATCATAATCACAGACGTGGATTCTTTACTGTAAGAGCAGTGAGACTATGGAACTCTCTGCCACATGATATTTTAATGAGTGACTCACTACTAACATTTAAGAAGGGCCTGGATGCCTTTCTTGAAAACTATAATATTACCAGTTATATATACTAGATTCTTTGATAGGGCGTTGATCCAGGGAATTAGTCTGATTGCCATATCTGGAGTCAGGAAGGAATTTTTTCCCCCAATTTGGAGCTTAGTGTTGCCACATGGTTTTTTTTTACCTTCCTCTGGATCAACATGTTAGGCTATGGGTTGAACTAGATGGACTTAAAGTCTTCCTTCAACCTTAAGAACTATGTTACTTTGTATTTAGCAATCACTGTTTTGAGGCCAAAGTCAGCCTCTTTAGAGTAAACTGAATGAATTGGTAATCAATGCTTTTGAGTCCAAAAAAAAGCCATTTTAGGGGAAACTCAAAGATTTGGTAATCAATGATTTGAGGGAAAAAATGTGAATTTTTAATACAAAATGAAAGATTTGGAAATAATTGCTTTGAGGGAAAAAATTGATTTATAGTACAAAATGAAGAATTTGGAAATGACTGCTCTGAGGCCAAACATATGAAAGACAAAAAGAAAAAGGGGGCGCAATAGTGCAATATCGCCTGTGAAATAGATTTCCTTAATTGTGGACCTGTGCCTACTAACCTTATAGTGTTGTGCGGTCCATGCACAACACTGGTAAGACATGAGAAAGGATTTTAGGGGTCCTCCCCTTTACAGTGGCTCACACCGTTATCCTCTCCTTATCGTGGGCTGGGAGTCTCCTACCCCGCGACCTCCAAAGCTCCAGTGTATAGCGGTTTCCTAGGTGACCGAAGGTCTTGCACTTTGCGACCGAGCTGCTCCTGCCGTGCACTCTTGGAGATAGTAGAATGAATTAATATACAGCACTGTCTCTCGTGGGCGCTCAAATCACAGCGCGGACTCCGGTCCAGTTGAAAATCCTTTATTGGCAAAACTTCCTTCCCCACAACATGTTTCAACGGTCACACACCGTCTTCCTCAGTTGGAATGGAGGCTAAGTAAACATTAAAACTTTATATAGGGCGGCCCAGAATCCCATTGGGCCAATAAGATTAGCATACACCTTTTTATTAACTCATTAATCCCTAAAACCAGAGGTAACTGTGTAAACTAACCAAGATTCTAGTTTATATCTCAACACATCAACATATATTATAATATATATATATGCACCAGTAGTTAAAAACACAGATTATAAACCAATTAATTAATTTATTGTATAAAAAGTAATAATAGATGATAAAAAAAAATAAGTAAAAAAAAAATAAATAAATAAATTTAAAAAAAAATCTTTTTTTCTCCTATGGGGTCATTTCATGTCAAGTGATCCAAAAATGAATATTTTTTTTCCCTGACGTCCTCAGATTTTTTAATTTTTTTTCTATATGAAGAACAACTTTAGTTAATTACAAAAAAAAGTTTTGAATTTTTTTCTTTATCAGTTAATTTTTTACAGATTTTTAAAGTTTTAAAAAAGTGCGAATTTTGGCCTGGTATGGCTTTACATTTTCTATCATATCTCGGGCTAGAAATAAGATAGAGAAACAAAATAAACACCAATCTACTCAAAACTGTGCAGGCTTTCACCAGATATGTCACAAGAGGATCTTTGTTAATATTTTACCCATGTGATCGCAAGCGCAAAATTTTAAAACGCATTTCCGAAAAATCGGTGCGCTTTAAATATTTCAAAAACTGCCCATGTGTCTGCTTTGCTCTTAGCCACATCTGTACCAAATTTCAAGTTGGGATCACGATGGGATCATATTTTAAAATATTTTAATATTAATAGCGTCAATGGGTCATTCTCTATATCAAGTGATCTAAATATGAATATTTTTTTTTACCTGACGTCTTTAGATTTTTTTTATTCTTTTTCTTTATGAAGTACAACTTTAGTTAATTACAAATTAAAAGTTTAGAATTTTTTTTCTTCATCAGTTAATTTTTTACAGATTTTTAAAGTTTAAAAAAAGGGTGAATTTTGGCCTGGTATGACTTTACATTTTTCTATCTCAGGCTAGAAATAAGATAATGAAGTGGGAGAGGCATCGTATTACTCTGAACGGTAACAGCTTTCATTTGATATGTTACAAGACTATGTTTCTTTATATCAAATTCAAACTATTGACGGGCAATTGTGAAAAAATGACTGATTGTGTTCTTGGTTATATTTGTGCAGAGATTCAACTTGGGACCTGTCAAATTTATATATTTTTTATTTTATGGTTGTATGAGTTATCACTACTTATTGATTAAAACATTTATATGCAACAAAAAAGAAACACAAAAAACAAATCCCATAAGTGCCAGGATAAATACATCTTAATCATCAGAACACAACGCTCAGCATTTTCAACTTGAATGTATTGAACAAACCAAAAGAAGAAAGGTGATCATATCCTCAAGTTTGATTAAACAAGATTAAAAGAACCAAAAATGTTAACCCCTATTTATACATATAAATTTGTTTTCTATTCTATCACTAAACATGTGATTTATGAAGTGTTTAATAAGAATAGTACAGTCGTTAAATCATCGTTCTATAAATTATGAACTAATCAAACAATTAATAGTATGTTTTTAAAGTGGCATTTTATCAATTTATCCCTTCTAGTGGGTGAAATGTAATCTTGTCCATAAACGCTTACTAGCAATCGCCATTTCCTTGTGTGTCAAAGAGTATGTCCGGCCTGTCACGGTGTTAGGCTCCGCCTGAGTTAATATCTGATTTTTGTGCACTTTTAAAATGTCTGGCTTTCTTGGATACACAAAGGATGGCGCTGGACCAGAAGGATGCAATAAAGTCAATTCTACTTCTTCATTTTCACAATCTTTGGAGAGTACAGTAGCCAGCCACCAGCGCCAATCATATTCATATTTTTTCAAAAGGATTGCAACAGTGTCTATGATAAAATGCTGTTTCTTGAGAACTAGCAGCCATTGCTGTGTGGGAAAAATACAGTTAATATTAAGTAAGGAAGATAGGTAATAAAAATAAAGATTTACAGTACACTTGAGATAGAACTGTATTACTATAAAGTGAGTTTTAGGGCTAGCGCGCACAGTTTTTTCTGTCTGCAGATACACGCTGCAGTTTTGGCAGCTTGTTTTTCTACCAAGTTTTTACCACATATGCGTTAGTTTTTTTAATCGCTAGTGAAAAAAATGGCAGCTTTTTTTATATAAATGATAAATGCTGCGTTTATTGCAGCGATTAAAAAGTAGTTCAAGCAGTGATTTACTCACTCTTGAGTGTTTCCAAAAACACTGCATGTGGTGAACCCCATAGAAATCAATGGGGCTGTTTTTCTGAATGATGATCCCTAAGAATAGCACTGTGTGTATTGGCCCTTAATAATAAAAGCATTAAACTATTCATATATTTACTCCCCCATATTTTAGTACACAGCCTTGATGGCTTTGTACAGACTATTGTTTGTTCAGGAGTGAAGATGTCCAGACATGTCAGGACATGAAAGGTCTGAACGAGCTGTCTTACTTCCTGAATGCAGTGGGTAGACACTTAACATGATTGACAGAGCTGCTGGCCTATCATCTGCTCTGCATTCACGGTCTATCCCTATGCTTTCTCAGGTTGAGCCCTAACAAAGCTTTTTCCTATATGTCCTCTCCTGCTTCTAAGCTGTAACATATCAAAATAATACAGTAATGTCTAAAAATAATGGATTTGATAAATATAGACCCCACGCTTTTAGACCACAGGTTGAACAGATCTGAATTCAAGATTTTTGAATTGACACTATAATAGTTAAATATTTTAAAATATGATCTCATCACGATCCCAACTTGAAATTTGGTACAGATGTGGCTAAGAGCATAAAAGACACATGGGCAGTTTTGGAAAATTTTTATTAAAACGTTTTTTGGGAAATGCGTTTCAAAATGTTGAGTTTGCGTTCGCATGGGTAAAAAATTAAAATTAACAAATATACTCTTGTGACATATCTAGTGAAAGCCTGGACAGTTCTGAGTAGAATGGTGTTTATTTTGTTTCTCTATCTTATTTCTAGCCCAAGATAAAAAAAATGTAAAGTCATACCAGGCCAAAATTCACACTTTTTTTAAACTTTAAAAATCTGTAAAAAATTAACTGATGAAGAAAAAAATTCTAAACTTTTAATTTGTAATTAACTAAAGTAGTACTTCATAAAGGAAAAAAAATTAAAAAAATCTAAAGACGTCAGGTAAAAAAAAATATTCATATTTAGATCACTTGATATAGAATGACCCATTGACGCTATTAATATTAAAATATTTTAAAATATGATCCCATTGCGATCCCAACTTAAAATTTGGTACAGATGTGGCTGAGAGCAAAGCAGACACATGGGCAGTTTTTGAAATATTTAAAGCGCGCCGATTTTTCAGAAATGCGTTTTAAAGTTTTGCGCTTGCGATCACATGGGTAAAATATTAACAAAGATCCTCTTGTGACATATCTGGTGAAGGCCTGTATAGTTCTGAGTTGAATGGTGTTTATTTTGTCTCTCTATCTTATTCCTAGCCTTAGTTATGAGGAGAAACGTAAAGGCAGGCAACAGCGAAATTCGCACTTTTTCCGAACTTTGAAAATCATTTTAAAAAAAATAAATTTTTTAAAAAAAATTTCTCTTCACATTTTGCATTGTCTGACATGCTATTATCAAATAACAAAATCTCAAAAGAATTAAAAATATAGAGGTAATAATCATTGGTTCACTTGACATGGAATGACCCTATGTTAGTATAAAACTGTTCTAAAAATGACATAATCAAACAATCATAGTCTATATGGAATGAACCCTTCATATATTAAAACTTTCCTTATACCAAAATTGACATCTTCATTATTCCTGACAGCCCTCCACTGCAATCCATCTAAATAATTAAATAAATATATAAAAAATATACAAAAAAAATATATAAAAATTATTATATATATATATAAAATATAAAAAAATAATAAAAAATAATATATATATATATATCTATTATATAATTGCCGTAGCGACTTCCGTCGGAGCGGCGCGACTTCCGGTGGCTTTGTTAGCGAGTCCTGGGTGCTTCTCTTGGACTCTGTCCGTGGCCGCTTAGCGGCCACGGCGACTCGTGAAGCAATGCCCGCAAAGCGGGCATAGCGAGTCGTTGCCACGCACCGCTAACAAAGCCACAGCAGGGACTCGCAATGCCCGCAAAGTTGCCAACACAGCAGCATAGGGCGAAGCAATGCCCGCAAAGCGGGCATTGCGAGTCGTTAACACGCACCGATAACAAAGCCACAGCAGCGACTCGCACCCACAGCATAGGGCTGTAGTGTACACCGCTATGGTATACTACAGTCCCATGCCCATACGCCTGTCCGCCCCTAACCCTAAGCAACAACGACTCGCAATGACTGCTGGCGCTTCAGGCCTGACAGGCGTATGGCCATGGGACTGTAGTATACCATAGCGCTGTACACTACAGCCCCATGCTGTAAGCCACCCCCTCAGTGGGCCGAACCTAAGCCCCGCCGCACCTAAGCCCCTACCCCCTAAGCGCCGCCGCACCTAAGCCCCTACCCCCTAAGTCCGCCGCACCGAAGCCCCTACCCCCTAAGCCCCGACGCACCTAAGCCCCTACCCCCTAAGCCCCGCCGCACCCTTCTCTAACGATGTCGTCGATCACTTACATCTCTTCTTATTCATCTGATCATCCGTCCGATCCACAACTCCTCCGTCCGGCCAGGCGTCTTTTTCGTCCGGCCCCGGGGGTCTTCTCTCTTCCTTCCGCCATCTCCGGCTCTTCCTCCGGCCCCGGGGGTCTTCTGTCTTCTTTCCGCCATCTTCCGGCTCCGACGTCCTCTTCACTTCTCATTGCGAGAGAATGGACGAAAAATCCTCCATTCTATCTGTATGAGATGTGAGGCGCTCTTCTGATTGGTCGCTGTCTACTGCCGTCAGCCAATCAGAAGACCGCCTCATTTCCCATTGACATACATTAGCGGTGTCTCGGCGATTTTAAGGCCGGCCCCATGGTTCTATTTTCCGGACATAAAATCGCCGACACACCGCTAATGTATCTCTATGGCATTTTTAAACATGGCGCCGCCATTCTGATTGGACGGCGCCTTCCCATAGAGATACATTGAGAAATGAGGCGCTATTGTGATTGGTCGGCGTCAGCACACAGCGACCAATCAGATTTCGCCCTCACTTCCCATAGACATATATTAGCGGCGTGTCCGCGATTTTAGGTCCGGAAACTAGAACCAGGGGCCCGGCCTTAAAATCGCCGATACACCGCTAATGTATGTCTATGGGATTTTTAAAAATGGCGCCGTGATTCTGATTGGTTGCTGTCTGCTAACGCCGACCAATCAGATTTCGCCCTCACTTCCCATAGACATACATTGAAAACTAGAAGAAAAGTAGAAAAGCGCACATAGGGTCTTATCCGGGTGTAACCGGGGTGTTGTATTGTGTGCTGTTGCACTAACCTTATGTTGTTGTGAGAGTCACAACAACTATTGAAGCATAAGCCGGCTTGCAGCACTCCGCCCAAGGGAAACAGGTTAAAGCATTAGATGAAAGGTGTTAATTCGTGCGCTGCCGTCTGTCCGTTGGTTCCAGGAAATCCAAGGAATCACAAGATGTTAAAAGTAATACCTTTAATGTATAATTCTTACGCGTTTCGTGGTACTTCAGACCACTTCATCAGAGATCCACAAGGTTTACAGACATATACAAAAAAACAGGCTATAAATAGAACCTGGAGGTAGATGGCACTCCCATCATCCCATCCTGATGTCAATTAAAATCAATTAGCATATTCTTTCAATCCATTGCACTTTTTTCTAAGAGGAAAAAAAAAAAAAAAAAAAGGGGTAGATTAGAGGACTCAAACTCACAAGGTTACAGTCCCTATGGCTATTTTCCACATGCCCTTATTAATTCAGCTATCTAAGACGTGGCTGACAATTAGATTCCAAGGGAAGGAATACACAATCCGGACTCAGGCTCCCATTATAAGCGTCAAGACATCCTAACCTTCAGGATAACATCAATCACCTAAATAAGTCGCTTATTTCATTCAATCCTTGCGGCACCAAGGTTTTTAATTTATAAATCCAGTAAACCTCTCTACGTGACAGAGTTCGATCTCTGTCAGGGATAGATTCATGTATGAAATCTATCGGTGTAACTTTGAAGGACACCTTTTTTGCATGATGTATTGTGCAGTGTTTAGACACTCCATGTATCATTAATCCTTCTTTTACATTAAATCTGTGGGAGGACATCCGTTGTTGTAATTTTTGTGTAGTCTTACCCACATATTGTTTACCGCAGTTGCAACTTAGCAGATA